>MKYO02006210.1:0-15395 GCA_002013955.2 Citrus medica | reverse complement strand
TCATTGTGATTTGTTAAATTTGTCTTAAACGGTGCAAAATTTTTATTTTATTTTAATTTGTTATTTTGTCGACAATAAAACCCTTGCATGCACAAATATAAACCTATTGAATTCTAGTTCAATTCAGAAATTAAAAGAATCGCATAAGGATTAAGAAAAAAGAAAAGGGATTCAGAAGTTACTATAGCAATGGGTGATTTACAAGATATAACGAATTTGAACCCTTAAGGAGAAATACAACCAATGAGGTCAGAATGGGCAGATTATTTATGGGCCACTAGGGAATAACAACATTATTCATATGGCAAATAATAAAGACAGAGCTATTAGAGATTATACAGTATTGACTCCTCGAGCCATAAACCCTGGAATAGTTAGACCCGAAGTGCAAGCTGATAATTTTGAGCTTAAACCTGTGATGTTTCAAATGCTTCAAACAGTGGGGCAATTTAATGGACTGCCATAAGAAGATTCTCATATTCATCTTAAGTTGTTTTTAGAAGTAAGTGATTCTTTCAAGATTGTTGGAGCATCATAGGAAGCAATGAAGCTCTTACTTTTCATGTTTTCTTTGAGAGATCGAGCAAGAGCATGGTTGAATTCTTTACCACCAGATTCCATCACTACATGGAATGACTAGGCTGAAAATTTTTGATGAAATACTTTCCACCAACCAAGAATGCGAGATCACATATTTCCATCAACTTAAAGATGAGTTTTTGTATGATGCATGAGAAAGATTTAAGGAGTTACTCAAGAGATACCCTCATCACGGTATTCCTTACTTCATATAGTTGGAAACCTTCTATAATGGTCTCAACCAAAACACTAGATTAATGGTGGACGCTTCAGCAAATAAGGCCTTGTTATCTAAGTCTTACAATGAGGCATATGAGATTTTGGAGAGAATAGACAACAATAACTACTAGTGGCCATCAACTAGGCAAGTTGCAGCAAGATGAACAGTAGGTGTTCATAATATAAACGCCTTAACAACATTATCAACCCAAGTAACCTCATTAACAAATATGGTGAAGGTGATGGCCACTGCTCCAGCAACTATCAACCAAGTTACTGAAGTATCCTGTGTTTATTATGGAAAGGGGCATTTATTTGACAATTGCCCTAAAAATCCAACCTCAATTAATTATATGGGCAACTTCAATAGACAAAATCAGAGCAATCCATATTTAAACACCTACAACCCTGGATGGAGACAACACCCAAAATTTTCATGGAGAATTCAAAATAAGCATGCTGACGTACCCAATGGATAGAACAGACCTGCTCAACCACCTTAATTTTATCAGCAAAATCAAGGGCAAAGAAGTATCAGCAATGATCAACTCAGCTCCCTTGAAGCTTTGATTAAGGATTACATTGTGAAGAATGAAGCGGTTGTCCAAAGTCATGTTGTATCATTGAGAAACCTAAAAAGTTAGATCGAACAACTTGCTACAGCATTGACCAACAAACCTCTGGGCAGTTTACCCAACAATATAGAGAATCAAAGGAGAGAAAGAAAAGAGCATTACATGGTGATTAACTTGTGATCAGGAAAGGATGTTCATATTCTTGTTGGAGTACCAAAACGAATAGTAGAACCCATTTCAACCCAAAAGCAGCACCAATAACAACAGATCAGGGTAGAGCAAAAGAAAAGCAGTCTATAAACCCTGCTGCAGTACAGCAGTTTAGGCACCCACCATCAGTTCTTCAAAGGTTCTAGAGACAGCAACAAGACAAGCAGTTTAGTAAAATCTTTGGAGTGCTGAAACAGCTACATATCAATATCCCTTTTGTGGAAGCTCTAGAGCAAATGCCAAATTATGCGAAATTTTCGAAGGATATTTTGACAAAGAAAAAAAGACTTGGAGAATTTGAAACAGTCGCTCTAACACAAGAATGCACCCATATGCTTCAAAACAAAATTCGTTAAAAGTTAAAAGATCCAGGGAGTTTCACAATTCCATATTCCATTGGAACTAGATAAAGTGGTAAAACACTTTGTGATATGGGGGCTAGCATTAACCTCATGTTGTTATCAGTGTTCAAGTAATTGGAAGTTGGAGAAGTTAGGCTAACAACAATGAATTTACAACTTGTTGATCGACCTCATGCTTATTCAGAAGGGAAGATTGAAGATGTGTTCATGAAAGTAGATAAATTTATTTTCCCAGTGGATTTCAGAGTGTTGTACTTCGATATAGATAAAGAAGTACCAATCACTTTACGTAGACCTTTCTTAGCCACAGGAAAGACTCTAATTGATGTACAAAAATGAGAGTTAACTATACAGATAAATGACCAGCAAGTTACATTTAATGTGTTGGATGCAATAAAAAATCCAAATGAGATTGGAGACTATAATTTTATCAGTATCGTGGACTTTGTTGTAACAGAAAAGTTAAACAGTTGCTGCAATAAAGAGGAAATCAATGCTGTAACATTTGAAGAACTTGATGATGAAGACCGTGAAGCAGCTAATAGCATTGTCAGGGGAAAAGCAACCCGTAAGAAATGATAAACATTTTGAATCTTTAGATCTCTCAAACAAATCAAGAAAAGAGTTTGGTGGACCTATTGGAGAGGTACACGAAGGCTATTGGCTAAGAGATCAAACAAGAGCAATCAATGATGGTCAAACTGAAAGGCCTAAAATCAAGCACTAATTGGGATGAAACCCAATGATTAGGGGAGTTATTTTAATTTTTCTTTCAATATTAAGTCTAGTTTTGCATATTTGTTGTTTACGGTTTTTGTCATTTTGGATTGATTATTTAATTTATTTTCTTTCTTTTATTTTATTGCAGCATATACACAGATATAAAAAAAAGGGCTAAGAAACTAACATGAGTTGTTGCAGCATTACATATAACATGACAGTTGGAAAGTGGTTATCATCCACCTAGGGCTTCATCGCAGTTACTGCAACACCAGATTAATTGCTGCAGCAACGATTTATACCGTTGCATTGACAAATCCATGAAATTCTTTTTACTATTGGGAGTAATTTCGCCAGCCGGTGTCGGGAAATCAGAATTATGGATAACTAAGGATTGTGAAATCCCTAGGTTCCCAAGATCAATATCCTTTCCTTTTCACATTTGGATTTGTTTTAAAGTTTAAAATATTATTTCCAAACTTATGCTATTAATTACCTTCTTCTTTCAACTTTATCAGTACCTATAAATTAGGGACTATAGCGTCTTTTATTCTCACCCAAATTATTTCTCTTCCTTTCAACACTTTTCATTATTATTAGCGATCCTTTTCATTAATTATTTTTTTGTTAGGCACCAAACAAATCCACTCTACATGCTCTAGCAATAACGAGATATAAGAAGATAGTTGCTCAATTAAAGAATCCATCCCACTTCAAAAGAATACAAAAATATAAAAAAATATTATAGATTTTTCATGATACAAGTGTAGTATAACATCAACTTAGTTTCCACACTACAGTGACAATTGATTACTAAATATTTTACTGTAGTAGCCTTTTATGTATAGCTGCCTAATCATAACAGCAATCAAAGAGTTGATTTTAATGATTTTGAACAATAACTATTGTTATTCACGATAAATTATAAAGTGGAAAACTATAATATCATTATAGTTTTATTAAGGAGCACGATCCATGCATGCTTTGACAAAACAACATTCATTTTTGAGGGACAAATTACTTCAAGCATGCATGACTTCCGGGTAAGGATTATTGTAAAGTTGTGTTCGAAATGGTGTTAACAAGGAATATTCATGGATACTTCAAGATATATTACTAAAAAAATTCGCCACAATACACCCAATCGATTGTAATTAAGAAAATTCTGTCCCTATTCTAGCTTGTTAGGTAACGTGTAGAGGGATTCTTTCTTGCAAAGGCTAGCAACCCCCGCCGACATTGTTTAGCTAATATCATTTCTAGTTTTCTACGTTGAACTGCTGATGCGTATACTTTGGGTGTGGGCCATCATAGAAATAAATAATTCACTAAAGTCGCTCTCATCCAAATCAATTCTCGTATTAAATGTAAATAACAGAAATAAGAAAAGCATGGTGAAATAGCTCAGTGAATCTACACCACAGAGTCCGATCGCGCCTTTAGCATTCAGAAAACACAAACACAATCATCTGACAGCTAGCATTGTCTCCTTTTCACGGGGAGCCACACTGACCTATCAATCTATCATAACGTACGAATTGTCATCTTGCATTATTGGCTTTTTTGTTTTATACGTGGAAAATTTTCTTGGACTTTTGAATAGACTTGAGCGGTTGTTATGTGAAGGGAGAAAAAAAAAAACAAATCAAAACAAAAAAGAAAAATTATTGTGTTGGCCATTTCTCGCAATTAACATCGCATTTGAATGTATCAACGTGAAAAATAATTTCTGAAATCACATTGTACAAATTCATTGTCTTATATTCTCAGTAGTTATCGCTAGCGAATTTTAATTTCATTCAAAATCTTGTAATAAAAAATATTAAATAAATAATAAAAAAATAGATAGAGTAAAACTAATCACTCAACTGAAAAATTTACATGGAAGAATTCAATCTGTGAAAAATTATTACAATCACTCAAGTATTTTTCTCACACTCAAAGTTTTAATGATACTCAATCTCGCAATAGACCTACCATTTGTGTTAGAAACGATCTACTTACATAGAATTGATGGTTGTGTTACACAAATGAATGACCCTAAATTCCTTATATATAATTAGTGGTGGCAACGGTTTGGTTCGGATCGAAATTAAGTAGAACCGATTTAAATCGATTATTTTATAAAAAGAACCGAATAAGAGCCGAACTCAATAAGAACCGAACTCAAACGGTTCTTTTCGGGTCAATTCGGTTCGGTTTTTTCGGTTCTGGACCTATTGAGCCTATTTTGAATTTTTAAATTTTTAGCCCATTGGGCCTCATGAATGTAATAATTTTTTTCAACAATTAGTTCATCCTAATTTCATTACAAATATTAACAATAAATATAAAGTATTCAAAACACATTTTATCACTAATATCTTACTAACTATTAATAAGATATTCCCAAAATATGAAATATTAAAATTTCAAAATATATAACCAAACTTCAATACTCCATCTATATAAACATAATCATAATGTTGTAAAGACAAATAAAAATAACAACAATTACAACTTATAACACAAAATAAAAAGAAAATTTAGAAACAAACGCCAACAACATTCTCCCATCTTCACCCAAAAAAAAAAAATTGCAAACAAACACCAACAACATTCTCCCATCTTCACCAAAAAAAAAAAAATTGCAAACAAACGCCAACAACATTCTCCCATCTTCATCAATATCAACATCAACTTTAGGCATTTTCCAACTCAATATTTGGATCTATAAAAAAATAATAAATAATTAAATAAACAATCTATATAAATAAGATGCTAGTTTAAAAAAAATAAAGAAAACTTACTGGTAAGCAACATCAATCAACTGTTATTTACTCCTCAGCTACTTGCTGTTGTTCTTGAGATTGCATTGGCCTCAAAAATTCTTCAAGAAATTGAAACAATTATATTAAAATAATTAATTCTAATATACAAAATGTTATAAGTGAAATAAAAAAAACATAATAAATTACAATATTACATGTTTCAACTAATTCATAGAATTCAGCTTCTTCCTGACTTGGTTGTATTGTACACTCTCCTAATAGAGTTGAACGAAGCCAATTTTGAGTGCATATTAATGACTCGACTGTTTTATGAGTTAAAGAACTCCTAAAAGGATCAAGAATGCGCCCTCCTGTGCTAAATGCTGATTCAGAAGCCACAGTAGACACCGGAATTGCCAAAACATCTTTGGCAATTTGAGATAAAATCGGATACCGAGGCCCATTCAATTTCCACCAAGTCAAAATATCAAACTGGGGATTACTAGCACTCTCACAAGTCTCTGACAAGTACTTTTCAACATCATTTTTTCCACTAATGTCATCATTTGAACTTTCTTTCATCTTTTTAAATTGTGTAAAAGGATCAAATGACTCAACACTACTACTAGCACCATCATGAACAGCCCTACATCTCTCACCTCTATTTCGATTACTCTCACCACCATAGTTTTCAAGAAGCTTCAACAACAACTCTTTAATATTAGCTCTCAATTCATCAACCTTTCTAATATCATACAAGCTACTAAAACACCATATAACAAAGTCAAGTTTGCAGCGAGGATCAAGCACATTTGCCACAATCAACAACATGTTAACCTTTTCAAAAAAATGACCCCAATACTTGACAAATTTTTCCTCCATCTTGTAACCCATTTGATTTAAAAAAAAATCATTAGAATCAACAAGTGACTTCAAATGAATATAAACTTTCCACATTTCATTCAAGAAATTATTGGAAGTGACTATTAAAGAGTTGCTGAATTTTAAAGTCACATGATAAAAAACCGAAAGACACTTGGCTAACCTCTTTGCATTTTCCCAATCCTTATCAATCGGTGGCCCCACCCTCCTTTTTTCACTCTCATCCTCATCAAACCAGTTTGTATAATGGCCATCATCTTCCTTTAGCCTCTCAAATGCTTTCTCAAATGCTACCGTTTTTTCTAACATTAAATATGTTGAATTCCACCGAGTCGGCATGTCTAACACCATAAGCCCTCCACGTGAGATTTTCTCCCTATCAACACATGTTTTGAACTTTTGTAATCTTGCCGGAGATGATCTAACATATTTCACTGCATTTCGGATACTAGTTATTGATTGACTCACTTGTGACAACCCATCTTGCACAATTAAGTTGATTATATACGCCGAACACCTCACATGCATATATAAACCATTCAAAACCATCAAATTTCCACTCCAATTTGCCAACTTCTTCTTCACATAAGCTATTGCAAGTGTATTAGCACTTGCATCATCCACTGTAATTGTGAACAACTTCTCAATCCCCCAATCAATCAAA
This sequence comes from Citrus medica, assembly GCA_002013955.2. Lineage (NCBI taxonomy): Eukaryota > Viridiplantae > Streptophyta > Magnoliopsida > Sapindales > Rutaceae > Citrus > Citrus medica. The sequence continues at coordinate 8,434 of MKYO02006210.1, read as the reverse complement.
TAATTTTCAATTAAATTCCCAATGCCATCTCCTTTGTGATTAGAAATAGGTGTGAAAGTGAGAATCCTCTTGTGCAAAACCCACTCTTCATCAATAAAGTGAGCCGTAACTTGAAGTCCTTATGTTGATGGTAATGCATACTCTCTGTTTATTTGCACTCAAATTACTTTTCAACAGCCCCTTTTCATTTTGATACAATTCAAGAATATCCCTTGTAATTGTTCTTCGAGATGGTACCTCAAATTTCGAACAACAAGTTTCCATGAACTCCAAAAACCCTTCAGCCTCTACAAATCTAAAAGGTAACTCATCTTTAATTATCATTTTTACAAGTGCCATTCTACAAGCCTCTCTATTAAATCCTATGTGTATAACCTTAGCAGTACCATCATCTTTACCTTTACCCTTTTTACAAACTAATGTATGTTGTTTTGCATCATTTGCAGCCTTCATTTTTTTGCGCACTTTATATCTATCCAAATGAGTCGACAAACCACTTGTTCCAGAATTACTATGGGCTGTATAACTTTTTCCGCAATAATGACACTTAGCTTTAAGTCCTCTAGGTAGCTTCAAAAAATGCTTCCACACAAATGATCTCAACTCAATTTTTCTTTTTTTACTACCACTGACCTCTTCTTCACTACTAACTTGTTGCACTTCATCACTAATTTGTACTTCACCAACATTGTCAATCATTCTATAAAATTAGAACAATTATAATGTCAAAATAAAATCTAAATAAGTAAATATAGCCACTATCCAACTTACAATCAGTAGCCATATTATAAACATAATCAGCAATTATATATTGTAAATCATGCAATTTATATCTACACAGTAATAGACATTAAAACAACCAGAGGAAAATGAAATTAAAAAATTAAAACAAAGTTGCTGGACATTTGTTTTTATTTGGTTGCTGCCTTTGCTTGATACAACACAAGAGCAACTAGACCAGGAGCTAGGGTCCACCAAAGATTCATTTACATTGTCAACTTTTCAAAAGCAAAATTGTCAACAGACATTTAGCAACCATGTCAAAATAAAATCAATCGGTAGCCACTAAGCCAACACTTAGAAAATTGAAGAAAATAGCATGCATATATATCCTATGTTCTCAGTTCTCACTCACACACCAACTAATTGTAGAAAATTAAAGAAACAAGGCTTGACATACCTACTAGAGTACGGTGGCTACTGGCTAGCGAGCAAAGCAGAAACTGTCGAGCGATGGCTGGTGAAAGGAGAAGAAGCTGTCGCGCAGTGGCTGGCGAGTAGAGAAGAAACTGTCGCACGGTGGCTGGCGAGCAGAGCAAAAGCTGTCGCGTGGTGGCCTCAGACCTGTGAGTTGAAGCTGTCTCACAGTGAAAAGAAGCTGCAGCTTTCACGCGGTGAGAAGAAGGTGTTGCGCGGTGAGAAGAAGGTGTTACACGGTGACACTATTGCCGGTGAGCAGCGTCGGCCGTGATTGCAGTGGATTGGGGTGGGTGATTTGGATTTGGTTTCGATTTTGAATATTTGATTTTAGCTTTAGGGTTTATTTTGGGGGAAATAAAGATTTACGAAATTGTAACACTAACATATATATACTCCTGATTGTGTGTATGCAAGTTTATGTTAGTTATCTTACACAATCAGTTAAAAATTAACACATGTTTGATTTGAATAAAATCTAAAAATAATTCGATTTTTCGGTTTGGTTTTTCGGTTCAGCTAAGTGAACCGAATACCGAACCAACATTTTGGTTTTTTTTTTATAAATGGTATATTTTAGTTTTTTTTAAAAATAAAAACCGAACCGAATTAGAAAAAATCGTCGGTTCGGTTCGGTTTTTTTAAGACCACAGTTTTTTTGCCCACCCCTATATATAATGATTACTTCTTAAAGGAGAAGTATTCTTTTTCTTATAGTAGTTTTGTTCCTCCTTAAATAAGTGAAGTTTCGAAAGAAAAATTATTTATTCCTTAAATAAGAATCTTACTAAAGGAGAAAATATCCTATGAAATTTTTATTAAAAAATAAGACATATTTCCTAATAGTTACTAGAAGACTTGGTTCAATCTGCGACATGAATTACACCCCATAGAAGTTGCATACTCTAGAGGTGGTTGGGTGTAAAGAAAAATGGTTGTCAAGGAAAAAATATGGTCCTTGTAATTCAAATTGTGGGCCAATTTATGAAAGATGGGGGAAAAATCGAGAAAAGAAGGAAAACAATTCCCAATTTACGCTTTAAAAAAAGTTTGGTTGCTCCGAGAATTTTTATTCTAAGTAACGGTAAAGTTATTTATACTCTAAAAACTTTTTTATTAAGACAAACCTCGATGGTTTGAGTGAAATTTATTAAATATAAAAAGAAAAATTACGTGATGTAGGAAGTTATTTTAGGATTTCAGAATTTTATTATTTTAGATCTTTTTAATATTTTCTATTTTAATTAGAGTCAATTATATTATGTATTTTAATCTTTTATTTCTATTATAATTTTAATTTAGTTTTCTTTTCAAGTTAACTTAGGGAAGTAGATTTACTCTATTATAAATATGGAGGTCTTGTTATTATTTTCATAACCTTTTGATTAATAAAAAAAAAACTCTCTTTAATAATTTCCTTTGGGGTTATCTATAAAAAAATCTCTCTTATAGAGTCATTTGAATTAGAGTATCATCTAATCTTGCTTAAAGCGTTGCTAAAAGTGTCATTTATTCATTTGGATTAGAACGAGATCTAATCACGCTTCAATTAGAGCACAAGCTAATGACGTTGATTTGGTTCGGTGCAAGAATGATATTTAGTGTTTCCTGCACTATCAATTCACTACCACTACTCCACTCAGTCAGTGGGTATTAGGGCAATTCTGTACTAATTGGACATCTTTCCAGGCAACCCATATCCATTCCTTTGAATCCACTACTGAAAAAATAAGAAAAAAAATCAGAAAACTCCCCAAATCAAACCTAGCCACTGCTGCTGCCAGCTTAGCAACCGTTCCTTCGGGCTCTGATGTCGTTCAACCCTCCACCAGAATCAATATCAACCAACAACCAAACCTGACCAACCTCTACCTTTGATAAGTCGTGTAGCAACTGTGTGAACAACCCAAACTTGCAAGCTCCACCACTCACCCCCTGCCATTTTCAACTTTACCACTGTTGAACCAAGTCACCACCAAAATTAGTAAGTCTCGCTAATCAAATCCCATTTACCACTTGGTTTGATTAGTAGCCAGAATTGTTGCAACCGAACCAAACCTGTAGCACAAATTTAGCGTTTTGATACACCTCTGCCACCGCGAGTTGATTGTCACCAGTGACATCAGCATGCTCCCAGCCACCATATCTTGCAGATCCAACACCCTCTGGTCCCAATCACGACCACCAACCGCGGGCAATACCAAACACAAGAGTTAAGCCTTGCTTACAATTCTACCATTGTTTATATTTTTAATTTAAGGAAAAAATGATAAAGATGGATTATCAAAGTTCATATTGTCTCCTCGAATTTGAAGTTATCCTAAATTTATTGGTAATTTTGATGATATTTTTTACTGGATATGGACAATGGACGATTTTCTTCAAAATATCTCTTTGAATGTTGTTATCTCTTATGCATCATTTAAGTTGACATGTGATACTTGATTGGTGGGAACAATTACAAGAATCAAGGATTCGACATGGACTAGATGAAATCAAAGAATAGTTTGATACAAGACAATTGATAGAAGACCATTTTGTTCATTTAGATAATGTCGAACCATTTCTTTTTACATCGATGAAAGTAGAAGATGATAATATTGTTGATTTGTCTAAAACTTCTAAAGAAGAAGTACAACTTACTGTTAATTTGCAAATTAAGCCTAATAGTAAGGATCGAGTCTGTGCAACAAAAATCAAGTTGAAGAGGCTCTAGCAATCATTGACATGATTATGCCTATCCACGTTGAAGAAATAAGGTTATTTTAAAGAAGATTTGGTTGCAAAGATAAAGTTAGTTGGTGGGAACATTAAGCGTAGGGATGGCAATTTTCGGGTCCGGGTCCGGGTCTGGGTTTAGTCGTTCTGGATCCGGACCCGGACACCAAATTCTCATTACCGGACCCGCATTAAACCCGATTTTTTTCCATCCGGGTCCGGTCCGGGTTCAACCCGGAAAAATCCGGGTTTCTGGATTCCGGGTTTTGAGCCCAGATTACTTTCCTTAAGTTGCTAGAAAAAATGAAAAAAAAAATAACACAATTACACAAACTAGAACCAAATTGCTTCCAGAATCCAGATTGCTTTAGTTTAGTTCAACAAAATTTCAAATACAAAACATATAACTTCAAATCTAGTTCTAAAACAAATACAACAGCCGCGAAATCCACCCCCACAGGCCACAGAACACAGCCGCAAAATCCACCCCTTTTGCTGGCCGCGATAGAGTGAGAGATGAGACAAGTGATGCCGATGCTGACGCCGATGAGTGATAAAACAAACACAAGTGCACCGTGAAGGTGATGACAGCCACGCCGCAAATAATCTAATTTAAGGAAGAGAAATTACAAGAGAGTTGAAGAGAGAGTGAGAGAGTGAGAGAGATTGAGTGAGAAACAGTCGAACAAATGAGAGATTGAGAGGAGAAGTTGAAGAGAGTGAGAGATCGAGAGTGGAATGAGTGAGAGAGATTGAGATTTGAGAGATGAGTGAACAAATGAGAGATTGAGAGGGCTAGGGTTTTTTTTGTTTTTATTTATTTATATTTAATAATTTAAAAAAATTAATATTAAAATAAATAATATCCGGATCCGAGTTCCGGATTTACGGGTTCACCTGAAACCGGATTCGGACCCGGAAGTATGCGGGTTCTGAAAAACTGATCCGGATTCCACATAACAAATGATCCAATGCGGGTTGAACCCGGATCAGATTTTCCAGGTTCTGTCCGGGTCCGACCCGGGTCCGGGTTTGGTTACTATCCCTAATTAAGCGAGATTTGGGAAAGTCTTAAAAGGCTTAAAAGTGATTTGTTCGGATAGGACTTCATCTTTTGAAAGGGTTACTCATAAGCACAAGAAAAATATAAAAATGGAGAATTTTGAGTTTTAACATAGCTGATTAGCGAGGCTACGAGTTCAAGCTCTAAGATGAAGTGATGCTCCCCTTCAAGTTCTTTTTGATATATTTTATTTTAATTAGAGTCAATTATGGTAAGTGTTTTAGTGTTTTACTTCTATTATAATTGTGATTTAGTTTCCTTTTTAAGTTAACTTAAGGAAGTAGGTTTACACTATTATAAATAAGGAAATCTCGTTATCATTTTCATAATTTTTTTATTAATAAAAATATCCCTCTTTTATAATTTTCTTTGGGATTATCTATAATGAATCTCTCTTGTAGAGTCTTTTGAATTAAAGCACTATCTAATCTCGCCTAAAGCATTGTTAAAAATCTTATTGAATCATTTGGATTAGAACAAAATCTAATCACGTTTCAATTAAAGCATAAGCTAATTGCATTGGCTTGGTTCGGTACTATAATTACCCTATCAATTCACTTCCATTGCCCCATTCTATCATTACACCTAAAAAGGGATATAATGAGCGTTACCTCAAAAGAAGCTAATACAAAAATTCAATAAAATACATGAATATATAAGTAAAAATATAGAGAAAAATGCTTGCAAAGATGTAATTGCATCAATTACCACTTGAATCAATAAATAGGGAGATAATGTGAGTTTTAAGGAGTAAAGGCAAAACTTTAGGTTTCGACCACCAAATAAAAGAAGTACAAACATCAAAATTGGCCAACTTGTCTGCTACATCGTTTCCCACTCTGAAAATATGAGTAAGGCAAGCCTTAATTTTTATAATATTGATATTACAATCATACAACTATTAAGACTAATCGACATTAACCCTATAAAATACAATTTTCTACCTCACTAATATTTAAGAAATTTCTACTTCACTCGCATGTAGTGAGGAAGAAGACTGCCTATGTATAATTATTTCCAATGTGAGAATGGCAGTCCCCTCCTTTACTCTATTAATAGTAAATAAATTTTCTAATGATTAAGCAAAGTCCTAGGGGAAAGAAGATGGCCATTACGAAGATTAACAATTGTAAGCAATCACTTTCGATCTAGAGATTCAATCATCCTCTCTCATAAACAAGCTGAACGATTAAAATAACAATCATGATCTCGACACAAGAAGCGGATTGTATCCTTAAAAAGCACAAAGAAAAAAAGAAGCCTAACATACCCCCATGACTACTACAAAGGATCCCACCACAAGCAGCCATACCTGGATTCCCATGAGACATGCCATCATAGTTAGCCTTTATCTATTAAGCCGACGAAGGTTGTTCAAATTATGAGTCAATATTGGTTCTTTGAAAGTCCAAAACACGAATAATTGTTGGTGGTACTGTTCAGGTTACTATTAACTAGTATTGTTCATCCAATACTCTTATGATATTATTCATCCAGCACCAACCATCCAACACTGTTCATTTGATACTTTTAAGATTAAGATTCAAAGTATCTTCTTTTCTAGTTTCTAATTTGGCTAACATAGATTAGTAGTTTGAATTTGAAAGAATTTCGTTTCATGCCAGTCTTTTGAGGAATATGTTCCAATACTAATGCAAGTTCTAGTACTAATCCAAAAGAAGGAAAGAAATTCTTAATAAAACAACAAGCAACAAACCGAGCCCTCTTAAAGAGGAAATGAATAATTGTTTTTAAGGGTATTGCCAAAGAAGACCAAACTCTGAATAAAATAGTAAATTACATGAAATATTCTATTCATTTTCTATTGTGACTTGTCTTTATCGCACTTGTTTCTTAATCTAAATATCTTAAATAATCAATATGTTAAATCTTGCATATTAGTCAATGTTCATTGAATGTTCACCTATATGTTTTAGCATTATTAAAAAAATTATAAAAATAAAATAAAACTGTAAATCAATATTAAACTTGCATTTTAAGAAAATAGTTTACACTCATCGATTACAAAAAATAATTGTATTGCAAACAATTGGAATAAGTTTTATTGAATTGGTTTAACCACAAATTTTATATTCATTCTATGACATTCATAATTTTTTTTAATGATAGTATTGTTTACTACACAGGTTAATTAAACAAAATTATTTTTCTTAATATGGGTCAAGCCAAAATAAAATAAAAGAATATTCTTATATTACTGAACATATATGATATATAAATAAAATTAGATATAATTTTCTATTTTACACATACNCCCCCCAAAAATCTGTAAACCCCATTTTGCCCTCAATTAAAAAAATGATCTAGCACGGGTCATTGAACGTACCATCCATGCTCGATTTGATCACCATCGCACGCGGAGCCATGATTGATCCCATCACTATCACTATCATATGCAAAGCTAATAGTCGCGCATCACCATCGCATGTAGATCTCATTAAATGCAGTAGGGCCTTGCACCAATGTAGATCATCAGCCTCGTGCTATTGATCATAGCTAGTCATATGCAATACCTGTCGAATATGCAGAAGCGCACTTGAATCCATAATGCTTAATTACTCTCTAGATTTGTGTGGTTAGTCTTCTAGATCAACATGTTATCCTAGAGAATCCTTGAACTTTCTCCCTGCACCCTCTTTGACGATGAGATGTCAGAAGAGAATAGAATGTTACGTGTGACCTAAGGACCATAAATATTTATACTTTCCAGTTTTCAATAGGCATTCCTATTTCAACAAATCATAGGAATAGAAATTAACCTTAAGTCTCTACGCATTAAGGGTCTACACCCTATCATATACATTAAAACCAAAATTACCAAAAACTTTAATGGATTACTTTTAATTAGGCTTAACCTTATAAGATAATTTGTAACATATATTTATTCATATATAAAGCCAATGTTGGACTAAGGATTCAACAGTCTGCTACTTTGGCTATATGTGAACCTTATAACCATGCTTGGCAAAAATAACTGTATAAACTCAACTTTACTATCATTACCGAAATGTATGTGTAACCAATCTAGTCCATTAATCATACTGACAAAGAGTCAAAGTGGCCTTTGTTGCAGTTGTCATAAATTAACCCATCAATATTCATTATGCCAATATAATTTAATGACATGGATCATGATGCGGATGTTTAGTATGGAAATTTCATGCAATATACTTTTAACATAACTATTTCTAATTAGTCCATCTTAAACCTTAATGAGATCAAATCATACCCAAATCAAAGTGTGAATAAAGCAAAACTTTATTTCTGTAGAAAATAACCTCAAATAATTGAAAATTATGCATATCATAAGAGCGTCTAAAACCATAAACACCTACTAAAATTGAATATCCTTTAATAACATGACACTTAAACAAACAACATGATGATAAAACATTTTAGGTGGTAATTGTTGTGCAAATTTTATTGAACTCGCAA
>MKYO02006199.1:0-21749 GCA_002013955.2 Citrus medica | reverse complement strand
CCCCCCCCCCCCCCCCCCCCATTTAATGTCCTGTTAGTGATGATTTGTCTGTGTTATAAATGATCGTTCGCATTCTGTGTTGTTTTTTTAATTTATTATGTAATTTTCTTTACAGTTACGTCCCTTCACACTTGCATCTCATGGTATTTGAGTTGGTTAAGAACTCATTACGTGCTGTTGAAGAGCGTTATATGGACTCAGATAAAGTTGCACCTCCTATTCGAATAATAGTTGCCGATGGATTAGAGGATGTTACTATTAAGGTTCTTCTTTTGTTTATGATCTGTTTATGTAAATTCCTTTGGCATTTTCCTTTTTCTGTCTGCATTTTGTTGCTGAATTTGACATGCAAATGTCTGGATTTTGTCTTTGGATGAAAGTGATAATTAACCAGATGGTGTGACTGATATTGTAGGTTTCGGATGAGGGAGGTGGCATACCAAGAAGTGGTCTTCCCAAAATTTTCACATATCTTTACAGCACTGCCAGAAACCCTCTGGATGAAAACACTGATCTAGCAGCTGACATGGGAACAATGGCTGGGTATGGATATGGGCTTCCAATAAGCCGTTTGTATGCTCGGTATTTTGGAGGAGATTTGCAAATTATCTCCATGGAAGGATATGGTGAGTTGAATATGTTTTCAGTTCTGTTGTATTCGGACTGTCTTTACATAAATAAATGAATTTTTAAGATGGTGTCTTGGATTTTGGTATGCTTAATCAGCATTCGAGTTTGACACGTTTATTATGTCTATATAATCATTTCACCTGTAAGATAGTTGTGGATAGTTTCGTGGTGTTGAGCCTGGTGCTCTGCTATTGAAAACTTTCAGCAATGTTTGTTAGTTTTTTATGATGTTGATTATCATAATAGCATACATATGATACAGCAACTGATGCATATCTACAAGTTCTTGATTCTTTTATGTCCTTTATATTCTAATCCACTTAAATATTTTACGCATGCACAGGAACTGATGCATATCTCCATTTGTCGCGCTTGGGGGATTCTCAAGAACCCTTACCCTGAATTTCAACTGCTTCTAAGGAGATTTACGGGAGCCCTGTCATGAACTTCAATGCAACTTCAAAGTTTAGCAGTTATCAAAATTCTCGTAACTCAAGTGATGGAATTATTAAACAAAGCTATACAATTTGCACAAGATATGAATTGCTGTCAATTTTGGTCCTAATAAATTGGCAGCTTTCTTGTATATTCCTCCTCTTTCTTCATATCAGCTGGTAATTATTAAACATTTTAGTTCTTTGCACATTACTTTGTGCTTTGAAATGCATGATTATTTAATATTTTTATCAAATGTACTTTTTTTTTCCAAAAAATAAAAGAAAAAGAAAAAGAAAAATATACTATAAGAAAGCCTAAAGTTATCATTTATTCCGTAACAATTAAACAAGAATATATCAATACATCTCAAGCAATTTCATACAGCAAGATCATCAGTTTTGGTACAAATTTTTTAATGCTCTTCATGTATGTCAAAAGAACCAGGGTTTCAAAATAGTGTTGGGATCTCAGTGCCTTCTTTGCTTCGCACGTTTTTGCGACTGACGGCCCCTCATCTTCCATTTATCATTTCCAGCAGGACGATTTTGACTTTCAATCTCCCGAACCTTGCGCTTTCTGGCAAAGATTCATACATGCGAATCAATCAAATGAACACTTAAAATAAAGCATCCGGCTTTGGAAAGAAATATAATACTATCTTTGCTAGCACACCTGTATTGCCCAAGGGTAGGATCAGAAAGCAGCTCATCGGCAAGGGTTGCCTTTCTTTCCTTCTTAGTCAATCTGCTAGAAAAGAAATCTGTCGAGGACTCTACTACTGTACCCACCTGATCACAGTAAAAAACGCCAGCTATTGTGCTTTAGAATAAAAGAGATAAAAGCAACAAACATAGTAAAAGAAAATTAAGTAGAAAAAGTTCAATGTGACAGGATAAACATGCCTGGAAATACTTGGGCAGTGTTTTTGATTTTGCTTCACTCTTCTTGTAGTGTCTCTTTGGATCCATGGCACTCCTCAACTGCATTATCAACAAAGCAAAAATAAAATCAGATAAACAATCAATCAGTTGAGAAGAGACTCCATCGATGTCACTTGTAAATTTGTAACACCATCAAAGTGGATTATACTTGGGGCCTCTTCTTTTTTTGGTAGAATTAAAGCACTGGGCAAAAACTAATATATCCAACCCTAATCAATCCTATTCTAACGTATCCAATCCATTCAATCTGGCAATACCAAAACGCACCCATAGTAGAATTAAAAACGTCAGCTGCTTGTTTGGAATTGATGAATCCAGAATGACAATGAAATTCTTGAAAAACTATAATGTTTCAAATTAAGTTACTAGACCAACAGAGAGCTAAGCAGCTAAGTGCCTAGAGACAGTCGTATATGATTGCAGAAATTTTGAAAACTAAAACGAGCCTCACCCAAGAATCATAAGATATCCTACAACTGCAATCTGGAAACAAGCATAATACAAACAAGTAAATAGATAATGCTATTAAAAAAATTACCAAAAATAAAAAATAAAAAGCACAGTTCGTACCTTCAATAACTGAAGATCTTTCTTCAACTCAGGAGTTATAGTTGCAGCGGGCATGTCAAACCTAATTTCCAATTTCACCGGAAAACAAATATTATCAAACAACAGATAAATTTTATTTTATTTTCATTAAAGGAAAAAAAAAAGGTAAAAACATACCAGCTTGTCCCGGCGGTATCTTTAATTTGTTTCTTGAGTAATTTGTTTAGCTTTTTGGGATCGTTAGGTGGCACGAAGAGCCCATCAACAAGCTCCGTATTGGGTCTCCAAAGCAGGCTGCTTTCGCGCTGACTTTGGGATTCATTGACGCCCCCATTATTATTTGTACTTGCCGATGATAAAGTTGCCGGCAACTTTGGCTGCCACGACAGACCAATCACTGCCTTCTTCTCTGCGATTGCCATTTTATGACTAATCTGTTTCTGTTGAACTAAAGACTGAAACTAAAACCCTAAGTATGTGTCGACGGAGAATATAAGAGAGGAGAAAGATTAATTGTATTTTATCGCCCAAGTCCCTGACCTTTTAAATATCATAAAATAAGGGCATACGTGATGGAAATTTATCATGCAAGCCACACTCTTTAATTGTTTGACTCCCGATTGACCGTACGGACACATAAATTCTTTTTTCTTAATTTTGATGAATGCACAAGCTTAAATCTTAATACATAGTTCATTGATTGATTCTTCATTAGTTACTTTCTAGTAAGTGGGGGCTGTATNAGATTCAACAAACGAATGTGATTGTAAATGAACTTCGTAATCTTTTGGGCCATTTCCATGCACTTCCATACACTTTTTAAGTTAAAAAAACCTTCAAGCATCTTATCAATACAATAGGTAGCACATGGTGTCCAGAATAAATTCTTTCTCTTCTCTTCGAGCATCTTGCCAGCAGATTTATAGCTCGGTGTATTTTGAGTGATTACCTACAAGAACGGAGGGCAAGAACAATAAGAAAGAAGCAACATACACACTGGCAGATGACAAATTAAGGACAAGGGATGAAAACCAGAATGGTCAAAACAAGTTAACTACCTGCACTACATTTTCCTCACCCATCTCTTCAACCACTTTATCCAGCAATTTGAACAAATTTGAAGCATCCTCTACTATGTCAGTGGCATCAACAGAAGACAAAAAGTATAAACCATGTGGGGAAGAAACAAAGAGATTGATTAACGTTCTACTTTCAGAGTCTGTCCAACTGTCAGCCATGACAGAACAGCCCGTAACTGCCCAGGAAGCCCTGTGCTCAGCCAGATTGTTCCTAATAGTTTCAATTTCCTCCTGTAGCAAGTCACCAAATATCAGTTGGCTTGGAGGCCCAACCAAACCCTGTCCATACTGAGCAACCAACTCAAGCATATTGTGGAAGTACTGGGAGTTTGCTGCTTCTAAAGGAACTCCTGCATAGTAAAAAAATTTGCAAATTGCAGAAATAATTTCCTTCTGGGATTTTTTACCCGACCCTCTCATAATTTTCACTTGTTTGCTAGATGGTGTTGTCTGACTGCATGGAGTTTTTAGAGAGGCTGAGTCAAATCTTGTACTATTGAGTAATGACTCTATATCACGACATGGAGACATCTCATTAAAAGCTACTCTTAGCTCTTTTCTCTGTCTTTTATCACCGATCATCTTTCTATCACTGTTCATTCGATGTAGAGCATCTTTCTCTTGCTCATTCACTTCATCTTCAATGTTTGATTGCATATGGGAATCTGATATTTCCTTAGTCCCACACCATTTATGTCTCCTCCCACTACGGTGCCATTTCATATTCTCTTTCATTTTAAGATACACATCTTCAGGAGCGTCTTTACAAGGTGCTACTTCTCCTTGAATTCTAGCTAGATGTTGTTTAAACCGATTGATACCTCCACTAACTACTTTTCCACAATAATTACATTTTACCTTTTTTTTCCTTTGATCTTGAGCAACACCATGTTCCCACCCGGGGTCAATACATCCTAATGACCGAAGAGGGGTCAAGTTCGAGACCACACCCCTATCAACCATCAACTGTTTTCCCCTACTACTACTGTGCCCAGCACGCTCTTCTTCGTCTTCTTCCTCAGAGCCAAAGGTCAAATAAGCCTCTTTGCCACCTTCATCTTGCCCGGGTTTCTTACTGGAACTACATCCTTCCAAGTTTTCCCTCATTCTGAGGTACACTACCTATAAACCCCTATCACAAGAAGCTACTTTAATATCTAAATCCCACAATGATAGCAGCATATCAACTGCTTTATCCTCTCATCCTGAGCTGAGCAACACCACATCAAGACAAACTTATAGCCACATCTGATTGAACATGCACAAGCAAATTCAACATGTTACAAATGCATTTTGTTTTTCCACTTTATCCAACAAAACAAAAGTTCGTGCCTTTGGTGGATTTTTCATTGATCATTAGAACCCATTAAGAGTTAGTAATCAATTTGAAGTATAACAAAAAAGTTTTGATTTTTCAGGCAAAATCAACAAAAATCAAAACTTTAAAGCTTAGCTTTAAAAAAATAATTAAAATTTATGTCAAAGCTGAATAATCTACGGGAATTGCTTGCCGTACCTGAGACGCAATAAAGAGGATCGGTTTTGAGAATCAGTGAGTCGAGGCTGGGTGAGAGTTTCAACTCGACTCAGCGTTTCTAGGGTTTTTTCGTTCTAAAATTGAACCTTTTCTTTAAGAAAAAAATAATAACAGAAGGGTGAAAATGTTTTCACTTAAAACGAGACACAATAATCATATTTAATAAAAAAAATATAAAAGTAATTAATTTGTTAAGTACCTTTTTTAAAAAATTAAGCTAAAAATTTAATTTTATTTAAATAAAAAGACAATATTGACCGAAAATGCTGGCATGATATCTTATTTTTATATTTATTTTTAATTTTCTTAACATTGTTTAAATAATGGTCGTATGTTTTGAGTTGACTCAGTGAGTCAAAAACCAAACTTTTGTCCTCACATTGAATTAAAAGTTCAAGCAGATTGTGATGGGTTTCACTTTTCAGTTGTCACATTATCATAGCCAAATATGCTGGACAACTTTCTTAGTGATACTGAATTTTACATGTGTTTGGAGCTCAATTTAGCATGTGCCAAAAGATTAGCTAGATTTGCATTTGAATCTTCTAGCTTTTAGTTCCCACACTCACAACTATTTTGCTTGTGCTTTTACTAAATTTATCAGCAACACAAATATAGAATGCAAAGCATTTGATGAGCAAGAAACTAAGGAGAATTGATCGGAGGGAGTACTGTAATAACTGTCTCTTAACAACCATCACTTGCTAAGGCAAGTATTGTCCCTAAACCACAAGAGCAACTTCCTTAGAGTTGAACATTCATACTTTTGGATTTCCATCTCTGATAAATTTCAAATGCTTTCTTCAATCTCTCTCTCTCTTTTTTTTTTTTTCCTGATATTACCTTCAATTGATGTCATCGAATTCATTCTTGTTGCTGTTGGAGCTTCCATTTTGCTTTTTGTGGGTGTGTGCATTGGCATCATAGTTGGTGCAAGCAGCAAACGCAGCAACAAGAATGGAAGTAATGCCGTCTCTGCAAATTCAAAGGCAGTTGCTGCAGTTTGTGCCTCAACTGATTACCGGCAACAGTGTATTGAGAGGGTAAAACCAGCTGCCAAAAGTAAAACCGCTACTCTAAAAGAATTCATCCAAGCAGCTACTAAAGCCATGATCAATATGGTGGAAGGAGCAAAGAATAACTCGGGCTTTATACTTGATACCAAAGATCCTGCTCAAAAGATGGCAAAGGAAGATTGCGATGAGTCGATGAATTTTGCTGTTGAAGACCTTCAAGCCTCGTTCTCAGTGGTGGCTAAAACTGAATTGCATGGGTTGAAGGATAAAGAGGCTGAGCTTCAAAACTCAACTGGTTAAGTGCTGTAGTATCATATCAACAGGCATGTACTGATGGGGTCACACAGCCTGAACTGAAGAATCAAACGATAGGTGGACTCCAAAATGCTCCTCAACTAACCAGCAATGCATTGGCCATTGTTTCAGCCATTTCAGGGATCTTAAATACCTTCCACATTCCACAAAACATGGCTGCAACTTCTCGAAGACTACTGCATGCACATAAAACTGGTAATGGTGAATACCCAGAATGGCTTTCAGAATCAGACAGGGAGTTATTAGCAAGTCAAAACAACAAACAAAATGCCTCCTCCAAATGTAGTTGTGGCTCAAGATGGAAGTTGGCAATATAAAACTATTGGTTCAGCCCTTGCAGCATATCCAAAAAATCTGAATGGAAGATATATTACATACGTAAAAGCTGGGAGTTATGATGAATATATAACAGTAACCAGAAAACAAGTGAATGTCTTCATGTATGGAGATGAACCACGAAAGACTATCTTCACTGGCAGGAAAAACAACCATGAACGGATCTCCACTTATAAAACAGCCTCCTTCTGTGAGTTCAAATTCACCATACTAGGACTGGTTCAGTTCCAATACTTTTAACTATTTCATTTTACTCCTGTATTGATTGTTCATGAACACTGATCTTGCAGTGGTGGTTGGAAATGGATTCATCGCAAAGGCAATAGGATTTCAGAACACAGCTGGTCCTGAGAGGCACCATGCTGTTGCTCTCCGTGTCCAGTCTGACATGTCAGCATTCTACAACTGCAGAATGGATGGGTACTAAGACATATTGTATGTTCAAACACATTGCCAATTATATCGAAACTGTGTTATATCTGGCACAGTTGATTTCATCTTCGGTGACTCATCAACAGTCATCCAGAACTCTTTAATCATTGCGAGGAAGCCTATGGACAACCCAAAAAACACAGTGACTACTCATGGTCTAGAAGACCGGTGGGAAACTACAGGCTTGATAATCCAGAACTGCCGCATTGTTCCAGAAGAGCTAATGTATCCCGTGAGATTCAAGATCCCAACTTACCTGGGGAGGCCATGGAAGTTATACTCAAGAACGATTATCATGGAAACAACAATGGGAGATTTTATTCAACCAGCAGGGTGGCTGGAATGGCAGGGGAACTTTCCACCAGACACATTGTATCATGCTGAACATGCAAACATGGGCCCCAGAGCTGCAACTGATAAGAGGGTCAACTGGAAGGGATTTGACCTGATGACAAATAGAAACGAGGCTCCTCTATACGCTGCTGGTACATTTATCCAGGGGAATGCATGGCTGAAAGACACAGGTGGATCTTACTTCCTAGGTTTGAAAAACTAAGGAACTCTACAAGAATAGGAACAAATGTTAGTCAACTTCATAGACAATCCAGTCTAGTAAATAGTTACAAGGATGAGAGGATGGCTACCGTTGGCCTCACCATCCCAGTTATCAGTTTTTTTTTTAAACTTTACCAGAGCGCCATGCTATTTTTTTAATTCTTCTGTGCAATAGATTAAACAGTAAAGGTCTTTAGTCATTTAAGATTGTGCATGCTAAATTCAGATATGCTATACTCCTTTTAAGTTTTAATTGGATAATCAAATCTCAAAATGCCTATCAATTCTGCATGCAGATTCTAGAAAGGGCCCTCTTCAGTTCACAGCATGGATCCAAATCAACACAACTACACAAGCAAGTGATTAGGCAAAAAGCCAAAAAGAGGATTTTGGGATGATGGCTATTTGAATATTGCAATGATTACATTCTTTCAATTATTGCGGATTGTCTCAATCATCAAAGAGATAAAATTGATCCAGATAACTGTGTGGAAAGGCTACATAAAAATTTATCTTTTCCAACCAAGAAACCAGAAAGAAAGAGATAAACAAGAATGATGACACTATCAACCATGTATGAGTAAGACCTGGAAGTTATTATCATCAACAACAAAGCTCTGCACCATTTAAGTTGCTGACAAGATGATTAAACTTTAAACTCAGGCAAAAAGTCACGCCAATAATAGGGAAGACAAAAGTGATTCCTTACTATTCACGTCTAACAACTACCAAGCCAATATAACATCCCCACCTGATTTGCCTTTCCCAAATGCCCTCATTATAACCGAACTCAACAACACACCTAAAATCCAACCAAATTGGATCAATCCTAGTACACATAGTACAATCACATTCATGCAGCATGTAATGACAATATATGCACCACATCCTTCATGAAAAAGCATCATAGCTTTTGACACATTCAGATCAGCCTAACCCACAACTTGAGATTAACAACAATAACATTCACAATCAACCCAGAAGACCAAAATTACAGCAAAGAACCATTTCTGAGCCAGCAACAAAAGAAAAGAAAATTCAGATAACAAAGAACAAGAACAAAGTAGGGAGAGAAAGAAGATACAGACAGGCCAAGCCAATCATATTGAAGAAGGTTCGGTACACAACCTCATTAACAGTTCAAGAACAAGATTACACAACAATGGACAATCTACTCTAATATCCAAATCATTAATCTCTACAAAGAGTTCCAATATGAGGAAACCCCATTATAGAACAAAACTACCCTTATATTGAAAAGCACAAAAGCTTTAATCGAACATTCTAATTCCCCAACGTAAAGCCGTTACTGTTCTTGGGCCCTCCATTATTCCCGTCAACTCTAGCCAATTTGCCTTTCTTCTCTTCAGCAGCCAAATTCAAGAGCCTCTCTAGAGCCTCTCTCGCACGTTTCTTGGCCAAAGCAGCCTCCTTAACTCTCCTCTCAGCCTCAACCCTCGCCACCGCTGCTGCTTTACTCATCGACAAAGCCGCTATTTTAGCGGCCGCCACCAACGCCTTCGCCGAACCCACATCCACCAATCTCTCATTAACATCATTATTACTCACGCGGGTGAGGGCGGTTGTGTCTCCGTTGACTTTGGGTTTCTTGTTGTTTACGTTAAAGAAAGTGAAATTAGGGTTTGAACAGGGCGGGCAAATAAAGGAAGACGATGGCGTGGCCGCGGAGGCAGCAGCAGTAGCAGCAATTGCGGAGGAGGATGACGACGAAGAGCAAGAGGAGTGGATAATGGAAGGACATTTGGCGCAAATGCGACGCGCGTTAGGCGGAGGTGGTGACGGGTCATAGACTTGGAGACAAATTGGGCAAAATAGTCCTTGGTGTGTTTTCAAGACACAGTTGCTGCATAAACGGCGGTAGGTCCCACGGTGCCGGACGTTGTGGAGGAGCAACCTTTCGCTGCTGCTGCTGCCGCAAACGCCGCATTCCGATTGCTGGTCTCGCTTCATTTTTTATACTTCATTTGATCGTTGTTACTTCATTCTTTTTCTTTTTTTTTTCCCTTCTCCTTAACGGTAACCCTAGAAGAATTAGGGTTTTGTATTGTAAAAACTTGAAAAAGAAACAAAAATAAAAAGATTTGAGTTTTCTCGTTCAAAATTGTAAGTTTCGCAAGGGTTTTCGGGTTTTGAGTTTCAATATTCCAAATTCCAAACGAGTGATTGGCAGAATCAACTAAGAAGACCTGAGAGGCTCTTGAGTGGTGGGGCCTAAGCCGCTGTTTGTCTAAAAGCTCGAGCCCGGGGCCCTGCTTGCGTGTCTTTGTCTCGGTTGAAATGTTAGAAATAATATCATCTCCAGCAGCCACCCCATGTAAAACGATTAACTCAAAAAACTATGGAACAATTTTAAGTCAAATATCAAAATTCTATATATTTAGAAGATGTAATAATTATAATATTGCAAATTGTTTTAACTACAAAAGCTTGAACAACTAACGAGACAATTTGCAGGTTTGGTTTCCCCCATTGTCTTATTTCAAGTTTCAAACAGGAAGATTTCAATCCAAAAGCCAATGGAAAGAGATAATGTCAATCACTATCAAAATCAGATGTTAACACCATGGATAAAATTACATGTTCTCCAGCTGCAATCCTATTGTAAGTAATAAAGAGGAAAATCTAACTGACAGCCCCCGCTTTCTCCGTATTCACCCCCAAAAAAGAAGAGCACTTCCGGTGGGTACCTAACCCTATGGAAGGGAGACACAGAACCTTATTACTTCTTAGGAATTGCGTACAAAGCCCAATCTGCCGTCATAAATGGATCCGTTTCACCAAGATCAGCAACCAGAGGTTCCAATTCCTCCATCTTCTCGTCTTCTGCTGCAAAGTATGTGGGGAATGGGAGCAGTTTAACATCAGGTTTCTTGTAAACAGCATCCTTTATAAATACAAAGTTTCCTGAAGCACCTGGCACCTGTAAAGAATAGAAACTTCCATGAATATGCAAAAATCAGCTACAGAAAACTTAATGAGGAGGATATTTCCTCAGCCATTCAGATAGTTTCTTTCTATGCATTTGTATCAGAAAATTTAGTAAAGACAATCATACCTGGCCTCTCACCCACATCAAATTCCTTGCTGGATCTATTTTGTATACCCATACATTTTTTACGGTTCTCTGCTTTCCACCCATTCGCCCAGGCATTTTTTTGCCCTTAAATACCTATTCACAGACAATATCATTGTCAAAACTAAAAGCAAAGGGCACTCTCTATGCCACAGAGAGTTCCTGTCCACTTAAGGTGGGGGAAAGATACATAGCCACCACATATAATTAAACATAAATAGAAACAAAACAATTTTGAACCCAAGGACAGGTCTAAGTTGAAAGAAAAACAAACAGGTTGTACATCTAATTGAGTTAGTCATCATACTTGTCAAACATATCTAAACTCACAAAAATTAAACAAATTGGGTAGCTTATGAGGATAATATTCCAAATTAACATATCGTCTTTGCAAAAAGAGAAATTATATCAAAATCAAAATAGACATCATAAGGTTGTCAAATCTCCAGCACCATAACATATTATGAAAGACACTCAGAGCTTCACCAAACTAAAGAAGCCATACAAACCTTGCCAGGAGCATCCCTCTGACCGGTAGAACCAAGACTTCGATGCGACAATGATGCACCATGAGATGCTGGCATTCCTTTAAATCCCCATCTTTTCATTCCACCCTGAAACAGAGATAATGGAAATAAAATAAGTAATGGTTTAAGTTACAAAGAAGAGTGAGTCATAGTTTCCGATTAACAGAGATTTGATAACAAAAGCATGGAACTCATTGATTTTCCCTCCTAATATCCTTAATGCATCCTATGAAAGAATAAATAAGAAAAGTAACAGATGATGATTCAAATGAATCCTACAAATTTCTCAAATCAAAAGAGTTCTGAATCAGCCAGAATTGTCAACTTTGTAGGATTCACCAAAAATTGCAAAGCCGGAAGCGAAGAAACAGTAATCAGAGGACGGGTCCTAAATTGAAGAATCATTCATGTTCATTCTACTTAACAGTACCTAAGTACAACAAGCCAGCAAACACAAAGGAAAAAGTAAGAGAAATTCAAACGTTTGAATCAGGGCTGAACCTTTTATTGGCATTTTCGTACTGGTGAAATTAGAAACTAATACCAGCTCGATGCCATCTCACATCTTCACAAGAACCTAATATTGAACCAGTCATATTTTAAATTGTTAATTTTGCAACTGTTAGTTAATTACTCATTCAGTTTAAAGAATGACATTAACTAGTTATATTATTTTATCATTGTCTATTATCTTATCATCAATTGTCTACTGCCATTTGAACATTAGAACAATACACAGGGCAAAAGGTAACACTATAAGTCAAGATAGAAAAGTTTTATGAAAACAATTAGTTCACCTGAAAACCTTTCCCTTTCGTGGTACCGGTGACATCAACGTATTGGCCAGGAATAAAATGACGAACTCCAAGTGATGTGCCGATGGGGAGAAGTGCATCTTCTGTGACAGGAAACTCCCGCAATTTCCTCTTCAGTGGAACACCTTGAGCTCTAAAATGACCCACTTCAGGTTTTGTCATATGTTTATCCTTCTTCTGCCCGCATCCAACCTAACTAACACACCATATCAACAATTAAACCCACACCCAGAAAAGCACCAATCCTTTGCTATATATCTTTCAAAAAGTGAACTAAATCAGCAGAACAAATACTCATAGTTTGTCATACTCAACAAACAAAAACAAGACTTTCATGCTGCAAAAGCATAAA
This sequence comes from Citrus medica, assembly GCA_002013955.2. Lineage (NCBI taxonomy): Eukaryota > Viridiplantae > Streptophyta > Magnoliopsida > Sapindales > Rutaceae > Citrus > Citrus medica. The sequence goes on along the minus strand of MKYO02006199.1, from coordinate 9,133 downwards.
AAATGTATACTTTTTTACATATTCTAAACAGCCAAACCAAAGACAAGAGATTCAAGCACAATAGCTACAGGTATGTTTGCAAGTTTGTAACTGTAATGCTTCTGCTTAATTTTGAAATCAAAACAGCTAAAATGTTCAGTAAACAACGCAGGCAACCAATATACTCAACAACTAGAGATTCAATTCAACAATATAGCATAAATTGAAAGGCAGGAAAATTACAAAATGCACACGAAACAGAGAACAAAAAAAATTTTAGAGGAAGGATTTCCGGTTTGTGAATTTGAAATTACTAATCTTCTGCCAAAATTTGAAAGCACTTGTACATAACTCAATATACCCAAAAGTGAAAAAGCTTTAAAAAAAAAAAGAAAAGGAGAGATAAAAGGAAAGATCTTGAAGGAGGCAACCTGCAAGGAAAAGAAACCTTCTTTCTCAAAGGTTTTAACTTGAGAGACGATATTATCATCGACAAAAAGCACAGAGACGGGAATCCTGGCGCCCCATTTATCCCAGGTGGCGGTTATTCCACACTTGACGGCAATAAGCCCGGTGCGTTTGGAGGCATCAGTCATGACGCCCGGCTTAGCTTCAATGATTCTGGAGGCGTGCTCCTCATCGATCTCGGAGGCAGCAGCGAAGGCGGAGTCTGTGCTGAATCTGCTGATGAAGAAGATGTAAGGGGATGAATGTGAATATGATGGGGTCTTGAGAGGGGGTGAATGTAGGAGTTGGTGGAGCCGCTGAATGAGCGGGCCTCGTGATAACGGCGACATACTGCCGACTAACTTTTCCAAATGTCCACTGCAGAGCCCTGAGGCTGAGGTTTTGGAGACTGCGAGCGAGGGTTTTGAGTTTGCTATATCGAGAGGGAATATGCACAGTAGTAGGGTGTTATTCTACTACATCGCCTTCTTTTCCTGACACGTGTCGTTCATGGAGGGTACTTTGGTCTTTGCGGTGCACCTTATTTAACGTTAGGTTTCAAAGACAACCAGTCGTCTGTGTTGTGTTATTTCTCACCGTGGGGAGATTATATGGAGTAATTAAAGAAGCAATAGCAATGGAGGTCTTACAGCCAATCCCCAATGTCAAAATTCCAAAGCTTAACACTTTCACCAACATGCGGACTCGTCGGATTCCGGCCGCGAGACTGAATTCGCATTCCATAAGAGCCGAATCATCATCATCGTCATCATTTGCATCATCACCGGCACCATTGCCTTCGACGGCGGGAGAGAAGATGGTGGTGAAGCTAGTCGGAGCTTTTAATGAACTAACGGAGAGAATGAACGTGCTGTCGAGTAGCTCGTCGAGATTACTCTTCAAAGCTCTTAAGCTTTCAATTCCCATACTCCAAAGCTTGCCTCTTTCCCCAGATTCCCGCTCCCCGCTCACCAAAGCCCTCTCCGTTGCCCTTCTTCTCGCCGACTTGCAGGTACCCTTTTGTCAAAAGATTCGAATTTTATGAAAAGCATGAAACTTTCTTTTATTAATTCCAGTAAACTTTTAAAATTAAAAAAAAATCATTGCAGATGGATGCTGAAGTGATATCAGCTGGGTTATTGAGGCAAGTTGTTGAGTCTGGTGGGGTTTCAATACAGCAAGTGAGGGATAGGATTGGAATTGGGACTGCCCATTTGTTGCATGAAAGCTTGCGTGTTAAGAATAATGTTAATTTGAAATTACAAGTTTTGGACGATGAAACTGCTGCTGCTTTAAGAAAGTTTTGCTTGACTTATTATGATATTAGGGCTTTGATTCTCGATTTGGCTATCAGGCTTGATATGATGAGGCATTTAGATTACTTGCCAAGGTATCAGCAGTTGATGATTTCTCTTGAGGTTATGAAAATTCATGTCCCGTTGGCTCATGCCGTGGCCACTAATTACTTGTCATTTGAATTGGAGGATCTTTCGTTTCGATATTTGTTTCCTTTTTCATATCTTTTTGTGGATACGTGGTTAAGAAGTCATGAAACGGGGAGTAAGCCTTTGATTGATATATACAAGGAACAGCTGCTTCAGTGCTTGAAGACTGATCCTACATTAGCTGACTTGGTGGAAGATGTCTCTGTTCAAGGTCGTTATAAAAGCCGTTATAGCACAATGAAGAAGCTCTTAAAAGATGGCAGGATTCCAGAGGAAGTGAATGACGTTCTTGGTTTGCGAGTCATAATAAAACCCAGGTCAAATTTAGTAAATACATCGGAAGTAGGGGAGAGAGCTTGCTACAGGACACGTGAGATTATTCAATCTTTGTGGAAGGAAATGCCTCACAGAACAAAGGACTATATTGCTAGACCTAAAGCAAATGGGTATAGGAGCTTACATATGGCAGTTGACGTGAGTGATAATGGTAAGACTAGACCTCTTATGGAAATACAAATACGCACTGAGGAGATGGACATGCTGGCAGTTAATGGAACGGCATCTCATGCATTTTATAAGGGTGGCCTTACAAATCCAGAAGAGGTCAGTTGGTGATGTGTAATCTGAGTGTCTTCCAAAGATTTCTATAAATAAGTCTTACATTTATCCAAGCCCTAATTTTTTGCCTTAATTTTTTCAATTTCCATTGCTTGAGTTTCTGATAGAATTACATTACATGAGAATAGCTGATAGAATTACATTACATGAGAATAGATATATTCATATTCTGAGTTAAATGAGCATAGCGGTACCAAGAAATTCAGATAATGACAATTTTTTATTTGATGCTTAGGCAAAGCGGCTCAAGGCAATAATGTTGGCTGCAGCAGAACTTGCTGCACTACGCCTTAAAGATATTCCATCCACGAATCATAAAGGCTTTGAGTTTGACTGGAGAGATCGAGTATTCCGTCTTCTTGACAAGAATGGTGATGGTAGAATCAGCATTGAGGAACTCATGGAAGTTATGGAAGAACTTGGAGCCCCAGGAGAAGATGCTCGAGAGATGATGCAGCTCCTTGATTCCAACAGTGATGGTTCCCTAAGCTCCGATGAATTTGATTTGTTTCAGAAACAGGTAATTTTTGGATGTTTTATGGAATGTTTTAAGTCTGGCCATCTGAAATTATGGTTCTATTAAATCTGCTCATACTAAAGTTTTATGGTCCTCCTCTTCATTTCTGGTAAGTTTTATTTCCAAGTATTGATGACAAGTCCTTTTATGAATTTGTTTGGTTTGTATTTTTCTTTATTTAGGTTGAATTTATTCGAAATTTGGAGGACAGGGATGATGAATACAGAACCATGTTGGATGAGAAGCTTCAAATGGCAGGTGACAGTGGCTTGATTCAGGTATACAGCACAGAACTTGGCAACAGGCTTGCAAGTTAGACTGCATCAACCGATCAAAGGTTATTAAATGATACCAATTTTCAGTTATACGCCATGTACATAATTAAGTCAAACTGTCTACAATGAAATGCATATGTATGATTATGTATCACAACATTTTTTCAGAGATTAGTCAGATTGTTGTTTGTGTACATACCTGTTGTATCATAGACCAAAAATAAAAAAATAAAAAACCTTTGATTTAATCAGATTGTCGATTCACGTTTATGGTTGGAAGTTAGTGTAAGATCCCGAGACTTGGATGTTTCTGGCGAAAATCAGAAGTTAAAACGCACAACTCTAGAAATCCTTTTATTTGTTGCTGAGCGCTGACAACAATAACAAGATGAAAATTGAAAAGATGAACGGCCTGCAACATAATTAAAACTGCTGTTTATTTACAATCTTTGGTATGTCTTATCCATCTGGGCTTTTGAATTTATGAATACATATACTTGACTTTGAGACACCTCCAAAAAGAATAACTAATGAATAATTTCACATAAATCTTTATCATATGAGGTCGAACTACATTCCCACCTAAATGTTGATATCCTAGATATTGTTTCAGCTAGTAACACCAGAGATGCTCACACTTCTGTGGATAGCAACTCTTGGCTTGGAGGAAGTCCTAAATCACTCGACAGCTTGTTACACAGCTGCACAAACACAATTGAAGTTTTGATCTAGATGTCAGTAAAATGTGTTCTGAGGGAGATTTAAAGAGGAGGAAGTTTTAGAGAGGAGATTCAAGTACATACCTGTCTATATACTGTTGGGTCTCCATGTGATTTTCTCAATTCAACTACGTATAAGGATGGGCTAATCTCAAATACCTGACATAATGAGGTAAGGACTAATTTAACAATCGGTTACGTAAGCACAAACACCGTTGACTACTATAAAAAAATTACTAAAACTGCATGATTTGCTCAGAAAATTTAGATGTATTACCTCAGCGGCAATTGAAAGACTACCTAGGCTCTTCTGTGGCTTGTGCTCTTGAGTTGCTTTCAACTAGATACATAAGAATACACATTGTTAAGTTAATAGACCTATGATATATAACATAGTTTATGTTAGATATCACAGAAGTTTTTATGTTAAAATGTGTAAGTTGAGAACTTATATTAACCTTTCCATTTTTCTTCTGGACTCGAAATCCCATCTCCGTGACGATATCTTCAATCCTCTCAAGCAAATCTTTTGCAGAATGATTGGATGTAAACCTGATCTTCCTCTCAGAGACATCCTAAATTAACCCAAGCACAAAGCCAGTATTTTAGAGGTCAGTTACCATAGAAAATACTGAAAATGATGTTTAAAATTTGCAATTCCTAACTTTCACATTTACCTCTTTCTCAAAGAAACCTGAGAGGTCCAGGCACGAGGACATCCCGATTAACTGGAAAGCATTGATGAGAGGGGGCGAACCAGGAGTCCTGTCCCCATCAGATGGCTGTTGCAAAAGTACAATCCTTTATTTGTGTGGAAAAAAAAGGCTTTAAATTTATAAAATATACCCGATAAGGGGTAATGAAAAGAGAATTTACAAGTTCTTACCACTTCATGCATTGAGAAGGCTTCATTATCAACAAATATATCTTCTTCGTCATCATCGGGATTTGCAGGAGTGTAGTCCTGCTCAAACCATTCGTCAGCTTTAATACCAGCTATTGTTATCCGTTTAACAGGATTTGGTTCAAGAATCTTCCTTAATAAGTTTTGAGCTCCAGGTGACAGCCATTTTGGTAGCTTAAAATCTCCCCTGAAGATCTGAAATTCCAAATTTAATGAGATTCACTTATAACAATGTCTTCAATTTCAAGGTAATACATTAGAAGAAACAAAAGATCAGAAGCAACTTTTTGTTACCTTCTGATAAAGAACAGCAAGATTTCTATCATCAAAAGGGAGGTATCCAGTGAGAATTACATATAAGATAACGCCGCATGACCATATATCTGAGGTGGCACCATCATACCCTCTATTGGCAAGAACCTCGGGGGCAACATAGTTTGGACTTCCGCAGGTTGTATGAAGTAACCCATCATCCTGATTGAATTGAAGAAACGAATCAACAAATTGAAAATAATCAGTGCCGGAAGCTTTCGGTAACAGAAAACATTACCCTAAAATGCTGGGGAAGAGCACTGAGGCCGAAATCAGATATCTTTATATTTCCTTTGGAATCAAGAAGAATGTTTTCTAACTGCAACACATTGAATTTCCATGGTCGTATTACAATCATGAGCAAGAAAGTTAACAGAAAAACTTGCAAAGTGGCAATTCTCATGTGACAACTCTTCAAAATAACCTTGAGATCCCGATGGAAAACACCTTTGTTGTGACAGTAACTCACACCGTCAATCAACTGCTGGAAAAGCTTTCTCCCTTCAGCTTCTTGAAGTCTTCCCTTTGATGCCTACACCACAAGACCAGAGCTTAGCTACATCACAGACTTATTTAACATTGAATCACATAAGAAAATTTAGAGTTTTAGTAGTTGCTTCACTTTGGGTGTGAGAAATCCTAAACCAAATTAGATGGAAAAGGGATCCTTACAATTTTGTCAAACAACTCTCCACCAGTCACATATTCCAGGACCATGTAAATCTTGCTTTTGCTAGCCAAGACCTGCAATTTTTTTGGCAGCAAATCGAAAAAATATCAATTTCATTGCATACCACTAATTGTTTGTCATACACACATAAAGGTCATTTTAATTATTGGCTAAAATTAGTCAAACAAAGTGCCATACACGCAATGCAAACTGACGGCTCAGGTGATCAAAACCTACTCAGAAATTCATTACAGATCACCATCCATTTCCATTCCCCACCCACACAAAGCAAGCGTTCGCCAGAATTGATAAAAATAAAAATAAAATTGTGAGTCAGAATTGATGCAACATAAATTTCTTGTCTGACTTGATGCATAAACCAAAGAATGCACAGTGGATCCCACATCGAAAGATAATTGGAGGTGGAGTTCATATTCAATTCAGTAATCACCGGCGTTATTCCAACCAACGCCAACCAGAACCAATTTCTTTGGTTTTTAATATTGGGTGGGTGTCAGAGAATCATTGGCCGTTGGGTATTTGGATTTAATTTCTGCATAGAATCCATTCAAGAGAAATCACTGGTCCATGTCACGTGAACCAACGAATGTGAATTATTTATTGTTCACTCAGCAGACTTTTGTGAACAAGTCCAATGATCCAATGGTTGGAAAGAATCCCATCAGGGCGATTCCATTGATCCAATGAAAAATTGTAGATAGAATCAAATTGAAAGAAGAAATTAAGAATAGATCCAAAAAAAAAAAAAAGAGAAAGGTTGAGAGACAGCGCAGCAGTGCTAGAGTTTGCTTTGAATCTGGAATCTGTTCTTGGGGTTGGGGGGAGGCCATGATTAAGGGAAAGGAATCCAAAACAGCTTTGCAAGTTCATCAGAAGGGGAAAGAAAAAGGGGATAAGGTCATATCAACTCCCACAATTTTGCAAATCATCTTATTAGTAATAATAATAATAAACTAATGCACACACTTCAGAGGAAAATTAACAGAAACATAAATTAAAAAAAAATGGAAATTACCTCATGTAATCTGACAACATTAGGATGTTTGAGAAGCTTCAAGGTGGAGATCTCTCTCTTAATCTGGCAAAATTAACAAATAATTAAGCAGAGAGAAGTGTAAGAGGTGAGAAGATAATGGACGAATAAGAATGGAGTCAGAACGTTGGCCTCCTTGAAAGTTGATTTAAGAAGAGAAAAAGCAAAATCATTAGCCATTTTGACACTCAATCCACTGCACATCCACCTCCCGTTGTTGAAAAAAAATCAAATACTTAACTTTGCAGGCAAAACGGAACCGAAAACATTACAGAATCATGAATGAATCAAGATTCAGTAACACCCAAGTTAGGTTGCAGTCAAAGTAGACTTGAAAAAAAAACCATGTGAATAGCGAATAAAACGATACCCAGATGAAGAAGAAAGCAGAATCTATTGATATTATTATCATTATTTGCAGGCAGCAGGCAGGCATAAGCCATATGATGTGAATAAACAACCCAGAGAAAGAAACCATGAGAATGAGAAGAGAATTAAAAGAATTGTTGTTGTTTTTTTTTTTAAAAAAAAAAAAAGTAAAACAAAAGGATAAAGGAAGGAAAAACCTGATCAGTGATCTTGAGGTGGATGATCCTGTTCTTCTCGAGGATCTTGACAGCAAAAGGGAGGCCAGAATCCAAGTCCTGAGCAAACTTAACTTTGCCAAAATTGCCTTCACCTAATGTCCTTCCAAGCTCATACCTTCCCAGTCGCATTCCCTCCTGCTTCTTCTCTTCTATCACCATTCACTGTATCACTTCCCGACCAAGCAACAAATTAAGCAAGATTGGATTTTGTATTCGTGTATATCCGAAACTCTTTGACTCTTCTTGTTGTTTGTTATGTTTCAGTTTTTTCAGTTTCTGTTTGAGGAGAGATGAGATATGAGGTGTGGGATTCAAGGCTCTTCAATTGGGGGGGCTTCCTTTGTATGGACTTCACGGGGCAATGAAACGAATGCCGCCGCGTATTGTGTTTCGATTGACAATTGAGATTTTGAAACGCCAAAGACACCGCACAACGTCAACAAGTCAACAACTGCTCTTTTTTATTTTTTTTTATTACATAAATAGTAAAATAAGAGTGATTTTGTGCTGTGTTCCAACTTACCATGGAACCTTCTTTTGCTTCTTCTTCGTCTTTTATGGTGTGTTTACCGGAGAGTTTAGAGAATGAGAATACATGAATAAAAATAAAATTTATATTTACTTAGTAAAATATAATTTAAGAATGGAAATAAAATATATGGATTTTACACAATTTAAAAATAAGAAATGAAAATCACATTCCCATGCATTTCCTAAATTGACTTTTGTATCCCTCTAATTTTTTTCATATTTTCTTAATTACTCTCGTTCAAATCACAATTAATTTTATTATTTTAAATGTCATTATTATTATTATTAAGTTTTATTAACTTTATTATTTTAGTTATTATTAATTATTGTTATTAATATTATCATTATTAATATTTATTATTATTAATTAATATAATTTTATAATAATATCTACACATGTATCTAGTTAATGAAAATTACGTTATTTAATATTATGAGTATTTTAGTAAATTGATTCACATTCTCATTCCTCATTCCCATTTATTTTGCCAAGTAAACATATCAATGATATTTCAATACATTCTCATTCTCATTTATTTTTGCTAAGTAAACATTTGAATCTCATTCTGATTCCTTATTCTCATTCCAGTCCATTCACATTCCCAACTCATTCTCATTCTTTTTTATTTTTATCTTTTATTTTAATTATTATTACATAAATAGTATAACAAGAGTGATTTTGTGCTATGTTACAACTTGCACGGAGCCTTCTTTTGCTTCTTCTTCTTCTTCTTTTATGGTCTGCTTACTTCTTTAGGAAATAAAAATGGTGTGTTTACTTGAGAGTTTAAGGAATGAGAATAAAGAAATAAAAATGAAATTTATGTTTACTTGATAAAATATAATTTAAGAATGAAAATAAAATTTATAAGTCCCACACAATTTGAAAATAAGGAACATGAATCTCATTCTTATGGAAGGTTGGCAATGGAGATTCTCATTTCCTAAACTGACTTTTATATCCCTATAATTTTTTCGTATTTCTCAAATTACTCTCGTTCAAATTACAATTAATTTTATTATTTTAAATATCATGATTATTATTATTAAATTTTTTAACTTTATTATTTTAGTT
>MKYO02006177.1:8995-26895 GCA_002013955.2 Citrus medica | reverse complement strand
AGCCCTCTGTAAATTAGGGTTTTAGATTGAAGAAAACTTCATTTTTAGAGTGTGAGTATTTTTAAGTGAATGAGAGCATGATGGAGAATGAAACCTAGGCGTCTTAATATATGGAGTACCTCAGCTGCCACGTGGCGTACCCTTTTTGGCTAACGTCCTTTTACCTCTTTATAATTTTTTAGGCCGTTATCTGCATGTTCGCGGCGTATTTCATTTTTGGAAACGTGGTGCGCGCTAGAGAGTGGTCCAGGGTACCTCTGCAGTAGCTGTCGGGTTGGTGGCTGGAGACCACTGTCCTTGGGACAATGTCCTTCACTTTTGGCAAAGGTGGCAAGCGGTTGTCCCTTCTTTTAGCACGTCGTTTTTTATTCTTAATTCTGACAAAATCGAATAATATCTTTTAGGAGGCAGAGATGTTTCTCATGGTGGATATTTTCGGAGGATTCTCTTGCATTTGTTCTACCGGGTGCCTCGAGTTACGTGGGTACCTCTAATTGTACGAGGTACCTCTATTTGTGTGTGGAACCTCTAATTGTGTGGGGTACATCAAGCCGAGCACCTCAGATCGTGCTGGAATCATTTCATTGGTTGACACATGGCGCTTTACTGCCTCTCCTATTTTTCTCTCAAATAACATCTCCTTAGTTTCTTTTTGGCCAGAAGTATTAGAGGCAAAAGAAACTCATTGCATGAGTGACATGTGGCGACGCTGCTGGACCGGGGGTACCTTCCTTAGTTTCTCCCTTGACTAAACTTTATGTACTTCGAACTAAAAATCTTCTCTTTGTCTTTTGCTTTACTCGCCTTTTTTTTTTACGATGAGAACGAACAGTTGTCTTCATATGTCTCTCTCCCTTTTCTTGGAAAGTGGCAGCCGTCTGACATGCAGTTTAAATTTTAAAAATACCAATCTCACGGAAACATCCCTGAACTCCTTTCTTGGGCAGCCTGTTCNAAATTTTAAAAATACCAATCTCACGGAAACATCCCTGAACTCCTTTCTTGGGCAGCCTATTTTGTCAGGTTAAATTAAAAACTCCTGACGTGTGGCAATCTTCTCTCATTTATTTTGAAAAGCCCCAAACGATCTCCCAAAAATTGATTATTTCCAGCAGCCTTTTTCTTTCATAATTTCGTCTCTTCTTCTAACTGCAACAACATTGTTCACAGGTAAAAAAAAAAATTTCTTTTTTTTTAATTTCCTTCTTCTTCCCGTTTTTCTTTCTTCTCTTTTCTTTCTCCCTTTTCTTTCTTTCTTATTTCTCTTTTCTCTCTTTTCTTTCTTCATTTTCTTTCTTTCTTCTTTCTCTCTTGGCCGGCGTTGATCTGGTGCGTTTTTGGGTGTGGATCTCAGCTACTGTAGTGGTGGTTTTGGGCTCCAGATCTGGTCGGTTCAAGGTGATTTTTCGGCGGCTCACGGCGAGATCCAACCCGGCGGTAGCGCGATAATCCTCCCCCTTCCTTGTTTTCTCATTTTTTTCTTACTTCCTCTCTCCTCTTTCTCCTTCTTTCTCTCTCTTATTTCTCTCCTTTTGCGATCTCCAGTGTCGGTTTTTCTTGGTGCCTTCAGCCACGGCAGTCGGCATCGATTTGGTGGTTGCAGCCATGGCAGCCGGTTCTTCTTGGTGGCTGCAGCTTCTCGGTTTTTCTTTTCTTCTTTCTTTTTTGTTTCAGCCAACGTTCTTCTTGGAGATTTTTGGCATTTTAGTGGCTGCAGCTGCGGCGGTCGACGTCAGTTCGGTGGTTGCAGCTCCTCCCCCGCGTCGGTTTGCTGCAGCTTCTCCATTTTTTTCATTTGCTTCTCCTTTTTTTTTGTTCTTGGCAGCGTCTCCCTTGGTGGTTTCCGGCGTCCTTCTCGCAATCTCCGGCGTCGGTTCTCGGTGGTTGCAGCCATTACAGTCGACGTCGGTTGCTGCAGCTTCTTCGTTCCTCATTTTATTTATTTATTTATTTATAAATAATTACATATATTTAAGGTTATTTTTATTTTTATATTTGCACATTTTTACCCACTGTTTTTTGTTGCCTGCAGCTTCGTCTCCCCACGATTATCAATTTCGATCTGCTGAGTTGGTGAATCATAGGTGTTTTCAACAGATTTTGGGGTAGGAAAAGCCAAAATATATCTTGAACAATAAATTTATATTTTTAGGGGAGATGGGGTACCTCACTGGTTTGTTGTGCGCGGTGCAGTGTACCTGAAATTTGGGGGAGGTGAAAAGGGGAGATGAAGTGGTAACAATAGAGAAAGCTCAAAACCAATAGAGGTGGCCTTCGAAATGGGCTTCACGCCTTTCAAATAGTGAAATAGAGGTTAGAGGTGAAACCGGGGTACCCCGGCGTTCACACTCCGACGCTCAAGTTAGCAAACTCAAGCTTTTATGGTCAAGAGAGCTGGCTAGCCCTCTGCAAATTAGGGTTTAAGGTTCAAGAAAACCTATTTTTTGGAGTGTGAGTGTTAATGGTGAGTGAGAACATCCTGGAGAATGAAACCTAGGCACCTTTATATATGGAGTACCCAACTGCCACGTGACATACCCTTTTTGGCTAACGTCCTTTTACCTTTTTATTATTTTTGGGCCATTATGTGCATGTTTGCGGTGTATCTCATCTTTTGAAAACGTGGCGCGCGCTGGAGAGTGGTCTAGGGTACCTCTGCAATAACTGTCAGGTAGGCGGCTGAGGACCACTGTCCTTGGGACAATGTCCTTTACTTTTGGCAGAGGTAGCAGGCGATTGTCCCCTCCTTTTGGTACGACGTTCTTGATTCCTAATTCTGAAAAAATCCAATAATATCATTTAAGAGATGGAGACGTTTCTCACGGTGGATATTTTCGTAGGATTCTCTTACATCTTATCTGTATGGTACCTCAAATTACGTGGGGTACCTCAATTTGTGTAGGGTACCCCTAATTGTGCGGGGTACCTCTATTAGTGTGGGGTACCTCTATTTATGTGTGGTACCTCTAATTGCGTCGGGTACCTCTAATTACGCAGGGTACCTCTAATTACACCGGATACCTCTAATTGCACGGGGTACCTTTAATCAAGTCAGGTACCTCTAGTTGCGCCAGGTACCTCTAATCAAGCGGGTACTTCTAATCAAGCCGGGTACGTCTAATCATGTCGGGTACCTCAGATTGCACTGAAGTTATTCCATTTGTCGACACGTGGCGTTCTGCTATCTTTCTTATTTTTCCCCTAAACAATAGGTATCCCTCCTCGTTCTCCTTTTGACGCATTTACAGTGGCACTATTTGCATACTCTAAGAAAAATTTATTTTTGTTCTTGTTTTTTTTTTGTGGTTGGTGTTTGCATTTGGTGGTTGATGTGTGGTGGGTGGTGCTTGGTATGAATGTGTTGCTGTTTGGGGAACTTGTGGCTTGTTGGATGTATTGTTGGGGTTTTATAGATGAGTTGTTGGGGACTTGTGGATGGGTTGTTGGGGACTTGTGGCCTGGTGGATATGTTGTTGGGGGAAAGTAGATGGGCAAGAAACATACGGGACCTGTGAGGAAGCGATATGCAGTTGGGGCTAGTAGGGTTGACAGCCCTCCTGCGGGTCCTCCTTCCCACATTTTCATTAGCGAGGGGGATAGGTCCCCCCCTAGTACCTTTAGGAGTTGCAACACTCGTTTTGAGCTCCCTCCCCCTAGGAGTACCCCTCGTGTCAGCTCACGCTTTCCTAGTAAACGGCTAACCTCCCATCCTCGAAAGAAGGGTAGGTCATCCAAGCCTAAGGTTCCAGCTCGTTCCTCAGACCGGCCTCCCAAATCTCCCCTTGCCACACCTTTAAAATCTGGCAACCTTTTTTCCCTAGGCATTAGGAAGGCTACTATGGAGGATTTAGAACAAATTAGAGCCAAATACAATATTCCTCCCTCTGTTCAGCATAGGGTACCCCATGTGGATAAGCGACCTGAGTGTCCGAAGTCTGATGGGATTGCTCTCCATATTGATCTCTTTGATCTAGGACTCCGCCTGGCCCTCCAACCTTTCTATATGAGAATGTTTAGTTATTTGGGGGTAGCTCCTGGGCAGGTGTCCTTTCCGGGGTGGAGGACGCTTACGGGCTTACATGAGTTATGGTTGGAGGTACTGAAGCGCGACATTTTGATTCGGGAGTTGAAGGACCTTTATCAATTCAAAAAGCCTAAGGGTCCTGGCGTTGCTTACTTCTCCCCTTGGAGTGATCATGATCATATTGTTGAGGGGAACCCCACTTTAAAGAAGGGTTGTCGAAAGGGATGGTTTGTTGTTGAGGGTAGGTGGGGGACATAGACTCTGGGTGACAAGGGCAACCCCGTAGAGATTCTCACTTCCTTCAGTGTACACTGTAAGTATCTCCCTTACTTACGGTTCTTTATCGTAATCTTTCACATGAATCTCTCGCTAACCTCGGGTTCTTCATGCTTTTACAGGTGTGACATGGGCTAAAGGATCATGCCCAGTTCAGGAGGTGGGGAGAGAGGTGAAGAAGTTTGTGGATAGGCTTCGAGGTGCACAGAGGGGTAGTGATGTGCTAGAGGAGAGCCGATTATGGACAACGGGGCTGATTGACCGAAGTCCTCCACCTGCTCCTGGGGATGACTCATGTATGATTCGGGTGTCGGGGGGTACCCTATTATTATCTACGGGACTGGGGTACCCCGTTATCACTGCATTCTTTATTTTGCTTCCCCGCCTTTCATTTCTCATTTTTGCTTTTGTAGTACTTAGTACTTGTCTGCCTAACATAACTTTTGTGCATTGGGTGCAGTTATGGAATCGGCTGGTGACACTTTTGATGACTTTTTCCAAGCGATAGTGGGTGGTGCTTCTGGATCTCAGGATTCGGCGGTACCCCAGAAACGTTCCCGGCCGCCTAGAGCTCCTGGATCAAAGGGGAAATCCTAGGGTACCTCCCACAGCGGGTCAAAGGGTACCCCTCGCTCGAAGAAGAGAAAATTCGAGCTGGTTTCCGCTTTCCCTAATGAGTTGCGTGAAGGTGACCTAGACCCGGCTTCCAACAAGAAGGTTTCGTACTTGGCTCGCTGTTTCTACTACTCTGCTAAAAACGTTACCTTTAAGGTCGCTGAAGAGACAAACAAGATGAGTTTGAACCAGAGCTATAGGCAGGCACTCAGGGCTACCCAATAGGTAGACTTTACTGGGGTACCCCGGGTGTGCCCATTCATTTTTTACTTATTTATTCCTATTGTCATACACATATATTTAACATGTATTTTACGATCTGTAGGCATCCTTTCTCCTCAGCCACTGCCTTCCAGACCTCGACTCCCTGGTTGCCGCCCAGTCAGAGGTCAACAAGTTAAGGGGTGAGCTCCAAAGCCGCCAGTCTCGTGAGGATCAGCTTGCTCGAGAAGTCAAAACTTTGCAAGAACGCATTACTGACCTGTCGGGAGAGAAAGCTCGGGTGGAGAAGGACTGCAATGAGTTGAGGGCCACCAACGAGGATCTGTTATCCCGACAAAAGACGATGGAGGAGGATGCATTCTCACTCATTATGACGGAGGTGTGGAGCGTGGATCCGGAATTGGAGGTACCCCGTGTGCAGAAATTTGTCAACAAGGCCACGATTCTGAAGATGATTGCGGAGAGGAAGAAGTCTTCCCATGCACGGTCGAGTACCCCTTCCGGGTCGCCTGGGGTACCCCGCGTGCTTCAGTCTTTGCCTGCCTCAAATGCCCCAACTTCGGTTGCTCATATTCCGGGTACCTCAGAGTGCTCTGCTGATCGCCCTCCGGAGATGAAAGGCAAGGATGGTGTTCCACCCTTAGTGTAGCTGTTTCATAGTGCTCTTGCCTTTTTGAATCTATCCACATTTAGCTATTTGAATATTGTGTCTTTCTTTTTTGTTTCTTGGGATATTGTGTATTATTGGGACTTTTCTTTTGTTATGATATCGTGCCACCGAACCCTCTTGTACTTTGCATTCTTGTTATTCTACAAATGAATGCTTGGCTAAACTGTTATCTTGTAAATTTTCAGGGTACCTCTCATTTTTCTATTTTTTTTATAAATGGGGTACCCTCGGTACCTTAACAAATACTCGACATCAGGCGACTGCTGGTTCATACAGATCGGCGAATTTGGTGCATGTCCTTCTTGGCAACAATGGCGGATTCCTCACAAATAGGTAATCAAAATATCATGGCAATATCTCGATCAAACGTTAAAAGCGCAATTGGTATAACCAATCATTTTCTTATTCTGTCGAAGTTCTTTCCGAATTTTTGAATAGCTTACCCCCTACTTTGCTCAAGCAAAAGGACAGAGGTGTGGGTGTTCTCATACCTAAGCTGAACCTCGTGTCGCTAGGGTATGCTGGTTTTATTCGACCCTCGGGTCCTCTTTGACTCTCCCTCTCTTTGTCTAGGTAGCTTTGTCATGCTTCCGCAGAAAGGCTACTCCTAGGCTAGTCCCTTCGTTGCCCATCTTGGCTTTGCATAGATTGTCACGATCTATGCATATCAGGTACCATGGTTGGTCCTGTGATAGGTTAGTCATAATTGACAAGCGTATGGTGAGAATTGCATATAACCAGATGTGATGGTATATTAATGGCGATAAACGAATATAATCCGCATTCTAAGATTGAAGTGGCGAAAAATAGAGAAAGAACCTACATCATATTTGTTGATAAAGAAAATGCATTTATAGATAACGAAAGCGTTAATCAATACATGATTTAGCTTTGTTACCTTGAGGAGAATGGGAGACCACAAGACCTCTTATCCTTTTCATTTGAAAATTAAAGCAACTCTAAAGTTGCAACTGACCACCATAGGGCATTGGGGGTACCCCATTTGGCCTACCACACAAAAACATTAAAGAAAGCAAATAACAGCAAAAGACTAGAGGTTAAGACACTGTCTTTTAGTAATATTTCCGTAGCATTGCAGCATTCCAGGGTTGCCTCACGATTGTGCCATCCATGTGGAGTAGCCTATATGCACCTGTCCTAACGGGTTTGTCGATGCGGTAAGGTCCTTCTCAATTTGCCCCAAAAGTGCCTTCGCAGGGTACCCTCGTGTTCTGAGTTACCCTTCTCAAGACCAAGTCCCCTTTCTTGAAGGATCGAGGGCGCACCTTTTTCTCATATGGACCCGAAATGCGATGTTGATATATAGCTGTCCTCAATTCTGCTCTAGCCCTTTTTTCAACCACCAAATCAAGGTTTAAAGCAGCCAAGGAGGTGTTTTTAGCCTCATCAAAGTATTCAACCCTGTGAGAGGGTACCTCGATTTCCGCTGGGATCACTGCGTCAACACTGAATACGAGGGAAAACAAGGTCTCCTTGGTGGAGGTGTTTTGAGTAGTCCGATAGACCCACAGAACCCCAGGTAGCTCGTCTACCCATGCTCCTTTTTTTCTTCTATCTTCTTCTTCAGGATACCTTTGATAATCTTATTAATGGCTTCGACTTGCCCATTAGATTGGGGATGGGCAGGTGTAGCAAATCGATTGGCTATACCCCACTCCGAACAAAAACTTCAAAAATTTTCATTATCGAATTGCATACCATTATCACTAACAATTGCATAAGGGATCCCAAATCTACAAATGAGGTTCTTCCAAATGAATTCTGTGGTTTTCCTTTCTGTGATGCTTGTTAATGGCTCCGTTTCCGCCCACTTTATGAAATAATCTACCGCCACGATTGCATATTTTGCTTGCCCTCACCCGGTAGGTAACGAGCCAATGAGGTCCACTCCCCACATAGCGAAGAGCCAAGGGGAAGATATAACTATTAGCTTCTCTGGGGGTAGGTGGGGTACCCTGACGAACCTTTGGCATTTGTCACAACTTCGTACCATGTTCTTGGCATCTTCTCGCATGGTAAGCAAGTAATACCCCTGACGGAGAGCTTTTTACGCCAGTAATTGTGCTCCATAGTGATTGCCACAAATCCCCTCATGTATCTCCCTCATGACATACTCGGGCTCGTCACTTCCCAAGCATTTAAGGTAAGGAAGAGTGAACCCTCTTCTGTATAGGGTATCCTGGATCAGGCAATACCACACGGCTTTATACTTTAGTCTCTTTACTTTACTCTTATATGAGGGGAGGTCTCCGTCCTTAAGCTACCTTATGATATGCTCCATCCAAATTATCTCGTTGGACAATGATCCTAATTCTAACAGCTCTAGGAGATCAATGCTGGGGCGGGTATGTGTTTTGTCGTGATGGGGCCAGCCGACTGAGCTACACCAAGGGACGTCATTTTTGCCAGGGTGTCGGCTTCGCTGTTCTCCAATCAGGGTACCCTTTCCACCTTAACCTCACAAAATTGAGACATCAACTCTCTGGTTTTTCCGAGGTACCCCTTCATGTTTTCCTCTTTCGCTTGATATTGTGCGGCAATTTGGCTTACCACCAACTGGGAGTCGCTCTTTACGTGTACCCTCTTTGCTCTCAAAGCCATCGACATTCTCAACCCCGCTATGATGGCCTCATATTCGGCTTTGTTGTTTGAAGCCTTGAATCCGAATTGCAAAGCGTAGCATATTTTTACTTTGTTCGAGTCGATTATAATAACTCCTGCACCACTTCTGTGTGAGTTAGAGAAACCATCTACATAAATTTCCCAGACTTGCCCCTCTTTATCGATGGATGAGGTATCTGACAAGTACCTCAGATCATCTTCACCTTTTGAGTCATTGGCAAATTCCGCAATGAAATCGGCGATGGCTTGGGCTTTAATCGCCGAACGAGGCTTGAAAATATAGTCTGAGATTTCGTGCGGAGACAACCAATGTCAAAACGATCTTTTCAGAGGTGGGGTACCTATTTTCAGTATCAACCATAGCCTTACTAGTGTAGTAAATAGGTCGTTGTACCCCATTATCATCCTCTCGGAGTAACACGGAGCTGGTGGCATGCTCGGATACGGTGAGATACAATAAAAGCACCTCTCCCGGCTCAGGTTTGGCAAGTAGTGGAGCATTCACGAGGTACCCCTTCAGTTCTTGGAAAACTTCTTCGCAATCGGGTGTCCATTGGAGCTTCTTACCGGTCTTCAAAGCTTTGAAAAAGGGCTTACACCGGTCTGTAGCCTTGGAGATAAACCGGCTCAGGGTAGCTACCCGGCCTGCCAAGCTTTGAACCTCCGTGATGGTGCGTGGCGACTTCATGTCAAGAACCGCTGAATTTTATCGGGTTGGCTTCAATCCCCTGTTGTTGTACCATGAATCCGAGAAACTTTCCCAAGGTAACCCCAAACGCACATTTTTCAAGGTTGAGCCGCATCTGGTGTCTTCTCAAAACGGTAAAGGTATCTCGGAGGTGCCCTAAGTGTTCCCCCGCATGCACCGATTTGGTGATCATGTCATCTATGTACACCTCTATGGTGCGCCCGATTTGGTCCTAGAAAATTTTGTTCACTAGCTGCTGATAGGTAGCCCCGGAATTCTTCAAACCAAACAGCATAATCTTATAGTAGTATAACCCACGGTTGGTGATGAAGGCCGTTTTCTCTTGATTGGATTCGTACATTGGAATTTGATTATAACCAGAAAAGGTGTCCATAAAACTAAGCATTTTATGCCCCGCTGTTGTATCAACTAGCTAGTCTACCCGGGGAAGCGGGAAGCTATCCTTGGGGCAGGACTTGTTCAAATCGGCGAAGTCCACGCACATACGCCACTTTCCGTTTGATTTCTTGACAAGAACAACGTTGGATGCCCAATCGGGGTACACTGCTTCTCGGATAAACCTCGCTGCTAATAGGCGGTCTACCTCTTGTTCAATTGCATCATACCTCTCTTGGTTGAAGGCACGACGCTTCTGTTTGACTGGTTTATTATGCGGGCTGACATTGAGTTTGTGACAAGAGAGGAAAGGTGGGATACCCGGCATATCCAAATGGGACCAAGTGAATACATCGTGGTGCTCACGTAGGAAGGTAATGAGCTTCTCTTTTGTTCCTCTGAGAGGTTAGAGTCTACTTTCACTATCTTTGTTTGGGTCAGTGGAGCAAATCGAGATTGAAATAAGATCTTCAACTGGGGTACCCCTTTTTTCATCTTTCAATATTCGGGGATCCAAGGGTGCCTCGACTTCACATTTGAGCTAGTCCCCGTGGGGTACCCTTGAGCTATCCCCCGCAACTACTTTTACGCCCATTGGTGAGGATTCCAACCGTTTTCGTGGGTGGGCTACCTGATGAGATTTTTTTAGTACTGTTCTCCGCTGTCTAGCAAGTGCTCGCTTTGAGGGGTAAGGTGTGGGCTGGCTACCACTGGGGTACTCCTTCATTGGCGAATCAGAAGCTATTTGATAAGTGACTTTGGAGGCCACGGAGTAACACCCAGGAGCCGATTGCTGGTTCCCTTTAATGGTGATAACTTCTTGGGCGGTCGGGACTTTCATGGCAAGGTAGTACATGGATACCACCGCTTTAGTTGCTACTAAGAACAACCTACCCAATATAATATTGTAGGCACTCGGGTGATCTACAATAAGAAAATTAATCATATGAACAACACGGTGAGGTACCTTACCAAGTGCAACGGGCAGCGTAATGGTGCCCTTTGGTATAACTATATCTCCGGCGAACCCAATAAGAGGCATAGCATAAGGGGTGATCTTTGGCGACTTAATCAATAGTTGATCCAAGGCGCTTTTGAAAATGATGTCAACGGAGCTGCCGGTATCTATAAGAGTTCTTGCTACCTTACCGGTGGCAACCTTCAACGTAATTACTAAGGCATTATCATGGGGGTACGAGATACCCTCAGCATCTTTTTTTGTAAAAAGGATATGCGGGGGATGGTGGGGTACCTTCGGTGTACCCTATTCATTAAGGTTGACTTCTCTGCTAATACTGGTGGTTATCGACAATGATCTACCGTATTTTTTGATAGCCCTCCTAGATTGGCCCGCTAAAGTCGGTTCGCCCATAATCATCCGAACATACACGTCTTTCTTGTGTCCAGGGGGTACCTCTCGTTCAGGACTGCCATCAGCCACCCGCTTGCCCTTATC
The DNA here is from genome assembly GCA_002013955.2 of Citrus medica. Lineage (NCBI taxonomy): Eukaryota > Viridiplantae > Streptophyta > Magnoliopsida > Sapindales > Rutaceae > Citrus > Citrus medica. Next base: position 15,905 of record MKYO02006177.1, on the reverse strand, counting down.
CTGCTCCGCGAATTTCCGAGCTTCTCTCATGCTAGCAACAAATTCTTTGAGGTACCCGCTGAGAATCAAAGATTCAATTCCCTCTCGCAAAGTGAAACACTCGGCTGTGCTATGACCAAAGCCCTCATGGAACTCACAATAATTCAGGCTACGCTTCATGTTGGGATACTTCTTCATTGGCTTAGGAGGACGGAGGAGGCCGTTATCCTGAATATGGTAGAAGATCTGCTCTGGGGATCGATTCAGTGGGTGGTAAGATTCGTACCAAGGCCTCGGTGGTGGCTCTTGCTGATCCGGTGGTACCCTGAGGGTTATACCCTCGTCCCCACAGGGCAGCCCGTGGAGGGCTCCGTGCTCGGGGTACCCGCGGTGTTAGGGCCTCCAGCCTCTTGGGCTTCTCCTTGTTCTTTGTAATATCGGCCTTATCTTCTTGGCGCTTTAATTGGCATTTCTCGTCCATCTCCACCTGCTGCAACGCCCGGGAACGGGTTTCCCCATATGAAAGTGGACGCTTCTTTTGAAAAGAATGTCATAACTTGCCCAACCGTAAATTTTTCTCAAAATAGGTCAATGTGTATTGGTTTCCAAATGCTCCGGTCTGCAGCACTTCTTAGTGGAAACGACTCACATACTCCGCTAAAGGCTCGGCTTCCCCTTACTTGATAAAGGCAAGTTTGGAGGCTACCATATCTTGAGTGGAAGCATAGAAAAACTCTTCAAATAACAATTGGTGTAGAAAAGATATGCTACCCGCTTTCAAAGAGCAAAACCATGATTTCGTAGGGTCCGTGAGTGTGTGTGTAAACATCCTACACATGGCGCTCTCATCTACACCCTTCATAAGCATCTGGTCACGGTATACCTCAGCATGCTCCGAGGGGTCAGTGGTACCCGAGTATTGGGGTATCTGAGGCATGGCGAACGCCTCGGGGAGAGCTACCGTCCGAATCTCTATAGTGAATGGCGATTGGTAGGTCATTGGCGTTGGAGTAGCTGTGATGTTTTGCTTCTCGGAGGAGAGCTTCACTTGGGTTTCCAAGTTCTCCATCTTTTCCACAAGTTCGAGGGGTACCCTCCGTGTACCCAATGATGTCGCCGCCATTTGAGAAGCCCTTTTGGCGTTTAACTTCTCATGGAGATCTTCGTGGGTACACTTTGCATGCCTCATATCTTGGCTGCTGCGAGAATTGCAAGAGGCGGTGCAACGCTCGTCACAGGAGCCCACGGTTTGAAACTTAGAATGGGTACCCGATGACATATGCTTTGGTTTGCTGGCCTCGGGTATCTATTTTCTAACCATAGCTTGGTCGCCCGTTTGAGGTGGTGGAGCATCTAGCGTCACTGATGGAAGTGAACTTTCGGGTGCCAGAGATCCAACCGCCTTAAGTATTGCGTGGGCAAGATCCTCGAAACGCTTGTGAGAAATAGGTTCCTCATTTTGGTGAACACCCGTCGATTGATTGATAGCCTTGTCCTTGCTAATACGGGCTGTCCTTCTTGCGAGATCACTACCTTCACTACTGCTGTCATCTCTCATCCTTGTAGGATCCCCCATTAAACCTTCGGGAGGTACGTCGGGTTCCATGTATTAGAGTACACACAACAACTAGTTTGCTAACCGCAGATGATGCTTTTTATGCGACTCCCCACAGACGGCGCCAATTGTTTTCGATAGATTTTGGGGTAAGAAAAGTCAAACCAATCTAGAACAATAAATTTGTTATTTTGGGGGAGACGGGGTACCTCACTAGTTTGTTGTGTGCGGTATGGTGTATCTCAAATTCGGAGGAGGTGAAAAGGGGAGAGAAAGTGGTAACAGTGGTGGAAGGTCAGAAACAAGAGAGGTGTCCTTCAAAATGAGCTTCACGCCTGCAAAACAGTGAACTAGAGGTTAGAGCTGAAGTCGGGGTACCCCAGCGTTCACACTCTGACGCTCAAGTTAGCAAACTCAAGCTTTTGTGGCAAAGAGAGCTGGCTAGCCCTCTGTAAATTAGGGTTTTAGATTAAAGAAAATCTCTTTCTTGGAGTGTGAGTGTTTTTAGGTGAATGAGAGCATGATGGAGAATTAAACCTAGGCGCCTTTATATGTAGAGTACCTCAGCTGTCACGTGGCGTACCCTTTTTGGCTAATGTCCTTTTACCTCTTTATAATTTTTTGGGCCATTATCTGCATGTTCGCGGCGTATCTCATCTTTGGAAATGTAGCGCGCACTGGAGAGCGGTTTAGGGTACCTCTGCAGTAGCTGTCGAGTAGGTAGCTGGGGACCACTGACACGTGGCGACGCGTCTGGACCGGGGGTTCCTTGCTTAGTTTCTTCCCTTAACTAAACTTTCTTCCGGAGACAAAAGGTGGGGATGGTGTACCACCTTTTAACTTGTCGACCTCTAACTGGGCGGCAACAAGGGAGTCGAGGTCTGGAAGGCAGTGGCTGAGGAGAAAGGATGCCTACAGATCGTAAAATACATGTTAAATATATGTGTATGGCAATAGGAATAAATAAGTAAAAAATGCATGGGTACATCCGGGGTACCCCAGTAAAGCCTACCTCTTGGGTAGCCCTGAGTGCCTGCCCATAGCGCTGGCTCAAACTCATCTTGTTTGTCTCTTCAGCGACCTTAGAGGTAACGTTTTCAGCAGAGTAGTAGAAACAGCGAGCCAAGTGGGAAACCTCCTTGTTGGAAGCCGGATCTAGGTCACCTTCACTCAACTCATTGGGAAAAGCAAAAATCAGCCCGAATTTTCTCTTCTTCGAGCGAAGGGTACCCTTCGACCCGTTGTGGGAGGTACCCTGGGATTTCCTCTTTGATCCGGGAGCTCGAGGCGGCCGGGAACTTTTCTGGGGTACCGCCGAATCCTGAAATCCAGAAGCACCACCCACTACCGCTTAGAAAAAAGGCATCAAAAGCGTCACCCTCTGATTCCATAACTGCACCCAATGCACAAAAGTTATGTTAGCCGGACAAGTACTAAGTACTACAAAAGTAAAAATGGGAAATGAAAAACGGGGAAGCAAAATAAAGAATGCAGTGATAACGGGGTACCCCAGTCCCGTAGATAATAATAGGGTACCCCCCGACACCTAAATCATACATGAGTCACCCCCGGAGCAGGTGGAGGACTTCGGTCAATCAGCCCCGCTCTCCATAATCAGCTCTCCTCTAGCACATCACTACCCCTCTGTGCACCTCAAAGCCTATCCACAAACTTCTTCACCTCTCTCCCCACCTCCTGAATTAGGCATGATCCTTTAGCCTATGTCACATCTGTAAAAGCCTGAAGAACCCAAGGTTAGCGAGACATTCATGTGAAAGATTACGATAAAGAACCGTAAGTAAGGGAGATACTTACAGTCTATATTGAAGGAAGTGAGAACCTCCACGGGGTTGCCCTTGTCACCTAGAGTCTCTGTCCCCCCACCTACCCTCAGCAACAAACCATCTCTTTCGGTAACCCTTCTTTAAGGCGGGGTTCCCCTCAACAATATGACCATGATCACCTCAAGGGGAGAAGTAAGCAATGACGGGACCCTTAGGCTTTTTGAATTGATAAAGGCTCTTCAACTCCCGAATTGAAATATCACGCTTCAGTACCTCTAACCATTACACATGTAAGCCCGTAAGCGTCCTCAACCCCGGAAGGGACAGCTCCCCAGGAGCTACCTCCAAATAACTAAACATTCTCATATAGAAAGGTTGGAGGGACAGGCGGAGTCCTAAATCAAAGAGGTCAATATGGAGAGCAATCCCATCAGACTTCAGACACTCAGGTCGCTCATCCACATGGGGTACCCTAAGCTAAACAAAGGGAGGAATATTGTATTTGGCTCTAATTTGTTCTAAATCCTCTAGAGTAGCCTTCCTAATGCCTAGGACAAAAAAGGTTGCCAGATTTTCAAGGTGTGACAGGGGGAGATTTGGGAGGCCGGTCTGAGGAACGAGCTAGAACCTTAGGCTTGGATGACCTACCCTTCTTTTGAGGATGGGGGGTTGGCAGTTTACTGGGAAAGCGTGGGCTGACACGAGGGGTCTCCTAGGGGGAAGGAGCTCAGAACGAGAGTTGCAACTCCTAGAGGTACTAGGGGGGGACCTATCCCCCTCACTAATGGAAATGTGGGAAGGAGGACCCGCAGGGGGGCTGTCAACCCTACTAGCCCCAACTGTACATCGCTTCCTCACGGGTCCCGTATGTTTCTTGCCCATCTACTTTCCCCCAAAAACATATCCACCAGGCCACAAGTCCCCAACAACCCATCCGGAAGTCCCCAACAATCCATCCACAAACCCCCAATAATACATCCAACAAGCCACAAGTTCCCCAACAACACATCCAACAAGCCACAAGTTCCCCAAACAGCAACATATTCATACCAAGCACCACCCACTACACATCAACCACCAAATGCAAACACCAATCATAAAAAAAAATAAAATAAATTTTTCTCAGAGTATGCAAATAGCACCACTGTAAATGCGCCAAAAAGAGGAGAAACGAGGAGGGATACCTATGATTCACTAACTCAGCAGATCGGGATTGATAATCGTGGGGAGATGAAGTTGCAGGCAACAACAAACAATGGGTAAATATATGCAAATATAAAACTAAAAATAACCTTAAATATATGTAATTATTTATAAATAAGTAAATAAATAAAATGAGGAACGAAGAAGCTGCAGAAACCGGCGTCGGCTGTAATGGCTGCAACCACTGAGAACTGACGCCGGAAACCACCAAGGGAGACGTTGTTGAGAAAAAAAAAAGAAGAAATTGAAAAAAACGAAGAAGTTGCAGCAAACCGAAGCGGGGGGGGGAGCTGTAACCACCGAACCGACGCTGACCGCTGCAGCTGCAGCCACCAAAACGCCGGAAATCTCCAAGAAGAATGCCAGCCGAAATGAAAAAGAAATAATAAAAGAAAAATCGAGAAGCTGCAGCCACCAAGAAGAACCGGCTGCCATGGCTGCAACCACCAAATCGACNATCTCCAAGAAGAATGCCAGCCGAAACGAAAAAGAAATAATAAAAGAAAAATCGAGAAGCTGCAGCCACCAAGAAGAACCAGCTGCCATGGTTGCAACCACCAAATCGATGCCGACTGCCGTGGCTGTAGCCACCAAGGAAAACCGACGCTGGAGATCGCAAAAGGAGAGAAAGAAGAGAGAGAGAAGGAGAAAGAGGAGAGAGGAAGTAAGAGAAAAATGAGGAAACAAGGAAGGGGGAGGATTACCGCGCTACCGCCAGGTTGGATCTCGCTGTGGGCCGCCGGAAAATCACCTTGAACCGACCAGATCTGGAGCCCAAAACCGCCACTGCAGCAGCCGAGATCTACGCAGGAAAATGCACCAGATCAACGCCGACCGAGAGAGAAAGAAGAAAGAAAGAAAAGGAATAAAGAAAAGAGAGAAAGAGAAAAAAGAAAGAAAGAAAAGAGAGAAAGAAAAGAGAAGAAAGAAAAACGACAAGAAGGAAATAAAAAAAAAAGAAGAAATTTTTTTTTTACCTGTGAACAATGTTGATGCAGTTAGGAGAAGAGACGAAATTATGAAAGAAAAAGGCTACTGGAAATAATTAATTTTTGGGAGATCGTTTGGGGCTTTTCAAAATAAATGAGAAGATTGACACTCGTCAGGAGTTTTTAATTCAACCTGACAGAACACGCTGCTCAAGAAAGGAGTTCAGGGATGTTTGCATTAGATTGGTATTTTCAAAATTCAAACTGCATGTTAGACGGCTGCCATTACCCAAGAAAAAAGAGAGAGACATATGAAGACAACTGTTCGTTCTCATCGTAAAAAAAAAAAGGCGGGAAAAGGAAAAGACAAAGAGAAGAATTTTAGTTCGAAGTACACAAAGTTTAGTCAAGGGAAGAAACTAAGCAAGGTACCCCCGGTCCAGCCACGTCGCCACATGTCACTCATACAATGAGTTTCTTTTGCCTCTAATACTTCTCGCTAAAAAGAAACTAGGGGGATGTTGTTTGAGGGAAAAATAGGAGAGGCAGTAAAGCGCCACGTGTCGACCAATGGAATGATTCCAGCACGATTTGAGGTGAGCGGCTTGAGGTACCCCACACAATTAGAGGTGCCCCGTACAATTAGAGGTACCCCACGTAACTTGAGGTATCCGGTAGAACAAATGCAAGAGAATCCTCTGAAAATATCCGCCATGAGAAACGTCTCCGCCTCCTAAAAGATATTATTCAATTTTGTCAGAATTAGGAATAAAAAACGACGTGCTAAAAGGAGGGATAGCCGCCTACCACCTCTGCCAAAAGTGAAGGACACTGTCCCAAGGACAATGGTCCCCAGCTGCCTACCCAACAGCTACTGCAGAGGTACCCTGGACCACTCTCCAGTGCGCGCCATGTTTCCAAAGATGAGATACGCCACGAACATGCAGATAACGGCCCAAAAAATTATAGAGAGGTAAAAGGACATTAGCCAAAAAGGGTACGCCATGTGGCAGCCGAGGTACTCCATATATAAATGCGCCTAAGTTTCATTCTCCATCATGCTCTCATTCATCTAAAAACACTCACACTCCAAAAAAGAGGTTTTCTTCAATCTAAAACCCTAATTTACAGAGGGCTAGCCAGCTCTCTTTGCCACAAAAGCTTGAGTTTGCTAACTTGAGCGTCGGAGTGTGAACGCCGGGGTACCCCGACTTCACCTCTAATCTCTATTTCACTGTTTTGCAGGTGTGAAGCTCATTTTGAAGGACACTGTTAACCTAAATAATTCTTCATTGATTTTGATGATAACAAACATGATTAAGTTTTAGTTAATCTTTTAAGAGTTCAACATAATTTTCTCTATCTTTAAACAAACCTCATAAAGAATAGTAAAGATTTGGAGTCAAAACAGTCTTCTTGCAAAAATAGCTCACTGCAGCAGTTTTTATGGAAAACGGCTC
>MKYO02006166.1:0-25406 GCA_002013955.2 Citrus medica | reverse complement strand
AAATACTTCTTCAAGTGCTCGGCATTCCATGACCTCTTCACGTCCCGACCATTTTGGTAGGCCAACTTATAAGCTCATGGTCCAGTAGCTCGTATTACCCTGTACGGACCTTCCCATTTTGGGCCAAGAGTACCATGGGTGGGATCCATGGTGTTCTGATTCACTCTTCTAAGTACCCAATCTCCTGCTCGGAACTGCCTCACGCGTACGTTCTTGTTGTAATAACGCTTGACCCGTAGTTGACACTGGGCCACTCTCTGCGAAGCCCCTTCCCTTTTCTCCTCCAGTAGGTCCAGGTTTAAGCAGATCTGCTCATCGTTCTGCTCGTCCGCGAAATACTTCGTTCGATGTGTTCCCACCCCGATTTCTGCTGGGACTACTGCCTCCTGACCAAAAGCTAAGGCGAACGGGGTTTCTCCTGTGGCGGTTTTGTGAGTTGTCCGGTAAGCCCATAATACTCCTGGTAGCTCATCAACCTAAGCTCCATTCTTCTCCCCCAATCTAGTTTTCAAAAGCTTCTTTATGACTTTATTGGCTGCTTCCACTTGCCCGTTCGCCTGGGGATGTGCGGGGGTGCAGAACCTCAGGTCCACCCCTAAATTCTGGCAAAATTCTCTGAAGTTGCCGTTGTCAAATTGTCTTCCATTGTCTGTAATAATGGCATAGGGGATCCCGTATCTACAAATGATATTTTTCCAGATGAAATATGTCGTCTTCTTCTCCGTGATTTGGCTGAGGACTCCCACTTCTACCCACTTGGTGAAGTAATCTATCGCCACAATTGCATGTGTTGCTGATCCTCGGCCCTTAGGTAACGGACCAATTAAATTGATTCCCCATTGGGCAAAAGGCCACGAGGATGTCATAGTGGTCAACATTTCTAGGGGTTGTGCAGGAACCTCAGAGAAGTTTTGGCAAGTTTTACACCTTCTTACCATTTTTTCGCATCCTGATGCATGGTTGGCCAGAAGTATCCTTAACGGAGTGCCTTGAAGGCTAAAGTTCTTGCTCCTGAGTGATTGCCGCATACCCCTTCATGAATTTCCCTCAGTACGTAATCTGCTTCTTCATCATCTACACATCTCAGCAGGGGTAAGGTGAACCCTCGGTGATATAGAACACCATCTAGTAGTGTGTACCTCGCTGCTCGGCATTTTAATATCCTTGCTTTCCTTTTGTCCTCTGGTAAGATCCCATCCCGGATATAAGCACGAATCGGGTCCATCCATGATTCTCCAATGCTTACGCTCATCACCTCCACCTCCTCTTCTATGCTTGGCGAGGTCTTTATCTCTAGCGGAACCGACTTAGGTAATTTCGGGTCTACTGTTGCAGCCATTCTAGCCAGCATATCAGCTCGGTAATTTTCATTTCGGGATATCTGCTTCACCTCTACCTCCTGGAAAAGCCCAACCATCTGCTTTGCTTTCTTTAGGTAAAGACCCATCTTTTCTCCCCTTGCTTGGAACTGATCGCTGAGCTGGTTACATACTAGCTGGGAATCTGCTCGGATTTCTACCCTTTCTGCTCGTAGTGCATGTGCAAGCCCGAGTCCAGTAATGAAAGCTTCGTATTCAGCTTGGTTATTCGTCAGCTGGAACTCGAATTTTACGGCATAGGACACCTCGACCCCTTCTGGGCTCCGGATTACAACTCCTGCTCCGGATCCTTGTTCACTACATGACCCATCGACCATCACCAGCCACATCCCCTCTGGTTTCTCCTGCTCCGTTGGTTGTGGCTCCGGGATCTCTTCCCCTGGTAGTGCACGATCAACCATAAAGTCGGCCAAGGCTTGGGCTTTGATTGCACCCCGAGGCTTGTAAGACATGTCAAACTCACTCAGCTCTATAGACCATTTTACTAACCGTCCAGACGCATCCGGTTTTTGAAGCACTTGCCGGAGGGGCTGGTCAGTCATTACCACGATCTGGTGGGCTTGGAAATATGGTCGGAGTTTGCGTGCTGCTGTTATCAGAGCTAGTGCCCATTTCTCCATTAGTGGATACCTGGTCTCTGCATCTGCCAGGGCCTTGCTTGTATAATATACCGGATACTGCTTTCCTTCCTCTTCCCTGATTAAGACTGAGCTGGTGGCGCACTTAGAGATCGCCAAGTACAGAAGCAGTTGGTCACCCCCTCTCGGAGTTGACAGTAACGGGGCGCGGGCCAGGTACTCCTTCAACTGTCCAAATGCCTCCTCACATTCTGGTGTCCACTCCATCTTCTTTCCTTTCTTTATGACTTGGAAGAAAGGATGGCATTTATCAGTGGCTCGCGAAATGAATCGGTTCAATGCTGCCAACTTTCCCGTTAGGCTCTGCACCTCCCTAACTGTTCGTGGGGACCTCATTTCTATCACCGCCCGTATCTTTTCCGGGTTGGCCTCAATCCCTCGATGGCTTACCAGGTATCCCAAAAATTTGCCTGAGCCGACCCCAAATGCACATTTCTCCGGGTTCAGCTTCATCTCATACCTCCTCAACAATTCGAAGGTCTCTTCCAAGTGCTTCACATGATCTCTCGGTTCTCTTGACTTGGTGATCATGTCATCCACATACACTTCCATAGTATGACCGATCAAAGGTTTAAAAATCTTGTTCACCAGCCTTTGATAGGTTGCTCCTGCATTTTTCAAGCCAAACGGCATCACCCTGTAACAAAATAAACCCATGTTAGTTATGAAGGTGGTGCTCTCCTCATCCTGTTCGTCCATGGGTATCTGGTTGTATCCGGAGAATGCATCCATGAAACTGAGCAGACTGTGACCCGCGGTTGAATCTACCAACTGATCTATCTTTGGTAGGGGAAAGCTATCCTTCGGGCATGCCTTATTGAGATCCGTGAAATCCACGCACATTCTCCACTTCCCATTGGCCTTTTTTACCAGTACTACATTGGAAATCCACTCCGGGTATTTGGCTTCCCTAATAAATCCTGCCTTCAACAGCTTCTCCACCTCGGCATTTATGGCCTCGTACCTTTCCTGATTGAAGCACCTCCTTTTCTGCCTCACCGGCCTTGCCCCTTTTTTGATTGCCAGCTTGTGACAAGCTACCCCGCGATCAATGCCTGGCATATCCTCATGAGACCAAGCAAATATGTCCGCATGGGACTGTAGACACTTCACCAACTCGCCTTTTAGTGCCTCGTCCATTTCTGATCCGACTTTCACCGTTCTGGTCGGGTCATTCTCGCTTACAACTACCCCCTCCAGCTTTTCAACAGGTTCCTGACGACCAGTTTTTGAATCTCCTCGGTTGTCTAGAGAGGTAACCTGCAGTGTCTCCTTGGCCGCTGTTGCATAGCAGCTTCTGGCCATTCTCTGGTCACCTTTAACCATACCAACCACTCCATTTACCCTGTACTTCAGCGCCAGATAATGTGTGGACATTACACATTGACTTATCCTCATGAACGGCCTCCCCAATATCATCTGATAAGGACTTTTTTCTTCTACCACGACAAAATCCAGCATCATCGTTTTTTCAAACGGTTTCACTCCCACAGTAATTGGGAGTTCGATGATCCCCACGGGTGTAAGCTGTCCTCCTCCAAATCCCTTCAAAGATGTATTTGTCCGTTCCAGCTTTAAGTCTGAGATCCCCATATCATCTAGGGCCGACTTGAACAGAATGTCCACTGAGCTGCCTGTATCCACCAATATCCGCCGCAACTCTGTACCCGCCACCGATGCTTTAATCACCAAGGCATCCTCATGAGGGTAAAGAATGCCTTCTTCATCGTCCTCTGTCCACATAATGGGAACTTGCCGCACCTTCGCCCTCTTGGCTGCTGGCAAATTGCAAAGCACCTCTTTGCCAACCATGGCATATCTCCCATAGTTCTTTCGTGCCCTATTCGAATCCCCGGCCAATGTTGGCCCTCCTGCTATCACTCGGATAGTCGGCTGCTCTCGTTCCAACCCCCTTTCAGCTTCCTCATCCCGTGCATATTGTGTTTCACTGACGGAAGACACTCCAGCTACATATTCATCCAAATACTGGTTCCTCACCAGATCCTCCACCTGAATTTTGAGGTCACGGCATTGGCTGATAGTATGACCGTGAGTGTTATGGAACTTGCAGAATCTGCTCTTATCACGGCGGTGAGCGGGTTTTGTTATAGGGGCTGGAGGATACAACAGACCCCGTCCTTCAATCCGTTCGTACAGTTCCTCCATAGAAATCTTTAATGGAGTGTACTGTCCATATGCCCCGCTTTGGTCAACCAGCTGAACTGCTCGGCTATCATGGATGTCAACTCGGGCCGCTACAGCAGGTTGCTGCTCTGGTCGCCCAGACCTGTATCTATCTGTGCTTAACGCCCTAGGAGCGTTGTGATAAGGGTGGGCAGCAACCCGCCTGAATTCTCGTTGACGATCTGGGATCGGGGGGCCCGGAGGTTGAGCCCGGCTATGTTGGAACTGTTGTGCTCTTGGGGCTATGGGATACGGTCTGGACCGAGCTGATACTCCGCCCATCCCAGAAGACTCTCCTGTTCGCTTTCCCAGCCCGCTTCCCTTCGGGGCTCTCCGCTCCTTTCGCCTCAGCTCTTCCATCTGTTCATTTTTCAGTCTTGCCGATTTCTCCTCTTCAATTTCGATATCTCGCCTCGCCTGTTCATATCCTGACGAGTAACTCTGTATGAGGGGGCTTCTCAAATTATACCATAACCGGCCGATTCTTACACCTTCTTTCAATCCCCTCAATGCCTGCGGGTGATTAAAAGCTCCCAGGTCCAACACTGCTCGGTGATACCGTTTCACGAATTCTCGCAGGGATTCGTGCTCCTCCTGCTTCATCCCCATCAGTTCCATCATATCGTCCTCTGGGGCCACTGCCCCTCGGAATTGCTCGGCCATCTCCTGGCACATCTGCTCATACCCCTTTATACCTCCTCGGGGCAATTTACGATACCATTCCCGAGCCCGTCCTTCTAACGTCAACGGGAACACCCGACATCTCTGAGCTGGTGTTAGCCCTTGCACACCCGTCATGTCGTTGAAGCGCTCAATGTGCACCAGCGGGTCACTTCGCCCGGAGTACTTGAGGTCGGGGAAGCGAAAATCCCTTGGGATAACGGTACTCATGATCGCGGTTGATAACGGGGATTCTTCATCTAGCATTATCCTCCAGCTTGGGGGCTTTCTCTTGCCCTGCATCTCCTCTATCACTTGCGCCAACCTGCGCACCTCCCCTTCCACTTCTAAAGCGCGGTCAGGATCGCGTGCTGCAATTTGATCTCGCTCCTGCTCGACGTTCTGCAACCTCTGTCTAAGTTCCCCTTCATCAACATCGGCTCTATGGCCATTCGTCTCCGATACCCGCCTGGGACGAGGTTGATCTCTTGCTTCATCCGTGTGTTCCCCTGTAACCCGTCCAATACTTGTAAGGGGCACTTCATTAGGCTGATCTGCGAGCGGGAGGATTTCCTCGACTCTACGTCTCCGATGGCTGGGTTCTGCTCCAGCCTCATTTCTTCCCATAGGGGTCTCACAATCCCTTCTCCGCTCGTCCCTCAGCTCAAACAATACAGCCTTAAGGGTCTCCATTTGCCTTTCCATCCGCTCCAGTCTATCTTGCGTCACCTTCTCACGGGCTTCAGTTGCAATGTCCCGGAGCGTGCTTGTCTCCACCGTTTCGTTCTCCATACTCACTCGTCTCTTGTTTCTCCGGTAACTACTTGTTTGGTGGTAGCTTTTTATTCAGCTTCCCACAGACGGCGCCAAAATGTTGATGCGTAAATCTGTTCGCTTGATGACCGACCAGATTCTTCCACCAACGGTTAAGTTGTCAGCTACTGTTCTCTTGCTTGACCTGCGTTCACCAAAAACAGATCAGAGACGCCGGTGGTTTTGCCGGCGTAAACCTTCCGATGCTTAAGTTAGCACAAGGTTATGGGAAAACAATATAGTTTGAATATACGAAGGGGGTTTTTGTTTCACAGTTTGCAAGTCTGGGTTCAATTTGGCATCGTTTTCCCTCTCTTAATTTTTCTGTCCCCTTCTTCAACAGTTCTTCCTCCTTTTATAGCCGTTATTCTCCGTTCCCATTCTGTCTTCCTTTCCCCTTTTTTCGAGTAGTGGTCAGTTATGAAGCTTTAATTGCGACATCATGGGTAACTGTAAGTATTGAAAGCCTCGTAACGGTTCCGGGAAAAACGCAAACGCCACGAGTCTGTGGGATCGTGTTCCCGCTCTTTCCGGAAACAGGTGTCAGCTCGACATATATCTCTGGTCGGGCCACATTCGCCTCCACGCTCCGTTTGCACCATTTAATTGAGGTGAGCCGTACTAGGGCAGAAGTAGTAGCATGACCGACCTGGTGCTTGTATGTACTCAACACCAACCCTTTCTCCTTCTCTATGCAACTGTTCTCCCATGGCTTTATATCTCTATGCTCTTTCCATGTTTTATATGCCAGTCTTCCTTCCAATTTCAGACATACTACAATAAAATTAAAATTGCTAAAAACACATAGAAGACTAGGAAAAGCATAATAGATGATAATAAAATAATGTTTTTAATCACATGAAACACAATAAAATTCATGCCCTTAACGATACGCTTTTTCTCTCGTAGCTCTTTTCTTTTTGTGTATTTATGTATGTGTATACACACACACATATACATATACATATATATACAAGAAAGACTATGTACACAGAGTGAATTTAAAGCCCAAATTCAAAGAAGATTACCTGGAAAATAAATTATTGGCCACTTTGCAACTTTACCAATATAAAACAACTTCGTACAATCTTGAGTTCTAGAAGAGATGGATTAACGAGGGAGTTTGAATTTTTTTTTTTTCATATTTTGTCCATAATAATAATTTACCGTATGGACGGACATTTAAGTAATAAAAAAATTTATCAAAATTTGTGGTCTAATGAGTACCTCAGAGTTCAGATGGATCAAGTAAAAACGGTATTGTATGATTGACACATGATACCACTATTTTATTACAATAAAGTATAAACTGCTTTGACTTTTGTTTTTTCCTTCACCAATAATTTCAAAATACTGTAACTTTTACATAATAATTTGCACAGAGAGTTTGTATCTATAGCATAGAAGCCATTTGGCCTTAAAACAAGGTATCCTTTACTAATATATCGTTCTTAGCATCTGAAAAGATCATATTAATCGCATGCCAAATAAAGTCACATACATTCCCCACTACTAAATAATAACACAGAGAGCGATTGTTCAAGCAACATAGACTAGACATAATTCTAGAGGACTCAGCATAATCTCCAGCAAACCCTTAAGACATACAGCAAGAAAGCCTTGGCTGGCAATCAAACATGTTTGTTGAGAAAGGTGAGGATTAGCTGGTTCACTTCTTCTGGTGATTGCTCTTGAACAAAATGGCTCCCTTCAGGCAAATGTATGATCTCCAAATTGGGCACAAGGTCTTTCGCTTTGCCGCTTCTTATGTAGTCCTCAATCCCTGGAAATTTGAGGAAATAGTCTTTGTCCCCCATTATCAGTAATGCTGGAACTTTAACTGCTGTCACTTCTGGTGTGCTGAAGTTTTCACGAAGGGTCCTATAACAAAAAATTGCAAAATCAAGTGACACTGTTTTTCAGCCTCAAATTCAATTTTAATTTGATCATATGGATTGATGTCCTAATTTGATAAGTATTCTACAACTTAATCCTGTTCAAGGATTGAGGCTTCACCTATATGGAACTTGCAATGCAGTTCGGAATCCAGATTTCTCATACAAGGCTCCATAAGCTGCGAGTTCTTCCTCCGTGAACCAAGGTGGCAGAGGAGTTGAATCACTCACCAAATCCATGATCTCTTTGTTTTCAGGTGCTATGGGTATTTCACTTCTGGAGAAGAGTATGTAAATGTTCCTTACAACTGTCTTGGCATCAAGGCGGCCAAAATCAGCTTCTGCTCGTCCAGGTTCCTAATTAAGTTGAGCATCAAATTTACAAAGCAGATTAAATTAAAGAGTCACATTAATTAAGTCTTAACTAATTAGCAATGAAGCTGCAAGCACAGCATATATATTACACCTGCCATCTTGATATGTAAAAACCTTCAGGAAGGTATTTGTGGAATTCAATTGGACCTGGAGGTAAAATTGGCACTCCCAAGGTAATTACCCCAGAGACCCTCTCTTGGTGTTGAATTGCAAACATGTATGCAGTCAGAGCTCCAAAATCTTTTGCAACAAGAAAAACCTATACAATATATGTAGAGAGCCAAAATCATTAAAAACCGCTAAATAATCTTAAATATATAAAGCCATCTCTTTTGCTAAATACATTACGCCTGAAGCATCAATATATGGTTCTACCACAAAGGTAGGCATATGTATATATATATATCACCCTCTCCCTCTCCCTCTTCTATAGTAGCTATATAGTTTGTACTAAAGGGCACATGGAAATGAATAAACTACAAAATATGAAAAATCCTACCCCAATGTGAAGGAGATTAGAACCTCAGATCTTTCTTTTGTAACGCTCCAAGAGCAATTGCCAGTTGAACCAACTAAACTACTGTTTTCACTTTTAAATCAAACGTAGAAACTATTGAAATTAGTAATGAAACATATCCTAATATTGAACATAGAGGCTAGCTGGGAAAGATAAATAGTAACCTTAGCTAGTCCGAGATGATCCAAAATGGCGAGGAGATCATCTACCATGTCCTGAAAAGAGGTTTTTTCAGGTTCAGCAGGTGGGTCGGAGAGGCCGTACCCTCTGCAATCAGGAGCAATGGCCCTGAAGCCAGCAGTGGCCACACCCACCATCTGATGCCGCCACGAGTACCATATCTCAGGGAATCCATGCAAGAACACCACCACATGCGCATCTGCATCTGCATGAATGTTAATTTGATTAAGAATTGTGTGTGTGTGTGTATAGTTAGGTAGCGGCAGCCTGGGTGCATGATAAAGTGATGACTGAAAAACCTGCTCCGGCCTCGGCGATGTGAAGGTTCAGGCCTTGTACTTTGATGAACTTGTGCTCAATTTGATCCATTTTTCCGCAAGCAGTTAATGTTTCTGTGTTTTTAGCTACCCGATCTCTTCTATGAAGGCAAAGAGCGGTGAGTGAGTGAGAGTATCTTTTCACAAGTCGATAATGTCACTGTCTTCTGCTTTCCAGTCATCAGGACAATTTTTCTAAATCTTTTATTTTGACTGAACTTAGGATGGCAATTTAAGGGCTGGGAAGGCCCAAGTTATTAACAGCAGATCCAAGTCCGTCTTTATTTAGATGGGCCAGGCTTGAGCCTAAAGTTAATCGGTCCGGGCCGGGTCTGGGCTCAGATAATTTTTTAAAAATAAATGTTTAATAGAATTTAAAATAGAAAAAATAAAGGAACACTTAAATTAAATATGATTAATTGATTATACAATAAATAATAGGCTAATAATTAAATACACAAAATATAAAATATATAATTTATAAAATATAATGCCCATAATATATAAAAATAAAAAATTTTATTTATAAAATATGTTTTTCTCACGAGTCTATATCTAGGCTCATCAATTGTAGATTTTTTAATTTTTAACACATAACTAGGCTCATTCATTGCGGGCCGAGTCTAAAGTCTACGAGCCTGAACGAGCCCTTTATGGACCGGGCCAAGCCTAGACTTTTTTGTCATCTCTAACTAAACTATTTGAAATTTCATTAATTTTTAACAATAGAGGTATTTTATTTAAGTATGGTAACATGGTTTTCGTAATACCCACATCCTAGATTGATTCAATCTTTAATAATGCATGAGTTAATGAAAAGAAAAATCTCTAAATTTATACTTTAAGTTATATTGACCAAAAATTTTCGTTTAATTTTTATATTTTAACTTAAGTTTTAGTTTAATCTTTAATTTTTTTTAAAATATCTTAAAACACCCTTACAATTAAATATGTTATATTTTTATAATGATATCCTTCCAAAAATATCCTTAATATCAATTAATTTTTCTATAGAATATTTAATTAGCAATTTGACTAATAATTATTTATTAGTAAATTAACTAATATGTATCAGTATAAGAACTAATATTTTTTATACATGTGCAACAATCTTACTAATAATTATTTATAAATTAATTAATATCAATCAATTGAAAGTAATGTTTTATATTCTTATAACAATCTTACTAATAATTATTTATAAATTAATTAATATCAATCAATTGAAAGTAATGTTTTATATTCTTATAACAATCCTACTAATAATTATTTTTATAAAAAAATTAAATTTACCAGATTGATCTTAAAAGTAAAATAATAATATAAAAGTTGTGTAATTTTTTATATCACTTTTAAGGTAAATTTAATAAATTATCATTTTTTCCCTTTTTGTTAACGTTTCCAATAATTTATTATAAGGGTATTATTATAAATGAAAAGAAAACATAAGAGTATGAATTTAACATGTTTAACAGTATGAGCGTCTTGAGATATTCTTTAACTATAGAGACTAAACGGACACTTAACTCAAGATATAGTAACTAAATAAATATTTTTCCTATATTTAATAAGAAAATATATAGATTCGTACTATATAATTAGAGAATCAGTTTGCTATAATGTTGATTCTACATTGATACCAAAACCAAAATATACATGTCACATTCTGGTCTCTGCAATTTTTTTTTTTTTGAGTCAATTTCTAGTGTAATCTTGAATGTTAGGGGAGTCTTATTTTGTTGGCAAGCTGAAAAAATAAAAACCATATTATGGTCATTTTATTCTATACACATTTCAATTATCGCTCACGTCTTTAACAAAAAAAATTTTGCTTTGACAAAAAGAAAATACAACAGTATTAAATAAGATTTAATTAGATTTAATCAAATCGAGCTGAATTAGATATTTTTGAATGAATAGTACATAAATTTGATTATTATTTTTTTTGCAAATTCGATTTAAATTTTATTTCACTTTTATTAGAATTATTATTTTTAAATAAATAAGCCATTTACAACTAGTCTTCTTCTACTTTCTTCTATTTCTTTTTTATTTAATAACAAGAAGAAAGAAATTAAAAAATAAATTAATGCAGCAAGACTTTTGGTATCAACGGTGGTCACATCACATTCGAATAAGATTGTTTACAATAAGGTTGGTATATGTATTAAGTGTCTGTTTAGTATGGCTTATTTAAGAGTTATAAGTGCTTATTTAATCGTATAAGTATTTTTTAAAAAATTTTATAGTGTTTGATTATTTTTTTAGTAGAGTTTTTTTAGCTTAAATAAGCCAATTTACCTCTACTAGCAAAAGCTCAAAATTTGAGCTTTTGGGAGTAGAGGTTACAGAGTTTTTCTAAAAATATATAATATAAAAAATATCACACAGTTTAATAGTTCAAAAATACTTTTTTTATTAACAACCAAACACCCAATGACTTTTTGTCCAAAAGCTCTATTGGTATAAGCTCTAGTGCTATAAGCTCTACTGTTATAAGCTCTATTTAATAAGTTGTATCAAACGAAGCCTAGTTACTAAACAATATGTTTCTAATCGCGTTTATCTGGGATATATGTATATTAAAGTGACGGTCGATATCGTGATTTAAGTATGTGGATTATTTAAATTAATTTAAAACATTATCCACATGGGAATTAAATTTGAAAAGTCAACAAATTGTTACAAAATGTATCCTCGTTGGATTTGGATCCAAACAGGTCCCAACTCTTTATTATTTTCTGCCAATCATGCATATATAATAATATAAGGTTAATAATTAATTAATTTTATATTTTTATTCAATAACTATTAATTATGTCTTTTTAAGAAGCTAGCAATAGAGTGAGCTTATCACTAAATCTATATTATCCGCCGAATTTGATTGGCGACAACCCAAATTCCAATGGCAGTTTATAATGAGTTTTGCTCGGGTTGGTTCGTACATCCGCAAGAACTTTTATATTGTTGTTAAAATGAACAAAAGTTTGTGCAGGCATCTAATTGAGACTGCATTAATCAGATTCATAATTCAAATGCTTCCATTTTAAAAAATGAGTTGGGGGAGAATTTATATTAAAATATCAACAATAGACGACTTTAATAAAACTATCATTTATTTCTTGTTTTAATCTTTTTTACAGTTAAACCTGAAAAGAGGTAAAATAATGTTTGTAATTGATTCCTTCATTTATAGCGTGGTATATGGATACTGATTTTTTAAAAATGGTTTTACTTTGATTATTTTGCTTTTCTCCTATTTTTTTGTTTTTCCTTACGTTGAACATAATTTTATTTTTTCATGAAATGAAATAACAAAGACTGAGAAGTTTTGTTTATGGATCTTGTTAAGTTACAAATTATGTAACTTACGTGAATCTCATTATCTGTTCATCATTGTAACTTACAATTCATACAAAACTCATGTGAATCTCATTATCTGTTCATTATTGTTTGTATGTTTTAAATGGACTGTAAGTTATAGCCAACTATAACTTAACATTTTACTTATTTATTAGAATGAAATGAAATCCATTCAAGTTATAACAAAGCTAAGAAGTAATTGATTACCACCAAGAAAAGTTTACGTGAAGATTATGGTCATGAGATCATCCTCTTTGAAAAGTCAAGAACTATTTCAATAACTTAAATGCTACTTGCAATAGAAGATTCTCACAATTTAGAGATAAAACATGCAAAACATCAATTGTGTCCTCTATCAATTTCAAGGTCAATAATCCCCATCAATCCCTCTCCATTAATTAATTAATATAAGAGAATTTTGTACCAAACTAATTAAGAGATTAAGAAAGCATTGAAGAGGGGACACTTGAATGTTCGTAATGACGTCCCAATAATTGATGTGCTTTTACAAACAAGTCATTTTATTTTAGTATGATGGCATATCAGTATAAGAAGTTTTAAGTAGAGAATCATCGAGACAATTCTTAAATTAGATTATTTGTAATTTATAATTGACTTAAAATTAATTTCTCATAATTTTTTTAATTATTTACCAACCAACCATTGAATTATAAAAAAATTAAATGTAAATTAGATATTATGTAATTCAAGAAGGGTCAACAACTAACTACAATAATTTGTTAAGAGATAGAAGGATTAAAAGTTATTTGGGTTCCACCTTGCAAGCCACAAGTCACATGACATCTATCAATAAAGTTGTTTGAGTTGTAATTTATAAACCCATAAATGAAATTTTTTTTTAATACTGTAGGTATTATAATTAATATTTATAAATATATTTTATAATTGGATTTTTTTCGTGGCATGTACTCTTTTAAAGCGCTGTTCAAATTCTTCAAACTCTCTTAAATATTCGAAGACTGTCCACTCCACGCGTATTTCGTGAGAGATAGATTAACTCTACTTAATTATTTAAAAAAAATTATAAATAAACCCTATAAATATTTTTATATATATTCAAATTCTTACACTCATTATTATAAATGCAAGAGTTCTCGCACTAAACTAAATGTCCATCGGTATAAATGAAATTTACTTTTTTTTTTATTACATGAGACTATTACTTATATTACAACTCATATTACATGAGACTATAACTGATATTTATAAATCAGATAATTACTGGGACCAACTTACATCAATACTAATGGAACTCTGCCCAGATTTTAACCCTCACAAATATTCGAGGGATGTCTACTCTTCACTCATGAATAAAAAAGAAGATTACCTTCACTCAAATTAATTAAAAAAAAATACCCCCATAATACTTTTGTGGGAATTCAAACTGCTGCCCTCCGATCTCCAGCAGCTCTGGCTACTAGGGCTGAGCCGAGTGGTTTAAATGAAACTTACTTAACTGCACTTTCTCGGTCTCTCTCTACTCAAGACTCAATAATGACAGGAGAAAAGTGAACTAAACTATAAGTATATAAACCCCCACTTGCTTTCACATTTTTGGTTCCCAATGTCCAAAGTCCAAACAAATATAAAAACAATTCAATCTTTTTCATGTTTTGCCGCCTCCTCCAATCCATTAAAATCTTCTCCCTTCTCCCATTAAATCTCTGCAAATTTTAAGCTTCTCATTAATTACACTACCAGTTCCTGATTACCAAACCAAACTTTCAAAGACCCCAAAAACAAACTTTTGTTTCTTTTTGATGCAACAAAGAAACGCATAATAATGTGTCAAATAACCAAACTTTATCACAATTTTCTCTACTTTCTTCACCGTTTGCAAAACATCAAAAGATCTTTCTTCGCTTTTCTCTTTTGCTTACCCACTTCACTTCTCGCTCTTCTTCTTATCCTCCTCTTAGTTTATAATGGCTCGTTTGTCTTTTATATCGACATCCCTTCTTTTCCCGCCAGAATCTCCCCGGTACTGGCCAAATTCCCGCCGGAAAAAGTTGCCGGAGAGTCACTTCCAAAGTTGGCTTCTTCTGCTTTGTATGTATTGATAGAAGAGAATCCACCTGTGATTCCAAAGACCCATTTGCCTCCATATCAAAAACAGAACTTTTCACTGGTGCCCATGAACAGTTATTTGGGTTCTAGGCCCAAAAAAGCGCGTAACAGGAGAGTCAAGTTCAAGATTCCTCGTTTGGGAGCTAAATCAAGGAGATTTTCCGCTATAGTTAAGGGCTTTTTTCAGAATTCTTCGTGTAAGATAAAGTTTTTTATGACTTGGATTTCTTCACTTGAGTCATTTGGTGGTCGAGAATTTCTTGCTTTAGAAAGTTTGTATAAGTCACATCCAAATGCTTGTTTGGTTATGGTGTCAAATTCATTGGATTCAAGAAAAGGAAGACTTATTTTTAAGCAATTTTTGGATAACGGTTTTAAAGTGATTGCAGTTAAGCCTGATTATGATTATATTTTCAAGAATACTTCTGCACAAGAGTGGTTTAGTAGATTGAGGAAAGGGAATGTTGATCCTGGGTTAATTTCTTTGGGTCAAAACTTGTCAAATTTACTTAGGCTGACTTTGTTATACAAGTTTGGTGGTATATATTTAGACACAGATGTTATAGTTTTGAAGAATTTATCAAAATTGAGAAATACAATCGGAGCTCAAACGGTGGATTCTGAAACAAAGAATTGGACCAGGTTGAATAACGCTGTGTTGATTTTTGATAAGAATCATCCGCTGCTGCACAAGTTCATACAAGAATTTACGCTCACATTTGATGGCAACAAGTGGGGTCACAATGGTCCTTATCTGGTGTCAAGAGTTGTTGCTAGAGTGAACGGGAGACCTGGATTCAACTTCACCGTGCTGCCACCTTCTGCATTTTATCCGGTTGATTGGAGAAGAGTTCGAAGCTTTTTCCTGGGGCCTAGAAATGAGCAGCATTCAAAATTGTTGCATAAGAAGCTCGAGCTTATTAACAGGCAAAGTTTCACTGTGCATTTGTGGAACAGACAAAGTAAATTGCTTAAAGTTGAAGATGGGAGCATTGTCAATCATTTAATTTTGGCCTCTTGTATCTTCTGCAATTCTTCACTGTCAACTTTGTGAGTACGGTATAAGTAGGACAATTTGTAATTGTCTCCTGTTCACATAACTTGTGATTATTTAGAATAAATTTTATTTTTCTTCTCTTTTCTTATCTGTTAGAGTGTTTGTTTTTCACATATTCAGATTTGCTGTATGTAAATAGCTTATAGTTGTAAGAAGACTACTGATTCAAAATAACTCAATCATTATTTCTCTCCTTATCTTTCTTTTTAATTTTTTTCCCCTCTTGTTCCCTTTTGTGTATGCTATCTAGTTAATATCGATTGATCAACGTATACTTACAAGTGGTTATGAACATGTAATAGAAAATAATGCAATAATATGAGCTTTTAATTAGTTGCTTGAGCATTAAAAAATTGATTTGATTCTTTCTAACTTAACTTTAGTGAGAAACAACTTAGTGGGCATTTGATTCTTAAGTTCTGGAAATTTTAGAATGACTGCTAACCAGGAACATAAGGAAAGAAGTAACGAAAGTGATAAATAAATAAACAAGTAATGAAAGTGATATTTCAACTTCCAATCAATATGGGCACCTACCCTTTGGCATTATCTCCACGCCCATCATACGTTTAATTTAAGCTTTTTTACTTGCATCCTCAACGTCAATATAAGACTTGGGAAATTTTCAACAATACTCGGTCAGCAATAACAAAGCAACATGAATGGTTAAATTAATAAGCTACTAATCGATTATATCTGATGATCTAGTATTCTACGGTTGACGTATGATTCTTAGATCTTAAGATCAGGTATTAATTATGTGATTCATGAATAGAAGATACAGTACCTATTCTGTCATCAGATCTTTTAAGTTATATTTAATGAAAACGTCAATTAAAAACAAAAAAAAATGTTTTCATATAGTCATCACCTATCCTGATCGAGGCAGAAACACAAAAATATTCTGTGTTTACGTCAATGAATAAATAAATATTGCCCATCTTCTTAGTACGGTTAGTTGTGTCATATCTGTGGAGTAATACCAGCTTACGTGTTTCATAAGTTATTATTATTATTTTTTTTTTTACGATTACCTATGAATTTGATATTATGATGGGGTTTCCCAGCAAAAATACGATGGGGTTTTCCAGAAAATTTATTGGCTTATCACATGCAGATTTGGTGACGCATCTACTGTCATTTGGTCTTGGATAGTTAAAGCACAAACTTCTCGCTGATTGTCCAGAGCATCATGAATTGATGATCGGCCATGGGCATGACAATTGGCAGGGCTTGACAGGAGCAAGACAAAATGTGTATATTTGATGTAAATTAGAAGGGTAAACAACAAATCAAAGTTTAATGAAAGGACTAAAACCCTTCAATTTTTTCATGGTCAGGACTTCTCTTCTTTCTTTTGTCTGTAAATTAGTAGACGTTCAACCTTAGCATTAGCAAAGATTTAAGGGAGAAAAAAGAATAAAATTTGATGATGAGATAATTTGGACTGTCAAAGGCAAAAGCCTGACATTTCATTAATGTCTTCATTTTATTTCTTCCTGAACCCATCTTCAAATTCTATTTCTTATGGGTTTACAGAGTGCAATCCATGTTTATTACTGTTGTGGTGCAGCAATTCACGGAGGGTGCTTCATATTTTCTTCAGCNCATTTTATTTCTTCCTGAACCCATCTTCAAATTCTATTTCTTATGGGTTTACAGAGTGCAATCCATGTTTATTACTGTTGTGGTGCAGCAATTCACGGAGGGTGCACATGGCTTCATATTTTCTTCAGCATATTCACTCCTGCAATTTAACATTGTTTGATGAAAGCTTGGGATGAATAGAGTGGCTTAATTTGTGGTGTGTAAAGCAAAGATGCTGCTTCTTAGCTACCTTTAAGTTGTGGACCAAAGTACATTTATTCTGAAGCAAGAGTACCTTTGTGGACTGTTATTTTCTTTGTATTATTCTGATCTCCAGCCATGTGATTTTTATGTTCTTTCCCTTCAGTCATGCTCCCTTTAGCCAATTATTCACATTTGGAAGGGAAGAAACAATAACATTAAAATTTCCAGAGTTAAAAGTTAACTGGTCCTAATATTATTGGGCTATTGGCTCAATAGTGGGCTGGTGCTCACAATAATATTGAGATATTAATTAAGGGGCTTTTACCCGTTCACAATGGAAATGTTACTGATGATGTCAATAAAACAAGATATGTTTACATGTTAGTCTTAGTAGACATCTTGATTGTACTATAAATCTACTTATCTAAAATCCCAATAGACCTCTCAGATTGTAGTATGTACTTATAAATTTTTTTTTAAAAAAATTGACTGGTCTTTATATTTACAGTTATAAACCATTTAGATGAATGTGTTGGTTAACATTTTAGGCTGCGGCAACAGTAAAAGAAGAATTTGGAGGCCAACAGATAAGTACTCATTGCAGTAAATGTCAGACTGTCAGTCATACGTGCCAAATTTGGAATAGACAGAGACTTCTTTTCCATTTTTTCAGCTTGTTGCCGTACAAACACGTGCCAAATGCCAATGTTCCAAGTTCTCACATAGCTAGTTTCAGTAAAGGGATGAGAAGAATTGTACATATATCAATTACTTTGTGCTATAAATGCAATCTGCGTGAGATGCAAACAAGTTACAAAAATAATGGCATAAAATACAAAACTGAAAGTCCAGATGACAATTTTTTTCCAGAAGTTTTTTTTCGCAATTCTATAAATTGTACCCGTGGCAGCAATGGTCTATGAAGGAATACTTTAAAAATGAAATCCCTTTGAGCTTGAGAATAAGTCTCTAGTGATGACAGGTTTATGAAATGAAAGCACTCCTCTAGCCTGTTATATGAATTTTAATTTCCTTTTTTCGTTTAGCAATCAAGAATGCCCCCACTATCGATTTTCCACAAGACGCTCAGTATCTCCCAATTCCACCTCACCTACTGGCCATTCCCTCTCATCTTGAAAGAGCATTTCTATTTGTTCCAAGGATTTTCCCTTGGTTTCTGGGACACATTTATAGACAAAAGCAACGGAGAGAGCTGAAATCAGTGAAAACACAAAGAAAGTTCCTCCCACGGTGATTGCATGAGACACAGAGAGGAATGACATAGCGATTGCACCACTACTGACCCTACTCCCCACTGCTCCAAGAGCTGAAGCTTGAGCTCGCAATCTTAGAGGAAAGATTTCAGATGACAAAACCCAACAAACAGGGCCAATTCCTACAGAGAAGAAAGCTACATTGCCACAAACCGATAAGATTGCCAATGCAATCCCTAGTTGTCCATTCCCCAAAAATGTTAGAGAAAGGCTTAGACTAAGCAAGCAAATGGTCATGCCGATCGTGCTCACATAAAGCAAAGGTTTCCTACCCACTTTATCGATAAGAATTATAGCTATTAAGATGAAAATTGTTTTGGTAAACCCAACAGCAACGGTTGCCGCAAGAAGCTCATTATTGCCTTTGATGCCAGCTCCTTTAAAAATAGTGGGGCTATAATAGACAGTTGCATCAATACCTGTAATCTGCTGGAAGCATTGGATTCCACAACCTGTAATCAGCATTTTTCTAACAGCAGGCGAAGGATTTATGATTTCACGCCACACAGCTTTTTCTTCATTTTTCTCAGCATTATCACTCCCAGCAGCTACTTGTATTTCTGCCAACCTTTCCTCCACTTCTTTAACACTCTCATTCGTTTTTGAAAGTACTAATCTTGCTTCATCAATCCTGCCTTGCATCACCAACCACCTTGGAGATTCAGGGATCACAAAAAGGGCCAACGCAATAAAAACCGATGGAAGGATTCCCACACCAAGCATGACCCGCCAGTTTATATGAGCCGGCAGCCTTGAAAAGGCATAGTTTGAGATATATCCTAGTAGAATTCCTAGATTTATAAAGATCTCAGGAAAGGAAGTGAGTGACCCTCGAGCAATGGAGGGCGATATCTCAACTATGTATAGAGGTGCAATCATAACCCCAAAGCCAATCCCGACACCAGCCAAAAGTCTCCCAATAATTAGCACAGCAAAAGAAGGAGCAAGAGTCATAATAGCAGCACCTGACTGAAAAACAATGGCCGCAAGGGCTATTGTCCATTTTCTACCGAGAACATCTGATGTTTTGCCCCCAGCTAAACTACCGAAAAGTGAAATTATGCTCAAAATTCCAACAAGAACTTCTTGTTGTACCTCTGTTATCTTCAGATCCTCCTTAATGAATATAATTGCTCCACTCATGACACCAACATCTGCAGAGTAATTGGGACACATGGTAAATTATGAATCCAGCCAAACAATGAGAGGCGAAGAGAATGCAAAGTGTGTAAAACCTAAATCCATCTAAAAGAAAAAAGAAGTACATTGAGGAATTAATTTTTCCACATTTTGTGCTGCAAGATGATTTTGGATTTTTGTTAATGAAGTAGGTTAAGCTGGCCATTTTTCACTCTTTTTAAGTGGGATTTCCTCACTCAAAGGGTACATTTGGATAGCAGCAAAAAATATATCTTCACAATCATAATGTACTAAAAATAGATTATAGATACATAAAGCACATCTAATGTTTAATGGAAATATTGTGACAAGTACTCTCATAAAAGAACTATTACAGCGTATACACACCAACTACCCTTGTTAATTCAGTACTAATATTACACCAAAAGATGAAAAAAATGAACATTCCAATAATTAGATCAATTTCAGTCAACGCAAAAACATCTCGCAAGCCCAAAACTCATATTAAATCTAGAAAAGAACAGTTTTAAAAAGAGAGAGGCGTAGAGGAAATACCGTAGCCAAGGAGCACTGAATTANAAAGGTTTAATGGTGCATGAAGACTGGGACTCAATTTTGACACTTTGTTATTAAATAAAATAAAGATGTGTGCAACATTTAATCATAATTGACACCACCTTTTGTAATAAATAATCAATTTCAGGAGGAGCCAGTTGATAAGTCGAAGCATTGGGGTGATTTGGAGGAAGAGGAAGAGGAAGAAGAGGAAGAGGAAGAGGAAGAACAAATTGAGGAAGAAGAGTTGGAGGATGGGATTCAATCAGTTGATACTCTTTCAAGGTATCTATTTTTTAACTAACTGTAACGTGTTTGTGCAACATTCGTAACCTATATTTGTTGTTTGAGTTTGATGATGTTTGGATACCTTGGCTTTATCAAGCCTGGTACTATTTATACCTCACATAAGATTGTTACTGATTGAATTAATTGGTTTTGTTGATTTAGTACTCCCACTGGCGTTGAAACACCTGATGTTATTGACCTTCGTAAGCAGCAGAGGAAGGAACCTGAGAGGCCTCTATACCAAGTGAGTAACATGATTTCAAAAATGTATGTTCTATGTCAACATTTCTACTTATAGATATTTATTGATTTTATGTCTTTTTCCATCTCCTTTCCTTTTCCCTGGTTAGGTTCTTGAGGAAAAAGAGGAGAGGATT
Source organism: Citrus medica (assembly GCA_002013955.2). Classification (NCBI taxonomy): domain Eukaryota; kingdom Viridiplantae; phylum Streptophyta; class Magnoliopsida; order Sapindales; family Rutaceae; genus Citrus; species Citrus medica. The sequence continues at coordinate 4,515 of MKYO02006166.1, read as the reverse complement.
GCTCCTGGGACATTACTTGGAACAACACACACGTATGTGATTTACCTGATTTTAGAAATTCATTTTTCTTCTCATTAGCTATAGTAGGAAAGTTTAATCTAAAACTTGTTTTTGGTTTACAGTTATGTGGTCAACACCGGCACACAAGACAAAGCAGGAGCTAAAAGGGTAAGAATGAAGTGTTTGTTTTTAAGTATTCCTTCGATACAAAACTTAGTGGAATATGAAACAAAATCAACTCTCAGCTCCTTGTGAAACAATTCCATCAACAGTTACAAACTAGGAGAACGGTCCCAGTGTTGGACTTAAAAATCAATAATTTGTGTTCTCAAGAATCATCGGAGGCATTTTTGCAGTCATCACGGAATACTGGGGAAAAGAAATAGTCATATTTAAAAATCAATAATTTGTGTTGTCAAGTAACATCTGGGGCATTTGTAGTCATTGTGGAAAACTGGGGAATAGAAATAGCCATATCTCATTTCCCTCACGATTTATTTTGGGTCCAATATACCTTTGGAACAAAGACAATTCCAAATTAGTAGTTTTGGCAACTAGCCACATTTTTTCTGTCATCTGTCTCAAACTCAGCCTCCATACATGGTTATGTTATTGATTGCATGGTATAATCCAGAAATGTAGATTAATTTATCATTATTATTACTTCTATACTTTTTTCTGGAATTATTCCTATTGCTGCTATCATAATCATTGATGGATCAAATTCTCTATATGTTTTTTTGACAGGTTGATCTGCTGAGAGGCCAGAAGACGGATAGAGTTGATGTTACCTTGCAGCCGGAAGAGCTTGAAGTAATGGACAATGTACTGCCTGCAAAGTAAGTCAAACAATTGTTAACATGAAATGTTATAATTGTTGTATTAGCGGTGCTACAATAAAAATCATTCCTGACCTTGGCCATTCCACAGATATGAAGAAGCAAGAGAGGAGGAGAAGCTGCGGAGTCAGCGTGAGGATTTCAGTGACATGGTCGCAGAGGTGTATTTTAATTTTCTTTTGGCATCACATAATGGGAAATTTAGAGAATCCTTGATTCATGTTTTAGATTAGCCATGTTCATGCTACCATCCCAAATTTGATTTGTTTCTATTTGGACTGGTTAATAATGATTTGAATTTTGCAGAATGAGAAGAAGAGGAAGCGTAAGATGCAGGAGAAGGATGGAAAGTCAAAGAAGAAGGATTTCAAATTTTAGACAGCTGACAATTGTGTTACTGATGCTAGGAAATGCCAACCGTCTGTCTGTGTTAGGGTTGAAGCAGAAGACATCCTCGTCAACGTGCAGCGCAAGTTTTGTTTTCATCTGAGCTCACTTGTTATCAGAAAATGAGTAATTGCTAATATCTTGAAAAAAAACAAATTTGTGTTAAAAATTGTCTTGATTCAGCTACCAGTTAACATAGTTTTGCTATGTGATTTGGGATATAAATATATGTACCAGTTGTGATAGCCAGAGGTTACCGGTTAGCATAGTTTGGCCATGTGATTTAAGATTAGGTGTTAATACATGTTTTGACAGATTTGAGTTGCTGACAGTATTTGCTTATTTGGCTGTTGGATGTTTTTTGCTTCATCTTGGGTTATTACGAGCAGAAACGTATTTCAAAACGAATTGGGTTTGACAAGGGTTATGTTTTATTCTCAAGACTGCGGTTTTCGTTTTCCGAAAATTCATTTTGCGCTTGTTTCGTGCCCAATAGAAAACGAGTTCTCATTTGTCAAACTTTTGTGAAGGAAGGTACGCATAAAGCAACCCTCTGCTGGAGCTCTTTAATTTTAATTTTCCACGGGTCCCACCCAAGAAATGTGTACTTATATTATTTAAACGTTCTTATCGTGTTAAGGTTTGTTTTATTAAAGGCATTATCAATTCTATTTTTTTCTTTTCCCCCTTAAAAAAGTTATAATTTCACGGTGATTTATCGCCTTCATAGACATAGTAGCTTTTATTGTATTTTATCCAAAATGCATTATATTGGCAAAAGTACTACATCTATCAATATATATATATATAAATTAAATATGTAATAGTAAATAACTAAATTTTAAATTGTCTAGGATAAGTAGATTTGTATAAAATTAAAAATTATATAAATTTGAAACAAACAAATTCACCTACAAAAAAAGTTTTCTTACAACATTTTTAATCAATTTCTTTCACCGTCTCCACACTTGTTGTCTCAAACAATTATGCACGTTCTTCAAATTTTTTTTTTATTTTTAATTTTAAAAATAAGTCATAAGACACGTTTTCCAAATTTATCAAAACCTAGTTAAACACAGCGCTGCTGTCGGTTTTTGTTTCTGTTTCTGTTTTTGAACCATACCATGGGCTTTGGCATAACCTCAAAAATATTGATAGGTGATGTAACGATACGAAGGTCTTTACTCTTTAATACTCTTTTAAGCTTGAAGTGGATTCAATTACTTTTTTTCTTTTTCTTTTCTTTTTGTTGGGCGTGAAAAGAGATGCCACGCCATGCCAAGCCAAAAGAGAATGACAAGTGGGGGTTGGTCACCATCACCATTAATCAAAAGTTTCGTGTAACCCGTCACCGGTAGTAAAGAAAAGAAAATGGAGATCCTTGGATTTGAAGTAAGTCTAAATCCACTTTAGTCCGTAGTTATGTCGAATGCTTGCTTACAGTAATGACACACTCAAATGATTGAATCACAAATGCTATTTGCTTGCGCCACTAGTTACCATTCCAATTAAATTTGCCTACTGTAATAATCATGTGTGCAATTTGAATCCAAGAGGAGAACACCAAAACCTAACTTCATGATCGAATACGTTTTAGTGTCAGTTTTATATTCATTCATGCAACGTGCCGTCGCTATTAATCTTTTATCTGACAGTCAATTTCCATATAACTTTGTTAAGGGAGAAAAAAAGAAAAAGAAAAAATGGTCATGTCATATATGCGTCTATGATTGTGAGCGTGGTGGTGGCAGTACCTAAATTTTGATGGGATCGTTTAGGGCTTAATTAATTAATAAGTAATCACAATTAACTCGATCGTGCAAGGAAGAGGCAGCGTCGAAGAGTCGAGTCGAGTCGAGGGTGTATTAAGTATGGGGAATGGGACCAACTAGAAGGGCTGTCAATGTCATTTGTAATTTGTACTTTGTTGTGGGTTGACACTTGACACTACTCTTGTTCAAGCCAAAACATGCCGTGCTCGTATTGTATTGCTGCTGTGAGAATACTTGCTAAGGAAGATTTCTATTATTAAAAATTTATCATAAGTCAATTATTTTTGTTTTTCTATGTATTATTTTATTATAATACATAGAAAAAAAATTTACCACACGCACGTACGCTCTCTTTAAAAAAAAAAATACTCTAAACATGGAAAAGTTTTGTTTTTATCAAGATTTTGCATTACTTAAGTACTCGTTATGCAATTTACTATTAAAGACAATAGAATATGATTAAATAAAGTCTTGACACACCCTTAAATATTCGACAGAAGCAAGAGAAAGTACTGCTATTTTCTTTCGCTCATATAGTCAAAATTATTTTTCTTTTATAAATAAGACTTTTGGCATCGAAATTTTTCGTATCCTATGTACTTCAATTTACTCTATCTTAGAAGCTACTATCTCTTTACTTCACAACATAAGCAAAATAAAATTGGTTCGATTCTTCGAGTTTCGATTGTTCGAATTCTCACTTTCCAAGAGAGAATTACTCTCTCTCGTTTATCACCCTATTAAAAATAAGATAAATATCCCTCTCACTAATGTATATAGAACAGATATACTCCAATATTATTGAGGATAAAAATTTACGTTGTACTTTACAATATACATATTAAGTTTTTTTTTAAAAAAAAAAATTACCGCAAAGACACAAGCCATCATATAAATACTTCTAACTCTCAAGTATTGACAGTAATATAATTGAAAAAAAAACTCTTAATTTGCGCATAGGAGGATTCAAGTTACTTCCTCTATTGATGAATATGAGAAGAGAAATAATTTGTCACACAACTAATGAGTGATCCATCTAATTAAGTATTTACGTCAAACATCGGTAGGGACAACAATAGGATTCAGCTAAATTTGGTCCTTTCTGCCGCCCAAAGAAATAAAGTTTGGTCTTCCATCAACTCGATACAGAATATAAATTATTTTGGGTTGCGTGTTCTTATTGCACATGTGGTGCCTGTATTATCAGTGCAGATAATCTAGATACAATTAGGTTGAGTGGTGGCACATAAATTTCCACTTACCACTTTGATTAAGGAGAGTCCAAATTAATACAAAGTCAACCTCTCAATTCACAAACCTTACTTCAAAAGGATATGCATGAATCACGATTATCATTATAGCTTACTATACTTAGCCTCAACTGCTCATGGTTGATTGCATGCGAATGCGATCGATTTGGCCAAAGAATCTCTGACATGCCTCCAAATGAAGCACGGATTTAACAGACAAGCTACGCAAATATTCTCGATGAGGATATAATTATTCTCCACCTGCAA
>MKYO02006155.1:0-26924 GCA_002013955.2 Citrus medica | reverse complement strand
GACAAATGAATCAAAACATTTTAAATGGAGAAAATAGTTGTCATCATCAAATTATTTTTTTGAGTTATATTATAGTAGTGAGAAAAATCTTGTATGATGGTATGAAAATCTAATATGAGGAATTTGAGAAAAAATAATTTTTTCAGAATTTGGGAAAAAATAATAATTGATTATTAATTGAAAATTTAATCATCAATATTAATTAAACAATTTTGAGTGAGGGGTCATTCCCAAACGAATCATAACAATTAAACAATTAATCCTCCATAAAATCAATATCCATCAAATCAATAACAATTAATTTTGTTACTATGAATCAACTCACATGTGCCTATTTAACAATATATATGGCTTGAGAGAAAAATCTCACCTCTTGATTGATTAGGGTTTAATGAAATTTGATTAGGGTTCTATAAAACTATGTTGAATATAAAGATGGGTTTAAAGAGTAAAAAGTTTGTTTTTTTTGTTTTTAATTATATTCTAGTGTCCATAATTGTAATTTAATTTAAGAATATTTTAATGATAAAAAATTATTTTTAAAAATGAGTTTATTAAGTAAATTAGTGGGTTCAAATAGCCCTACCCATAATTAAAATCTATATTGGATCAAAAATTACAAAGTGCCCTCAATCCATTAAAACAATCCTTTTTACTATTTTATCCTTGAAACAATATATTTTTCAAGTGTGAAATTTTTAGCCACGATGATTCTAATGGTGCCTGCAGTGACCTCCCACGTGTGGAGACGGTGGCAGATCGAAGTCCCAAAGCCGTGAGCTTTCCGGCGGCCGATCGACAGCAATCCGGCCGTTTCGGGTGGCGGGACTGGTCGGAAAATGATGAGGGTGAGCTAAGGATCAAGATCCAGGCAGTGGCGTCATCCAAAACTGGCGGAATCGACAACGAGAAGAGGTGGGTTTTGCCGCAGTTTTTAGAACTTCAAAAGGCGGCGTTCCGGTCAGTTTTCGGCGGCGAGGATGGTACAGAAACGATGGCCGTCTTCCAAGCTTGAAATCGGTACCTTGATCGGCCGGAGGCGGGCGGAATTGTGAGATATGCATGAGTCCCTCCCTCTCTCACACGTGTGGTCTCTTCCTGTCCTTCAAGCCTTTTATTTATTTATTTATTATTATTATTTTCTTAACTTTTTTTTTTTACGTACATAATTTGGAAGGTGAGGAGTTCGTGATTTGTGATGATTTCTTCGGAAGAAGATGGATACGTAACTTATGATGATTTTTTTACCATAGTTCGGAAGATGATGAATCCATAATTTATGATGATTTTTTAATATATATATATATATAATTTTTGTTTTAAGATAGTGAGGTTGCAAAGCTTAAATCAATTTTTAATTAAATCTTATAAAAAACTATTAAATTAATGGTAACGGGACCGATTTACCGTACAAATTGCCAGCAACATAAATGGTGATTGATTTGTTACTTTTATGCAATTTTGTATAAACTGAGCCTTGGAGCCATATGATACAAGAAGAGTCCGAATTATTGTTATTGTTATTATTATTATTATTATTTCAATTGTTTCTTAAATTCATGGATGATGAAGCTGAATGTTTTTTTTTTTTGTCCTTTCTTGATGAAAAATATATATATTCTTTGGATAGTGACTTTCATTCTGATCTAAATTTTCATTTGAGCACATACATGTGGGTGTAAGTTGTCAATATAATGCAATTTGAAATACACACAGTACATTATTATTATTTGCCACACCAAACCCATCTTTTACATGAAGTAATACGACACACCCAAAGGAAAAATATATGTGAGAACAAATGAGATAAATAGCGTTAATTAGAGCTGCATTACATATAAGGATTGTCATCATATCATGCGTACGTATTAATTATTAACGCCAATGCGTCCTCTTCTTCTTCTTCGAAGGTCCCAAGCAATCCTTAAAATTAGCCGCAAAATTAGCATAGACAGGAAACTCCATGAGTGCTAAAACAACCACTGGAAAGATAGCAGCAGCGTAGAGAGTGGCGGTCCATTTCTTCCCCAAACGAATAATGAGCAGAAGTGAAGCCGAGAAAGTAATCATGCTTGCTAATACAGAGAAGAAGAGTAAAATGAAGCCAGTCGTCAGCTTGAACGGAAGGTTGCTAAGGAAATCAGATGACTCACGTGGCGAGGTGAGGATAGATAGAAACATCACAACGGATGACAAAGATAAGGACAGCGAGGCAACGTCCGTTACGGTAAAAACGTAGAAGAGTGGTGACGTAAGGAAATTGGGAAACCCCCTATCATTGTTACCTCCAGGTACCGTGAAGGCAGCTGTAAAGACGACGGTTGCGATTAGGATTGCCAGTACGGAGCATGCCTGAGCGGTTTCTTTGATCCATTCTTGTGCTTTCCTAAGTTGATCTTCATGTGTTAGATCGAAGAGGTCACTTGCAGTGATGTTCTTTTTCTCGTCGCGGTGCATGACATAATGGGGAGGCATTATCTCTTTTACACGCTGCATACACACACACACACACACATATATAATGCATGGAGTCCATCCGAAAATATAATATTAGAGTATGCTTTTATTTATAAAAACACAATGAATAAATTAAATGTACTTGGGGGACAAAATTAAATATTATCAAAGGGCTGACCTTGAACCACTGTAACTCCTCCTGAAATTGGAGAACAGGACCAGGGCGGGTTCCTTGCTTATAATGTTTCATGTCTGCGACATGGTGCAATAACGTATAGCCATATTTGTCAATTCCTGCAGCCCATTTGGGCACATACAGTTTCATTTCCTTCATGATGAATTCAAAGACCTTATGTTGACGACGCTCTACGGCCACATGTAATATATTCTGCTCTGTCAGCTCATTCACGTTACATAATAGTGCTTGAGGATCTTGTCGGAGTATCTCCTCCAAAATTTCTGTTATTCCGTTGCTAGCTGCAAAGTGTAATGTCCTTGCAAAGGGTAATGTCCTATCCTCTGTTGTGGCGTTTTCATCATCCTCAACTGGGTGGTTAGTGCCATCTTTTTTCCTCAGCACCTCGATCAATTCTTCAGCTGAAAGATCAACAAGTTTTTTTTCCCAAGATGTCCTTTCCTTTGCCCAATCCCAAGGTAATTGTTTTCGGTGGTCCGGAAATTCCTTGTTTCCTTGTTTCGGAAATTTCTTGTTCCGTTGTTTCCGCCTTTTGGGGATCAGAGGAAGGGTTCAACCTTGTTATTTCAACCAGATTTCCTCAATCCATGAAAATCCTGGTGATGCATGCATCAACATCTTATTAATTTGTGAACAAAATTATGCACGCAAACGGCAAAACCGTTCATCAAATGAATTGAAGTTATTAGACATTTCCCTGTACTTCTAATGTGTCTCATATATGTAGAAGTAATTAATGAAATTATTATTTGTCGCACCTTCAATCACCTGCCTCCAAATACCAATATACATATTCCAAATTGACATTCCTGCATTTTGATTAACCTGGTCAGGCAAAATTTTATATGCACATAATTATGATATGAAAAATTAATGCTAACGCATCGAAAAGGAAACCGCTCGGACTCAAGTTAAAAGCGGGGGGTTTAAATATAAGGAGACATGTGGATGCAATTTATTTGAGATGGTAAATATTTTAATCTGCAATATGTAGATAAGGTCCTTACCATAAGATATGCATGAGTCCAGAGAAACTAAAGAAAAGGGAACATCTTTCCCCCAACTATTTGAGGTATTATATACTTTTCCTCTCGATATTTTCAAAACGGTCATGTACCTCGTTGTTAAAGAGAGAATACATTAAAACAATCCTTTTTACTATTTTATCCTTGAAACAATATATTTTTATTCTAAAAATTAATGAATAAAATAAAATCTAAATAATTATTTCAATATTAAATTTGTTAAAATATAGATTGCAACAAATCTCCGATCGGTCTATTTTGTAATTATTTTTTTCTGACGTGCCAATGAAAATATGAAAATCAGACTTTCTATTTGATACAGAGATATTTTTCAAAGATAAATGTAGACTGGATAGTAGCTCAAATGTTTAAGGGGAACAAATAGGTTTCTAACAAAAAATACAAAAAAGAGCATGCGATGATAATACCATTAGATGTCAAAATTAAGGCTTCGTTTGCCTTCTGGGCTATATGGAATGAAAATTTTCGTTACTAATAGAAAATTTATGGGTATTTTATAAAATTAAACAGTACTAGATGTCAAGTAAAAATTGGAGTATATTATCAATAAATAATTGTGAAAAATAACCTACTTAATTAAAAGCCAAACTGACAAAGTGTTTGCAGCTGATTGGGTGTGCAAAAAGCTAGCCGAAACAAATATAGCCCAATTACGATCCAGAGTCGTATGCGTAGGGGGGTTATGACTTATAACCGTAGCTAAAGCCTAAAGCTGTTAGTTCGGGTTTTGATTTTTGAATTTACAGAGTTATAATGATTAATGAAACAGCTATACTATGATTAACAAATTAAAGCTGCTCTTTCACCATTACCTCGCCTCTTCTTTGTGTGGCCGCTGCGATTGTCAATCTTATCAGTCTCTATATCTTCTTTATAATTGTAGTCATCATCCAGACACGTTGGAAGACCTGCAATTAGAACTACAATTGAATTTAACTATATATATTCTAAGTTCTGATAATGTAACAAAGCACTTTTTTTTTTAATTTATGCTTAAATACAAATTAAAAAAAAATATTTCTCCTAATGAATTTTCTTATGTTCCCATCGTAGCCGCATCCACCCATGACAACGGGACTATATAGATCCGTTTGGGGTAACTGCGCTGCCACAGTGTAGCTCCTCCACCCCCTTGATTTTAAGAAGATTCTCTTAAAGTAAAGGGTAGAGCAGCTACCCCAAATGGCCAAATAATTATATTTGCATATAATTAATATATTAACAACATTAAGAAAAACTAAAGGCGGATAGAGTGTTGGGCAGAAATAACAGTATCTCAGTCGGGGCAGGTGGACCATTGTTTCCGTACATTTTCCATGAGAACGTTGATATTATGAAAAAAAAAATACTGAAAAAAACAAAATTAAATGCAATCAAATTTGCATGGTTAATTGCTAATACTGTAACCCGGACCGAATGTATGTATAATAGACAAAGTCAATATTGATACTTATTCATTTTTATAACTTTTCTCTGCTGTAAATATCTTTTATGTATATTTTAGTTACGATCGACCGTACAATCAGTCGAACAAATTGTTGTCTTGTATTAAAAATATTGAGTGAACTCAATGAGAAATAGTGGAGTCATATTTTCCAAACCTGACATCAAACAATGTATCCACGTACGATACTGGAAAGGACTCTTCATTTCCTTCACGTCATCCGCACTCTTGAAAGCAGTTGGCATTAGAGCTAGTAGTTCAAGACATGTAAAGCCCTTAAGCTTGTCGGACGTGGACGAGAGCTCGTCGGACTTCAGCGTTGCACGTTTTTCTGCAACTATTGCACGTTTTTCTGCAAGGCTTGAGTTCTCGCGTGCAAGTAACCAAATAGCCGTCTCTGTACGTAGTCGAGAAAATTAATTAATCAGTTAAGAAAATAATAATAAATTTTTTAACTCTTGATCTATAAACGCATGAATTAATTGGAGATTTAATAATTATATATTACCGAAGTGTTGGCCGAGGACAGCCATATGAAGAATTGTCGTATCATCTTTTCTATGGAAATGACAACGTGAGTCACCAACTTGCTCAGTCAAGATTTGCAGCACTTTAGTTTTTCCAAGAGCGGCAGCCCTGTAAACTGGAGTTTCCCCCAAACCGTTACGAACCCTGAGTAGATTTTCGTGCGCATCAACAGACTTTCTGAAAAAGTCAACCAAAACTCTGGCGACGTCGAAATCTTTGACGACGGCTGCTTCGTGAAGACCAGTGTTTCCAAACTCATCTGTTTGCTTCAGGGCTTCAAGTCTGGTCTCCGCTGTTAGCCTTTCGAGAAATTCCTGGATCAGCCGAGGGTCTTCCATGGCCGCTGCAATGTGAATTGCGGAGTCTCCATTGGCTGTCCTGTAATCCAACAACTCTTTAGCAGGCCAATCAGCAAAGCACTCCAAGAAGCCTCGACAGTCTCCCTTCAAGGCCATTCCAACAGGATCTCCCATCGCCCTCTCTCTCTCTCTCTCTCTCTCTCTTTCTCACTTGTATAATTGATGCACAGAACAAGCTATACGTGTTCTTCGATATCCATATAATTAATTACTTCCATCGCCGTCCCTTATATAGAAGTTCTAAACGAAGTTGGCATAATCACTTTGCCTATTTTACTAATAAAGCTCGAGCATTATAAGGGAAAAAAAAAATGTTCTAAAGTGACAAAACGGAAAAGATGATAAAAGAACAAAGTTCTGAAAAGAGAAGTGATTATTGATGAAAATTTGTTTACATTGTACGGTATTGTTCCCTTAAATTCATAGAATGTGAAGTTACCAAAAGAGCAAAGTTAAAAGTAAAATAAAATTATTATGTTTGAGATAAAAGAGAAAAAGAATAAGAAAAAGAAAACGCATGCAATTAAAAATGATATTTTTTGTTGATTCAAGAGGCCAATCACCTCTGAAATGAAATTAACTTTTGTCTTTCTATGTGTTTGGGAACGATATATTATATATGCAAAAACGAACAGTTGTATCTAAAATTACATTTGGGAAAGTATAAAGATCACGTTCCACGTCATAACGTTTGTTAACAAATGATGTCAATAAAAAGAATAGAATATATAAATTATTTCCAGGCTCAAGTTACAGCTCCGAGAAGGTGTATGGTCCATGTTGTACATCATAAGGTTTGTTAATCAATGGTGTCAGAAAAATAGAGTAGAATATATATAATTTATTTCCACAACTTAATTTTGTCTCCATTGCTTTTTCCGCAAATATATATAAAAAGAGTGGGAGAGATCCTAACCCTTACTTTAATAACATGGTGATTATTGTAAACGCGATTGTGCTTTGACTAAGACTAAAGCCTTTTGCTATTCTACATGTTATCATTATTTCTCGTCATGGAGTGGCAGACAATCAATAAAAAATAAATAAAAATGTAAAAATATTTGGAAAGTTTAAATCTTATGATAGAATTTGGCCTTATTTTGTATAGATGTGTTGTGAAAGTCTACTGTATACTATATTGTAAATATAGCTTTGGAAAAATATCTTTACAGACTTTTATTGTACAACTATAGAATAAAATCAACTTTACTTCTAAACCATAGAAGTAACTATTTATTAAATACTTTATTGATCTATTTTAAAAGCTTCCACTGCTTAATTACAATACCAAACAAGATGTTGATCTAAGTTGGTTCTAACCACACTACCAAATAGGGACTTACATTCTATCAGTTAAGTCATTAAGTTTATTTGTTTTTTTAACGTATTAAATTAGCATTATCTATTTTCATAATTTTTTTATGAGTATTTTTTATATGAAACACCATAGAGTGCAATAGAATTGATTCACACGTTCTAATTTAGAATATTAAAGGGTTGTATTCACCTAACGTGATTCATGTTATGATAGAATAATATCATATTTTTGTTCAATGAGATTTTATTATTTATTTGACATTTGAAATTTATGAGCGTACAAATGCAAAAGTATTGGTTTTTAGATTTTTAAGTTGAAAAAAATACTTATTGTTCAAAAATTCATATTAAAAAAAATATGTTATTTGGATTTAAACGTTTAGCTCTATTCAAAATTCAGACTAACTTGGGTCTACTCAAATTTTAGATAAAAAAAACAAATGTCATCTAAGTAAATCTATGATGATGCAAGCATATTAGTATTTAAAAAAAAATCAGCATCTTCTTTTTTCAAATATTACACAATATAAGTTAAGCTTCATAGAATGCGAGTGTGAATGGAATTTAAAGCATATGGCCATTCTTCCGTAGCTGTCCTTATCTCATCCATAAGTGCCATCTCTGTCTCTCACGTAGTCACGGTATAATTGAGACACAAAACAAGCTATACGTGTTCTTCGATATCCTTAATTTTACTTGTCTTAATATATATGAAGTAGGTTTGATGCATCCTTTTACAAATTCTCTAAACTAAGTTGGCATAATTATAAGAATAAAATAAAGTTAGTCCGTTGGGTCAGGAAAAAGAATAGAATAAATTATTTAATTTCAAAACAACTTTAATCCTTCCACGAACATAATAATCACATTTATTCTACCATGTTCTTCGATATCCTTAATTTTACTTGTCTTAATATATATATATATATATGAGGTAGTTTTGATGCACCCTTCTACAAATTCTCTAAACGAAGTTTGTTATAATTATAAGAATAAAAAAAAGTTAAGTCTGTTGGGTCAGGAAAAAGAACAGAATAAATTATTTAATTTCCAAACAACTTTTGTCTTTCCGCGAATATAATAATCAAATTTTTTCTACTGCTTTTGTCTCCATTGCTTAATTGATCCGCGAATATAGATTTTATTTAAGTAAAGGCGATTGTGCTGTGCCTAAGCGTAAAGCCATTTGCTATTATGGCGGCTACATGTGTTACAGGCCAATCCACGTGCCAAGAATAGACAAGACTTGTCCATGCATATCTTCGTGAGCCTCGTACAGTCGTACTCTTGAAAGCGGATGCCATTAGAGCCAGTAGTTGAAGGCATGTCAAGCCATCGTCCTTCTTGGACTTGGTTCTTTTCCAAGACTGGACTAGCGATTAAGTAACCAAATAGCGGTGTCTCTGTGCGTGATAAGTCAACGAATCATCAGTTTGAAGCAACTGTGGCAACATGCGCTGCATTAGCTAGCAAGGGGTCGACACTCTACACGAAGACCCTTTAAGGCAAATTCTGGATGTTAGAGATTATACTAATGAAGAATTTGATCACCGTGAACATAACTCAATAGCAACAGACCTGATGCATAGATTTAATGTGTTTAATAGCAACATAACTCAATAGTTTTAATGTGTTTACTTACTTTTTATTATTTAGCCTGACAGCACTCAATTCCCTCTCCACCTATGTGAACAGAATTTAACTCCTAAATCTCTTGTTTCAAGAAACTAAAAGAGATTTTACTATCTTAACTAAATGGTAACTACAAACTTTAATGTCTTTATATAATATTTAAAACAAATAATTTCAACAACTGAAACATGTTTAACAAAATTTGTAATTAATAAAAAATAAAAATACTTGTTTAGTGTTTACTAAAGCGCATAACCAGCTGCAAGTCCAATGCTTGAACCATGCACCAATCACATAATGACTGCTGCAGATTATCAAAGAAATATCCGCCAATCCATTTCTCCATACTGCTAACCAGATGATAATTATTCTAATTAAAAAAAAGCGTGCATATGAACAGGACTATAAACAAGAAAAAGACGTGGTGAAGGGGGAGGAAGGGCTCACCTTTTTGATGGATGGATCCTCAAAAAATGGAGCAAATTCATTCAAAAGGTCCCTGCCACCACCGTCAAGAAGATCAACCCAGATGCAGGACTTCCTATTTCCAAAATCTGCTTCTGGTCCAGAATAAATACTGAAGCATATCACTTCTCCATGATCAACAGGTGTCTCTTGCTTCACATCAATTTTGGCCACCTATAAACATGCTATAATTAGATTCCTGTATGCACAAAACTAGGGTATCTACATTGAGTAAAATGTGTGCTTCTATACAGGAAGACATGCAAGGAAGAAGTAAAAAAGAAGGCAACTAAGTAAATCACTCATTACCTGCCAACCAAAAAAAAAAAAGTACCAATTTCAACTAGAAGAAGAAAAGAACAAAGTACCTCAGTATCACATGCATGGACAAGATGCTTATATTTGTTTGTACGCATCCATACAACCTTCTTTGCGGCAGAAACATTATCGACAACCATAACATTGCTGTAGAAGCTAGCAAGTTTACTGCGAAGAATCTCGAGTTTTTCACTATTTTCATTTTCTGAAGCCTTTTTGTTCTGGCCAGTACCTTCTGCAGCATCATTCTTAGGATTCTTTTGATTACTTCGCTTAGAACTAACTAGTTTTGGAGGAGGTGAATAGGAACTACCATCTTCAAAGCACTCAATCTCTGAGTTCCTGAAATCTGACAAGTTGGGAACTGTCAAAACAGTGGCTTCTTTTCTCTCTTGATATTCTGCAACTTCCTTTTCATATCGCAAGCACTCCATATTAGTCTTCTTGTCTAAGGGTATTTGATCATTCACAAAGTCTTCGCTTTTTTCTTCACTGCCAGTAACTTCTTGTTTAATAACAGCCATCAGAGATCCAGGATGATTCGTAGGATGACCACCTACTGCACCATTTCGGAAATCTGCCAGTCCCTAACAATGGGCTTCTTCTGCTGCTTAAATTTCTGAAAATAATGTTGCTTAGAACTCGTGATTGAAGAATAGAAACTACTGTCTTGCAAGCACTCAGTCTTTGATGAAGTAAGTGATCTGTCATGCTTGGATTCCAGTATGTTGATAACAGTGGAAATGGCAGCTCTTTTTCTCTCTTGAGCTTTTGCATCTTCCTTCTCATCTCTCGAGCTCTCTGTATTTGTCTGACAAGATTCTACTTCTTTCATTACATGCAGCCTGGTCGTTTCTGTCATCCACCCTCTCGAACTGCGGACAGTATTTTTTGCAGAAAATGTTTCATTACTGGAAATAGAAGGATTAGGACGATAGTAGGATGCAACCTCCAGAAATTGTTTTTTGTAAAGTTTTTCTTCTCTTTTTTCATCTGTTTTTGGCAGATCAAAAGTTCCTTTTGAGGAGTACTTTCCTTCAAAACTGTTGAGATCTTGGCAGAAAGGGACCATCTTAGCTGGCGCAGCACCCACCGAAAGTCTATAAGCATATTTTTTAATGGGAAATCTCCTAGCATTGTTAAAAGAACTATAAAATCGGGGAAAACTACTCGATATCATAATGTTGGGAAAGGTAGTGTTGGTTACGCAGCCTTCTTTCCTGAAATTTTTTTCAATGGAAACAATATCAAAGGCAGCAGAAGGTCAAGCAACCATGATAATATACAACTTGCTGCATGCCAAGTAAGAAAGGCGGAACATCTCAAACAGCACCAATAAGAATTTAGCACCATATGCACAGCTCAAACCCACTGAACACTGAACATCAGTACAGGATGACATTCGAGACATAACATATCATACATAATCACACATAGCATCGATATGACAAACCGAAACCCAGTTAACAGAAATAAAATGTGGGTGTTACATAATCTTCAAAAGTCAAAACCCAGATAGCAAAAGCTATGCACGCAAAAATACAATCTTTTTAACCTCTCCAATTCAACAAAGCAAAACTGTAAGTGGGTATCAAATAACCCTAAAAAGTCAGAATGAAAACGCAATAAACAGCACAAAAACACAACAAATAATTTCATAACATAACAAATTAGAGCCAAAAATATATATGTAAAAAAATTGAACCGAACCTTTTAAAAGAAGTGAGAGAGACATGAGGAGAGGAGCAAGGAGTCCACTTTTTGGTGGTGAGATTCGGGGAGACTCCCATGACCGTTATCAAGTTCGTAACTTTTGTTCTGCTAAACAGCAGCTTGTTGCCAGTGGTGGTTGTGCTTGTAAGAGCCGTTTTGAAGGGTTTAAGAGGGGGCAGAACGGTAATAAAGGTGGGATTTTGAGGGTGGGGTTTAAGAGTATGGCGGTTGTGTGTCTGTTTCTGCAGCTGAAATACGGAGTGTGGCCATCAACAATCTCAACTCAGCACTACTTGATGAGGCAGCGACAATGGTTATAGCTAAAACCCTTCGTCGCACTGGCGCCCTTTATTATTATTATTTATTCTTATTTTTTATTTTTTATTTTTATTTTTATTTTTTACTTTTGGGTAATTTTTCAAAATCTCCCTTCAGGTATGGTGAATTTCCAAGTAGATGACGAGAATTGTTTATTTTTGAAAACCCTCTACAAAATTTTGAAGTTTGACTTTTGTTAACTGGTTGAGTAAAATCATAAAACTACTTGACAAAGTGAAATACTCAAGCTTTACGTGTGTAATCATTCATAATTATAGATAATTTACTATTTATTTGAGATTAAGGTTTAACTTAAATTTTTGGATTCCTAGTATAGTAGTATTATAGAATTCATAATAAACACCAAACCAAATCTAGCACTTCAACCTTTCTCTCATAATTCATTTATAAAAACTATTAAATAAATAGACTAATCACATCGCCTTGCTCTTTCTTGACAATATCTAAGTCAAAAACTACCACATTTGAGGTAAAATTAAAACAAAAAAAATCTAAAAACAAAAAATAAAGAAATTTAATGTTCTAATTTTCTCATTAAATTAAATGTAACGGTAAATCAATAAATAAAGAGTGGCTAGTTAAAAAAGACTATCAATTTTGTTAAAACACATTTTGATTGCAAAAGGCACTATTTGTTTGTACACATAGAGCATTTTTGGATTTGGTTGTTTTAGTGGCTCTAAAGAAATTAATTGCCTTTTTAGTATGACTTATTTAATAAACATAAGTATTTATTTATTTATTTAATTTAATGAGCTCTTTTCAAATTTGTTGTTGTTGTTTAAATGTTTTGGTAGAACTTCTAAAGGCTAAATAAGTTATTTTACTTTTATCTGCAAAAGCTCAAATTTGGAGTAGAAGTTAAAAAGTTTTTTTTAAATATTAAAATATTAAAATTATCCTTTATTTATTTGAGAATCTTATTCATTCATTTCACAATATAACTTTAAAATAATTTTATAACTTTTACTAAATGCTCTTATTGACAACTAAATAATTAAAAAAAATTAGAAAAATCTCTATTTACAAAAGTTTACTGACAATAATTCTACTCAAACAAATTTTATTTGAAAAGTTATATCTAATAGAGCTTAAAAGTATCATGATCATTTGTTATTATGTATCGGTACGAGTTTTTTTCTTTTATTTTTATTTTTTCCAAATTTTTTTATATGAACTTTTACAAAGATTTCTCTCTGAAATTGAGTATAGATTTGTAGGTAAGTCAGGCCTTAATTGTATCTAAGGGCGTTGTGATGCTTTCTCAGTTAAGAGATGATCAACAAAAAATTTAACAAATGACGAGAGGATTATAATCAATAAAATGACTTTTCCATCTAATTGCAAATAGATTATACCTCAGGGGAGGTTACGAAAACGTACGCACAAGAGAACAAACGTTGTATACAGTGACTGATGTTGACTTTGCCACGTGGGTACTTGTGATGTGTGGCTGTGTAGTTTTCAGATTTCTGTCAATTTTTTAAAATTTTTATAATAAATCCCACTTTTTAACTCAAAAAAAATATTTATGCGGCATTTACTAAATTGAAATCGGAATGAATTGAAATTGAAATAAGTAGAAATGAGAATGTGGTAGAATTAGAATAGAGAATGAGAATTAAAATAAGTTGTTTATCTCAATTGTAAGAATCTGAATCGAAATCCGAATGAGTTAGATTTGCATTAATGTGTTTACTAAATCTTGTAATCGGAATCAGAATAAATTAAATTGTTATAAATTACTAAAAAGTTGTTAATAATAATGACAATAATATTCATTAAAAAATAAATAAATAATAATAAATTTTTAATGATAATATCAATAAAAATAATAATAACAATAATTAATAAATTTAATATAATCTAATAGTAATAACAACATTTAAATATTATAAAATAATAAATAAAATTAATAAATTTTAATAAAATAATAATAATGGCATTATTATTATTGTTGTTATTATTATTATTATTACAACAACAGCATTAGCAGCAATAGCAACAATAGCAAAAACAACAACAACAATAATAATAATAATAAATGACCTACTTGAGGGCAATATTAGAGTAAGCTTTTATATGCAAAACCATTTCACAATGTTGTAGACTCATTTACAATATTATAAAAATTTATATTGCACTTTAATAAAGTGTGAGATCTCTCATTAAAAATGAACTATATAGATATATAGGGTAGTAATATAGTTTAGAATCTTGAATCTTATTAAAGTTTGAAAAAACTATCATGTCAATCTTGACACAAATAATGGTTTCCCTTGAAAGCCATTCCATAAAGATCACTTTTTCGTTTTCCACATGTTATCCATATGATCTATCTCTAGCGTTATCCTCACCACATCCGTATGACTATGATCCATTTCTCTTTCTTTCACTCACTTGTATATATAATTGATACACATAATAAGCTGCATGTAGATGCTCTTTGGTATCCTTAATTTTAAGGTAAATGCCAAGTTACTTTTAACTGTAATTTATGCCACACATACAAATCATGCGGATCCCACTAATATGTTATTGTCGTTGTGTGTGGCATAAGTTACAGTTGAATATAACTTAGGGGGTCCTAATTTTAATTGTCTTTGTCGTAGTATCATAAGGTCCGTTCGATGCATCCTTCTACAAGTTCAAAGCGACGTTGGCACAATTATAAGAATAAGAGTAATGGTAAAGTTAATCTATCGATGGCGTCAGGAAAAAGAATAGAATAAATTATTTAATTTCCAACAGCATAATTTTGTCTCTCCGCGAATATAATAATCACATTTATTCTACTGCTTTTGTCCCCATTGCTTAATTTATCCGCGAATATGATAGTCACACGTTTTTAAAGTAAAGGCAATTTTGGAAGGAGCCTGTACGGTTTGGGAAGAGGATACTTCAAGGCCCTGGTCACAACCATACATAATATAGAAATTGCACTTGAAAAAGGGTGAATAATTAATTAAAGCAGCTGGTGCTTGCTACAACTGATTGTAAAAGAGAGAAAATCCACCGCATTACCTTCTGAGGAGGTCTCCTTGATATTCAAAAACGTGCTGTGCCTAGGCCCAAAGCCTTTTGCTATTTTACCGATTACTGCCCGTTGCAGGCCAATCCTTGGTCACTCTCATAAATAAGGTTTTGTCTGGCCGCCACAGTCATTAAAACATGAGTGAAAATAAATGGGAAATTATCAATTTCTCGTCTGATTGGTGAAAATGCAAAAATAGTTGAAAATTTTAAAACTTCTCATTTTTCTTTTCTTTTCCACTAGAAAAAAATATGGGATCTGACAGGGAATTAGGTGTTGATTGATATGATCTATTGTTAAAAGAAAGTTATAATTATAAAATAAAACTGTACGATAAATATAGTTTAAAAATAATAAATTTAATAAAATAGTAAAGATTTATAGGTTTTATCGTATAGATATAAAATTAAATCAAACTTAACTTTTAAATTAGAACAACAAGTATTTAACAAATACTGTTAAATATGTAGCTTAAAAACTACCACTACTCAACCACAATAACACAAGGCCTTGATCTAAGTTAATCCCAACAAATTTCCAACTGTAACTAAATAAAAAAAAATCATATTAGAAGCAAAAAAATCAACATCTATTTTTTATTTTTTTTTTCAAATATCATGTTAGAGCATCTCCAAAAGGATCTTTAAATTTTACTCTTCAAATTTCAATTTGCTTACTGATGTGGTAAATAAGTGTATAGAAAAATATAATCCCCTCCAAAAGACTCACCAAATAAGAATAAATTAATATTATTTTAATCAAATTTTTTTCATTATCAAATTGAATTGTTATTATATTTTTTAAAAGAAACATAAATAATAATTATTGCAGTCTTATCTTTTCAATAAATAATAATAAAATATTAATAGAAGAGGGAGAAACTCACTCGGCAATATTGAAGATTGAGAAACAAATCTTATTTGAAGAATCTAAATTAACGTGTCTTTTGGAGTATTTAATATTGATATGCCTCTTCAAATAAGAAGTAGAATCTTATTTGAAGAGTCTTTTGGAGATGCTCTTATATGAACAAAACACATACTCGACTTCTTTTTTTTCAATTAAACCTTGACCAGTAAGGCAATTTATTAAATTAAAAAGCAGGGAACACTTATGTAGGGGATATAATAAACTATATCCAGCAAAATAATTAAAAACCTGAAACAGTGGGATCAAGATCCTCTCTTGATCTGATCTTGATATGTGCAAATTCTATTAATATGATTAGTGTTTAATAAATTCAAAAGAAAAAACAGTTAAATCCTAATCATTCACTAACACTAAAAGACAGATAACACAAGATCTGTAAAATATCAACAGTGCTCAGATCAAAAGAGGATTCTAATCCGAAACAATGAGCCCTGAACAATTTTTTTGTTTACCAGATAACCAAAAAAAATGAAAAACAAAAAACCATTTCTCCGTTGGCGTTATTATGAGAGACGAACTTGGAAGCTTCTGGAAGTTCAGAGTCCCAGCAAGTGAAAGGACCAGCTTAGGCCCGTATGAGCTTTGCTGCCGCCACGAACACACAGGCCACAGCCTCTGGAAAGATATAGCTAATAAAAAAATTCATTTGACTCACTAGATGACAACAATTAAACACGTGCTTGATCGAATGCGCATGTGAACGGAGTTTTAAATCACCAAGGTCTTTAACCAACAATTAACACTTGTTGTTAATCAATAGAGTTGTGCTTTTGACACCCCTCTAAAATTAATCAGGAATGCTCAGATCATAAGAAGATTCTAATCCATTTAAAATACATTTTACAACTAGAAACTTTGAAAATTATGATACTTTAATTTAATTCCCAATCAACCCTTGATAAATATTTCTACATCTCTAAAGAACTATCTACTTCCTAATGTCTATCGTAAATGATGAGGGCTGATTTTGTTTTATTTCTATTTTCAGTATCGGTTAGAGAAGGTCGATGACCTGTTTGATTGTCATTTTAGGTGTGAAGCTAAAAGACCCAAGTCATCTTCAATTAAATATTTTTTTTAAAAATGTTCTTTTATCTCTCTTTTTCTAAAACCTAAGTCATTAAAAAAAAATTGTAAAATTTCATCCAATTTAGCCGAAATATTCCCATTCTTACTGTACTGATAATTGAGGAGTGAACAACTTGCATCTATCAGCGGGATTGCGGGAAAAAGAAAACCTAGAAAGTGAGTTTGTTCTTGAAGAGTTGTAAGTTTCTTCAAGGGTTACTTGTTGAATAAATGTCAGATAATTGTAAGCACTGAAATTTAAAAACTCTTTTAAATGGATTTATTTAGAAAAAGGGTTCATAAGAGTTTTGCTGTTTTGGAGGGGGTGCTAACAGCTCGACTCCATTCAATATTCGACGTTATGTCTTGGCCGGATGCGATGATTCTTTGATTCCATTGCATCAATCAATTGTGCTATTTTGCCTTAAAGCAATTTCTAATTTCTTTCTTGAATGTTCTACAACATTCTGAAATACATCAATTCATGCTTAATTTTTTATTTCATAATCCAAAATTTAAAGGTTCATTTGATTTACGATTCAAAAATAATTTTTAAAAATCAAAAATGAATTTAAAAATGTGTTGAAGGTTTTAATGTGTTCATTTTTCTTTATTATTTATATTAATGGCAACCTAATCATCTCCCTACCTATGTGAGAGAGGTTCAAATCGTAAACCCCTTTTTCCAATAAAAGGGATTCTACCAACCTAAATAAATGATGCAAATTTTAACAAGTTTATATAATATCCAAAAACGATAATTTGAACAACTGAAACATGTTTAATGTAATTTCTAATTAAAAAAAGAAAAACATGTTTAGTTGCTGTGATTTTAAAGGTAATTCTTAATGAAGTATTAAGTTTCATAAAATTACAGTCTTGTTTTCCTTTTAGATAATTGCATTACATCAAGAAGTATCTTAGAACAAAATAAAAATGAAACAAGCTTCGTCAAGATTTCAATATTTATTATCTTTAGCTTAGCTTCTATTCTGTTATGTTAAACTAAAAAAAGTAATTAAATTAATGGTATGGAGACTGATTTACACAACACAAATTGCCAACAACGTATACTTTAATTTGTAGTTAACATGGAAAATATATACTTCGAAATGGTATGATTACAATATTCATTACCATCATGCCTCTTCTAGCTGTATTTTATGTGTGCCTAAGTAGTGTACGGTCCATCATGTGCAAATTTTATCAATTTGAATCCAGCGGCTCCTGATAAGAGACACTGCATTCCAATAAAATATGAATCATTGCTCACTTCATATATGTATATGTGTGTGTTTGTGTCAAGAATCATTGCTAATATAACATGTGCATTGGAAGAAATCATTATCATTATGGATTACATAATTTGGTAGTAAATGAATTCATGATTTATGATTATTTTTTTATTATCATAGTTCAGAAGATGATGAATCCGTGATTTATGATGACTTTTAATATATTTAATTATTTTTCTTTTTAAGATAGAAGGGTGTGCAAAGCCCAAATTAATTTTTATGATATATCTTACCAAAAATTGTTAAATAACTGATAATAGAGACAGATTTAGAATAGAAATTGCCAAGAAAAACATAAATGATGATTGATTTCTTACTTTTATGTTACTGAATCTTTTGTATAAGTTGGACCTTGAAGCCATTTAATAGCAACAAGAAGACAGTGAATTCAATTGTTTTTTAAATTCGCCGGATGAAGTTGAATTTTCCTTTTCTTTCTTGATGAATAATACTTTGGACATCGACTTTTATTCTGATCTAAATTTTTATCAGCGCATGTACATGTTCGCGTCAGTTGTCAATATAATGCAATCAACTTAACTGACTATAATGAGTAACAATTAAATGTATTACACACAGTACGTTAATATTATTTGTCACACCAAACCCATCTTTTACATGACATGATACAACACACCCAAAGGAAAAACTATTGTAAGAACAAGTAAAGTAACTATCATGAATTAGAGCTGAAATACATATAAAGATTGTCATCGTATCATGCATAAAACTTAGATATAATGCGTCTACTTCTTCTTCTTCTTCCAAGGAAGCTTATTCATAAATTCCAAGTAATAGACCTTCCCACCAACCAAAAAATCAGCACAGTAAGGAAACTCCATGAGTGCTAAAACAATCACTGGAAAGATAGCAGCAGCATAGAGAGCGGCGGTCCATTTCTTCTAATCATTCTTATTAGTGAAACAAGTACGTAAAATTGAATTTTAAATTTTGATACTAACAATTGAAAAAACATTTTTCATTGTATTTATAATTACACCAATTTTTTCATTAGATTTAAAAAAATAGGAGAGACTACGAGAGGATTGTAAGCCAATTACAGTATCCATTTGCATTCTTCTTCTTATTCGAAAACTTTTGCCATCCCTCGACACCATCATGCTTTGTTGTAGTTGTAATTTCTTTATTGTTTCGTTTTTTGTGAGCTAAATACTCTATTGCGGTTACGACATCGGTCATCTTGGCCTTGTTCCAGCTTCTTCTTGCGGAATCATATTCCTGCCACTGCAAGTTCTTTGGTGGTGTTTGGTTGGGAGGAGAGAATAGAGAAAAGGAAAATAATTTAATTTTTATCTTTATTTTCATTTTTTGGTTGAACAAAGTATATAAGAATTTAATTTCTATTATCCTTTAATTTTTTAACTTGTTTAATACCATTAATAATAATTATTTATAATTTTATATGTATGTATATATGTATGTATATATATATATATATATACATACATACATACAATAGTTTTCTAATCAAGGATCCATGAGTTTAATAAAGTCATGGATTAGTTAAAAGATAAAATAAATATAGACTCTAATGCACTATATTTTGTCATATAGTGTATTAAAATTTAATTTTTTTTGTCTTTTAGCTAATCTCTGACTTTAATAAAGTCAGGGATTGATATCACACACACACACAGAGCCATAAGCATACATGCTCCTCTCCTTTCTTTAAACCAGACATGGCCTTAATACAAACCTTTTATAAGGTAGTTCCCTTCTAATGAAAATTGCCAATAACATAAATGATGATTGATTTCATACTTTTACGTTATTGAATCTTTTGTATAGTAAAATTATGCTTTGGAATCATTTGAAACAATAAGAGAGTGAATTATTATTCTTCTTTTAACTGTTTTTAAATTCTTTAGATGAAGCTGAATTTTTTACTTTCTTGGTGACTAATACTTTGGACAATGACTTGTGGTCTGATATAAATTTTCATCTAAGCATATACATGTTGGTGTTAGTTGTCAATATAATGCAATCAACTTCATTGTCAATAATGAGTAAACAAATAAGGTCTTGTTTGGTATTAAAGTTGAGCAGTTGTAATTTAAAAACTACAACAATAAAGTATTTGGTAAATATTAATATTTACGGTTTAGAATGTAAGATGATTTAATCCACACTTATATGATAAAAAATTTATCATATGATTTGTCAAAATTATTATTTAAAAGCTATATTTATTATACATTATTGAATGTTTTTTCATAATTACAATTTTTTTTTATAGTAGTTGTAACTTAAAAGTTACAATATCCAAAAACCAAACATGGACTAACTATATTAGACATATTCATTATTTTATTTGAAATACACACTTGTACATTATTATTATTTGAATCCCTTAGTTAGCTACTCGTGCCTTGTTCTTCATAATTTTATATCACATGTGCATGTATGACAGTTAAAATTTAATTATTTTTATATTCTTATCTAATAATTATGAATTATATCTGTTAAAAAATTAGTAAAAAGGCCAGCTCAACACTGAACCCAAATTGTAGAGTTTTATATTCCAATGTGTCTTCTTCTTCTTCTTTCGAGAAAAATGTTCATAAATTCCAAATAATAGACCTTTAAATTAGACCAATTACAAGCGCGTAGATCAACTGTCATGAGGTTATTCTAACTTAACCAAGGTCTTCGATTCAAGGTTTGGGAATGCAGCTGCATTAAATACTTATTGAGAGAGTTTTGTCACCCTAGTAGTCCTACCTGACTCGAATTTCGATTAGTCAGGGCCCAATGTGTGATTCGGATACCAGATGTTTTAGTACACTAAAAAAAAAGACCTTCAATTTAGCCACAAATGCAGCGTTGAAAGGAAACTGCATTAGTGCTAAAACAGTCACTGGAAAGAAAGCAACAGCGTAGAGAGTGGCAGTCCATTTCTTTTCCAAATGAATCAGAATTGAAGCCAAGAAAGTGATCATGCTGGTTAGTAAAGAGAAGAAGAGTAAAGTGAAGCCAATGGTCAGCTTGCTTGGAAGTACGCTAAGGAAATCAGATGAATCAAATGACGACGTGAAGATAGAGAGAAGCATTACAACGGATGACAAAGATAAAGCTAAGGTGAAAACGTCCATTACAGTAAAAACGTAGAATAGTGGTGACTCAAGGAAATGGGGAAACCCCTTACCATTGGTCCCTCAAGGCACCATGAAGTTAGCTGTAAAGATGACAGTCGCGATGAGAATTGTCAGAGTCGAGGATGATTGAGAGTTTCTTTGATCCATTTTTGTGCTTATCTAAGCTGATCTTGATGTGTTAGATCGAAGAGGTCACTTGCAATCATTCTCTTGTTTTAATCACGGTGCATCGCATAACGGGGAGGCGCTACGTCTTTTACACACTGCATATAATACTGCATGCATGGAGACAATAAAAAAAAAATTAGAGTAAGCTTTTATACATAAAACCATTTCGCAATGTTGTAAACTCATTTGACAATATTATAAAAATTCATCCTGCCCCTCCCCCTCCCCCCGGTGTTGATGTTTAATAGCGTAGTGACAGTATAGGGACTGCGTTCCTTCGTATTATTAAGCTTTAGCTTCTGTTAGGCTCGCCTTCTTTATAAAAAAAAAATATTATAAGAATTCATATCGCATTTTAACAAAATGTAGGATCTCTTCTTAAAAAATGCACTACATATATAGCGTACTTGTATGGTTTATAATCTTAAATTTTATTAAAATCTAAAAAAACTATTACGACAGCCTTGATGGAACGACGGTTCCCCTTTAAGGCCATTCCATAAGGATTGCCGCCCTTTGTTTTCCACATGTTATCCATATGATCCGTCTCTATAGCGTTATCCTCATCACATCCGTACGATCCATTTCGCTATCTCTCTCGCTCTCTCACTTGTATATATAATGGATACAAAGAACAAGCTGTACGTAGATGTCCTTCAATATCCTTGGTTTTAATTGTCTTAGTATTATAAGGTCTGTTCCTTGCATCCTTCTACGAGTTCTAATCGAAGTTGGCATAATTATAAGAATCTTAATAATGGTAAAGTTAATCGATCGACGGGGTCAGGAAAAAGAATAGAACAGATTATTCAATTTCCAAAAGCTTAATTTTGTCTCTCCGCGAATGTAATAATCACATTTATTTTACTACTTTTGTCCCCATTGCATATTTTATCCGTGAATATAATAATCACACGTTTTTAAAGTAAAGGCCATTTTGGAAGAAGACTGTACGGTTTGGAAAGAGGTTTTGATTGATATATATATAAATAAATAAATAAAAGTGAATTTACTCCAAGGCCTTTGGCGCAACTATACATAACATAGAAATTACACTTGAAAAAGGTGAATAATCAATTAAAGCGGCCGGTGCTACAACCGACCGTAAAAGAGAGGAAATCCGCCACATTTCCTTCTGAAAAGGTCCTTGATTTTATCCAAAAGCGTGCTGTGCCTAAGCCCAAAGTCTTTTGCTATTTTGTTGATTACTACTGCCCGTTACAGGCCAATCCTTGGTCACTCTCATGAGTAAGGTTTTGTCTGGCCGCCACAATCATTAAAACATGAGGGAAAATAAATGGGAAATTATCAATTTTTCATCTTATTGGTAAAAATGTAAAAATAATTGAAAATTTTAGAACTTATTAATTTTTTTTTCGCAAGAAAAAAAAGGGATTTGATAGAGAATTAGGTCTTGATTATTACTGGTGTACTGTTGGAAAAAAAGTTGTAATTATAATATAAAATTATGTGACAAATATAGTTTTTAAATAGTAATTTTAATAAAAATAATAAAGATTTATAGGTTTTCATCATACAAATATAAAATTAAATCAAACTTAATTTTCAAATCACAACAATAAGTGCTTACCAAATACTTTTAATTTTGTTGTTTAAAAATTACCACTACCCAACCACAATAACACAAGGCCTTGATCTAAGTTAATCCCGGTAAATTTATGACTGTAACTCAAAAAAATCATATTAATATTAAAAAAATCAACACCTATTTTTTATTAAATTTTTTTAAATATCATATTATATGAACAAAACACATGCTCTATTTTTTTTTTCAATTAAACCTTGACCAGTAAGACAATTTATTAAATTAAAAAGAAGGGAACACTTATTTAAGGGACATAATAAACTATATCCCGCAAAATAAAACAAGATGGTTTAGCCGAAAACGAAAAAAAAACAAAAAAAACCATCACTCCATATTAGCATTATTATGAGAGAGGAACTTAGGAGTTTCTGGAAGTTCAGAGTCCCAGCAAGTGGAAGGAGCAGCTCAGGCCCGAATGAGCTAGGCAGCCGCCGCACAGCCCCTCGAAAGTGTGGGTAATACGAAAATTCATTTGACTCACTAGATGACAACAATTAAACACATGCTCGATCGAAATGCCAGTGTGAATGGAATTGTAAATCATCAAAATCTTTAACCAATGATTAACACACTTGTTGTTATTCAATGGAGTTGTGATTTTTACACCCCTCCAAAGTCCTTATAACTAATCCCCCTTTTACATACACGTGACTACTAGAAGTTTTGAAAATTATGATACTTTAATTTAATTCCCAATCAACCCTTCACAAATATTTCTACACCTCTAAAGTAATTGTTTACTTTCTAATGTTCCTTGTAATTAAATGATGAAGGCTGATTTTGCTTTATCTCTATTTTCAGTATCGCTCAAAGAACATCAACGGCCCCATTTGATTTTCGCTTTGGGTGTGAAGCTAAAAGATCTATGTTATCTTCAATTAAGTATTCCTTTTTCTTAAATGTCCTTTTATCTCTCTTTTTCTAAAACCTAAATCATTCAAAAAAAAATGTAAAATTTCACCCAATTTAGCTGAAAAATTGACATTCCTACGGTATTGATAATTGAGGAGTGAACAACTTGCATCTGTCAGCGGGATTGCGGGAAAAAGAAAACTTAGAAAGAGAGTTTGCTCTTGAAGGGTTGTAAGTTTGTTCAAGGGTTATTCGTAGAATAAATATTAGATAATTGTAAGCACCGAAATTTAAAAACTCTTTTAAATGGATTTGTTTAGGAAAAAAAAGGTTCATAAGAGTTCCGGAAGGGGTGCTAATAGCTCAACTCCATTCAATATTCGACGTTATGTCTTGGCTGGATGTGATGATTCATTGATTCCAATGCATCAATCAATCGTCCGGTGGAATATCATATTATTTTGCCTTAAAACAATTTCTAATTTCTTTCTTGAATGTTCTACAACACTCTGAAATACATCAATTTATGCTTAATTTTTTATGTCATAATCCAAAATTCAAGGGTTCATTTGATTTGCGATTCAGACATAATTTTCAAAAATAAAAAATGAATCTAAAAATGTGTTGATGGTTTGAATGTGTTTATTTTCTTTATGATTTATATTAATGGCAACCTAATCATCTCCCCGCCTATGTGAAAGAGATTTGAATTCTAAACCTTTTTTTCAAGAAAAGGAATTTTCACCAACCTAATTAAATGATGCAAGTTTTAATATGTTTATATAATATCCAAAAACAATAATTTCAACAACTGAAACATGTTTAAAATAATTTCTAATTAAGTTAAAAAAATAAACATGTTTACGATATCCCCTGTTCTTTGTGTCTACATAGTGTATGGTCCATCATGTGCAAATTTTATGAACTTGAATCCAGTGGCTCCTGATAAGAGACACAGCATTCCAATAAAATAGGATATTCTTTATTAGAAGCTCACTCCATATACATGTGTGTGTGTGTTTGTGTCAAGAATCATTGCTATTATAACATGTGCATTAGAAGAAATCATGATCATTATGGATTACATAATTTGGTAGAAGATGAATTTGTGATTTATGATAATTTTCTTATTATCATAATTTTAAAGGTGATGAATCCGTAATTTATTATTATTTTTCATATATTTAATAATTTTTCTTTTTAAGATATCGGGGTGTGCAATGGCCAAATCAATTTGTATGATATGTCTTATAAAAAATTATTAAGTTAATGATAATGGAGACTGATTTAGAATAGAAATTGCCAAAACAACAGAAATGATGATTGGTTTCTTACTTTTTATATTTTGTATAAGTTGGACCTTGAAGCAATTTAATGATGATTGGTTTCAATTGTTTTTTAAATTCGCCGGATGCAGCTGAATTTTATTTTTCTTTCTTGATGAATAATACTTTCACTACTACAAGAAATGACAAAGATGACATGTTATAGATGACCCACGTGCTATTAACTGTCATCTATTAATTTAGATGACTTTTGTTTATTTTTAAATGTCATCTATTATAAAATAATTTTTACTTACGATATAAAGTTGACTCATCACTAAATAGCGAGTCATCTTTAATTAAATGAAAGTTGACCTTAGTTTTTAAAGTTGTCATTTATTTTCAAGTATAAAAACTCAACCTTCCCTTTTTATTTTCCTGTCTCCAACGAAATACCAACTCTGTCTGTCTCCCTCAATTATTCTGAAATTTCACGATCTTTGTCCGTAAAATTCCCTTTCCCCCACATAAAACATCTTCTTATCTTCGATTTCCAAGTTGTAAACCCTTAATCTCACCCATTATTTATACAGCCCCAAAATAGTAAACCCTAACTATTCACAAATGGTTGAAGCGAGGAGAAAGAAGAAATCTTAAAGCTCTGGACCACGCATTTTAAGGAGAAAATTGTAAAACTTGGGACCACAGCACTAACAAGTAAAATATTGATGCATTCGTCCACCTTCCATCTTAGATTTTAAAAGTTTTCGTCTCCACATAAAACGGTAGTTTCTTTTTCTTTTGTTTAATCATGCTTGTGAACATTTGCTTCGTTCTCTATGCTGGGCGATTTTTTTTCACTTTTATTTTTATAGTTTTTTTTCTTCCCTCTTAATGAGAGGTTTTAAATCCATCTAGATCTAAAATCTAGGACTGTTTCTCTCCACCCAAATCTCACTTTATGGTTGTTTATCTAGTCGATTTGTGGTGGCTTTTGTTTCTTTCAGTTGTTATGTGGTGGATTGATTCAAGATTTGAAGCTTTCATAGTTCAACTCTGGAAAATCTCAAGCCTCAAAATTTTGATCTTTGCAAAGGATCCATTGTTGTACCGGTTGGAAGAGTTAAATCTAGTGATAGAGAGAAATTAAAAGGAGTTGGGAAGGCATATCTCATATAGCTCTTAAGTTATTGTGCACATTATTATAGAGATGTCCCTATATAGATATGTAAACTTAATTCATCTTGTTCTTCAGTGTGCAAGTAAAGGCTTCATCGATTATGTATTGTAATGATGTTTCTATAAATTGGAACTAAATCGGTAAAGCGATCTCTTAATATACTTCTTGTACTCTTATTATGATGGTTAATAAAATCTATGTTTGTGTTTCACAAAAAAAATGCTTGTGAAAAAAAGTGATAGATTATTTGTTTGTGGGTGGTCTACATGTGCTGTTTTTTCTTTTTTGGTTTATTTAATTTATTCATGTTTGAATAACAAATA
The DNA here is from genome assembly GCA_002013955.2 of Citrus medica. Classification (NCBI taxonomy): domain Eukaryota; kingdom Viridiplantae; phylum Streptophyta; class Magnoliopsida; order Sapindales; family Rutaceae; genus Citrus; species Citrus medica. The sequence continues at coordinate 273 of MKYO02006155.1, read as the reverse complement.
TTGAAAATAAGGAGTTTGTAATGTTTATATGTGCATATTTTAAGGAAGATACAAATACCAAAATATTTTATATGCTCAGCCGTAGCTATTGATTTTTTGTGCTTTAGTAAATCAATGTTTATTGATGTGATTCAACTAGGATAATAATATCAACGTCCTACGTTTTACTTTTCCCAAATTAGGACATCGACAATCATGAAGAGATTATGTAAAGTATTTTAGTATGATATATTAATATTTTTGTTGAAAAGTCATGCACGTGACATTGAAATT
>MKYO02006144.1:3221-26940 GCA_002013955.2 Citrus medica | reverse complement strand
AGCAGAGGCATACTCAACAATTGAGCTGAGTTACAAGTACTTAAGAGGTGAGCAACTCAAGAAAACTTTTTTACTGTGTAGTCTTATTACGCCAGCACCAATTATGGATTTGTTCAAATACAGCATGGGCTTGGGTGTATTTAAAAGTGTCCATAAGCTAGAAGATGCGCATAACAAATTAGATGCATGGGTCCATCAACTAAGAGACTCTTGTTTGTTGCTTGAGGATGGTGGCAGTATATACATTTCTATGCACGATGTTGTTCGCGATGTTGCCATTTCAATTGCATGTCGTGACAAAATTGGATTTGTGGTGAGAAATGAGGATGATTGGAAATGGCCAAATGCAGATGAATTAAAAAAATATTTTGCAATTTCTTTTAAAGATAGTATTATTAATGACATTCCTGAAGGGTCCGAATCTCTACAACTTGAACTTCTAGTCATGTCTCCCAAGAACTCTTTTGCTGTGCCTAATATTCCTGAGAACTTCTTCAAAAGGACGAAAAAGCTTCGGGTTTTGGATTTGACTAGAATGCGGTTATTGTCATTGCCATCTTCAATTGGTCTTCTAGTAAATCTTCAGACACTTTGTCTTGATCAAAGCATTTTCGGAGGCATAGACATAGCCATTATTGGAAAGTTGGAAAATCTGGAAATCCTTAGCTTTTTGCAATCTGATATTGTAGAGTTGCCTAAAGCACTAGGTCAACTGACTAAGCTAAGGCTGTTAGATTTAACAGACTGTTTCCATCTAAAAGTTATTGCCCCAAATGTCATATCAAGCTTAATCCGATTAGAAGAATTGTATATGTATAATTGCTCCATTGAATGGGAGGTTGAAAGAGCCAACAGCAAAAGAAGTAATGCTAGCCTTGACGAATTGATGCATTTACCTCGGCTAACCACTCTAGAAATTGATGTTAAAAATGAGAGTATGTTACCAGAAGGCTTTTTGGCCAGAGAGCTCGAAAGGTTCAAAATATCTATTGGAAATGGGTCATTCATGCATCCCATGATTGCTGGACAAAATTGGTTTAAAAGTCGGTCGCAATTTTTGATCGACAGTAATAGAAAGATTTCAAGAGTATTGAAGCTCAAGCTTGATTTTATGTCCATGAAATTGCAGGGCATCAAAAACGTTGAATACTTATTGTTGGACAAGCTGCGAGGTATCGAGAATGTTCTTTTCAATTTGGACACGGAGGGCTTTTCACAATTGAAGATTCTCTTGGTTCAAAATAATCCAGACTTCTTTTGCATCGTCGATTCAAGGGAGATGGTCGCTTGTGATGCCTTTCCTCTTTTGGAGTCACTTGCCCTTCACAATTTGATCAACATGGAGAGGATATGTATTGATCCGCTCAAAGTAGAGTCTTTCAACGAACTCAAAATCATACAAGCATATAATTGTGATAAATTGAGTAATATCTTTTGGCTCTCTACAACAAAATGTCTTCCAAGACTTGAGAGAATTGCAGTTATTAATTGCAGCAAGATGAAAGAGATTTTTGCAATTGGGGAAGAAGTTGATAATGCAATTGAGAAGATAGAGTTTGCTCAATTAAGATCTTTGAGTCTGGGGAATCTTCCAGAGGTTACAAGTTTTTGCCGTGAAGTAAAGACTCCTTCAGCATCACCAAACAGACCAGCGTCGCAAGAGGAATCGACGACTACGTATAGCTCCAGCGAAATCACTTTGGATACTTCAACTCTGCTTTTCAACGAGAAGGTGCGTAGGCTAACATTTTCTTTATATATGTATATATAACAGACTTTATTCTATCATGCGTTTTGTTTTGATGTCATACGTGGAAAATAATTAAATCATTTAAAGAATTGAAAGAAAATGGAAAAAAGGATAAAAAGAATCTCACGCGCTCACTAATTGAGCTCTTAACAAGTAGTATGAATTAGAATGCATACTCAGCTGTCAGTTGGAAATTGATTCAGACTTGCATTAATTTGTAATCAAAGAAGAAAATTTCAACAAGTGCTTCCCATATGGATATTGGATCTAACGAGAAATTCTTATTTTTTTAGGTTGCGTTGCCTAACTTGGAGACTTTGGAGATATCTGGAATTAATGTCGACAAGATTTGGCATTACAATCATCTTCCAGTCATGTTTCCTCACTTTCAAAGTTTAACACGATTGGTTGTGTGGTGGTGTCACAAATTCAAATACATATTTTCAGCGTCTATGATCGGAAGCCTTAAGCAGCTCCAACACCTAGATATACGAGACTGTAAGGATTTACAGGAGATCATTTCTGAAAATAGAGCAGATCAAGTGATCCCTCATTTTGTCTTTCCACAGCTCACCACTTTGATGCTCCATGATCTACCAAAACTTAGATGTTTGTACCGTGGAATGCATACTTGGGAATGGCCCGCACTAGAAACTCTTTTAGTGTATGGTTGTGACAAATTAAAGATATTCGCTGCAGATTTGTCGCAGAATAATGGGAATGATCAACTTGGTATTCCTGCACAACAGCCCCTATTACCATTGGAAAAGGTATGAAGCCATTTTCTAGATTTTTTATCTATAGCTTATTTTTAACTTTGAAAAATATGACAAAATATCGATAAATTAATACTCAATAAATTGAAAACTTTTATTATACAATAATCTTTGCTAGTCTAGACTAACGGATCAATGTGGTAGATTAATAATTATATAAACTTTTTTAGGTATAGCATTTGTAAAAGAATCTTGAGTCTTTCCATATAGAAGAACTTACAAAATAAATTAGTAATTTATTATTGTGCAATAAAATAATTTCGAGTCAGTATAAATCAACCTTTTTTCCCTAATTTCTTTTTTACCTCTAAAATTAACATATAAAAAATCATTTAATACTCAATAAATTAAAAACTTTTATTATACAATAATCTTTGCTAGTCTAGACTAAGGGATCAATATGGTAGATTCATAATTATATGAACTTTTTTAGGTATAGCATTTATAAAAGAATCCTCAGTCTTTCCATATAGAAGAACTTACAAAATAAATTAGTAATTTATTATTGTGCAATAAAATAATTTCGAGTCAGTATAAATCAACCTTTTTTCCCTAATTTCTTTTTTACCTCTAAAATTAACATATAAAAAATCATTTAATACTCAATAAATTAAAAACTTTTATTATACAATAATCTTTGCTAGTCTAGACTAAGGGATCAATATGGTAGATTCATAATTATATGAACTTTTTTAGGTATAGCATTTATAAAAGAATCCTCAGTCTTTCCATTTAGAAGAACTTACAAAATAAATTTGTAATTTATTATTGTGCAATAAAATAATTTTGAGCCAATATAAATCAACTATGTTTTCCCTAATTTCTTGCTTTACCTCTAAAATTAACATACAAAATAAATTTTATCAATAATTCAATTTTTTTAAAAAAATATAATATAAAACAAATACTATAAAGTCACTGCGTGTGACCGTAGATCATCAATTGACCTCATTAGTTATTATGATTAATGATGATCAGATCGTACCCAACTTGAAGGAACTATCACTAAGTGGAAAAGATGTGAAGATGATTTTGCAGGCCGATTTCCCACAACACCTTTTTGGCAGTCTTAGACAACTAGAGATTGCTGCAGATGATTCAGCTTGTTTTCCAATCTGGAACGTACTTGAGAGATTTCACAATCTCGAAATGCTCTCACTGCTTTTTTTTTCCATCCCACGAAGAGCTATTTTCGATGGAAGGATGCTTAGAGAAACATGCGGGGAAGTTGGCAATGATAAAAGAATTACAGCTGTACTGGCACTATCATCTGGAGCAGCTGTGCAAACAAGACTCCAAACTTGGCCCCATTTTTCAGTATCTTGAAATTCTAAAAGTAATTCATTGTCAAAGTCTGTTAATTCTATTGCCATCATCATCGGTATCTTTTCGGAACCTAACAAAACTTGTAGCTTTCGGTTGCAAGGAATTGATACACTTGGTAACATCCTCCACAGCAAAAACTCTGGTGCGACTCGTAGCAATAGAAATNAACCTAACAAAACTTGTAGCTTTCGGTTGCAAGGAATTGATACACTTGGTAACATCCTCCACAGCAAAAACTCTGGTGCGACTCGTAGCAATAGAAATATATGGATGCAGAGCAATGACAGAGGTGGTAACAAATGATAAAGATGGAGTTGAAAAAGAAGAGATTGTTTTCCGCAAATTGAAGACGTTGGAACTGTTTGATTTAGATAGCCTAACAAGTTTTTGCTCTGCCAATTACACCTTCAAATTCCCATCTTTACAAGATTTGCATGTGATTGGTTGTCCCAAGATGAAGATTTTTACTACAGGAGAATCAATCACGCCTCCAAGAGTAAATGTCTGGTATGGAGAGACAGAGGATCGATTGCTTTGGACCAATAATGATCTAAACACAACCATACAACAATTACATGCTGAAAAGGTACGGATATACAAAATTTGTTTTTTTAATAAAATATAGATAAGATATTTGTTATAAAGTAAAAGTTTAAATTGATGAATAAGAATTTTATTTTCAGCTGTTGGCGGTGCAGTCGGCGATCTCTACCCATTACTAATTTCATAGGCTTCTTATGACTTGGGAGTTGTGAATTTTTAGAAGAAAGCCTCAGCTGGTAATTAATTTTTATTTCATTTATTTGATCTCATGGCTTGTTTCGCAATTTCATCTGAATTATTTAGAATGGGTCAATCGGCTTACTGTTAAATTTGGAATGCAATTTTAATGATTCGTTCAGAATTTTCTAAAATTTTATAATTCCTTGCATACTTTGTATGATAAAATTTCATTAAAAGCCTTCACATTTTATAATTCCTTGAAAACATCATTGCTGTTCTGTTATTTTAGTTTGTTCATTTAGTTTGGTTTGCTTCACACCTATCTTTGTTTGGAAACTTTTTTTTTTTTTGATGATCTTTCCAAATGCTCTTCCCTATGAACACATAATTAAGAACAGCTGAAAATCATTCATCGGATAAAAAATTAAAAATAAACAAAATCTAATCAGAGCATTATGCCTAGTACAAATCCTTAAACCATCAAAGCAAAACTCTTCGCCATGAAAAACTATATTGTGGAAATATTGTTTGAAAACGTTGGATACCAAGAAAGGGACCAATTTGGTCTAGTTTTATGAGAAGTATAGAAGAACGTTGTTTTCTCTGTTTTTCCTGTTAGAACTCTTTACTCTGTGATTGTACAATGTCTGGATACTGATGAAGATTCAGGTAACTCTTCTCCTGTGCGTCATTTGAAATAAGTTTTTTTTTTTTTGGTAATATCTCCTGTTGGGTTATAGTTCATACAAAGAGAAATTCTTAAATCAAGCCGGATACTGCTAGAAACAAGTGGGGAAGTAGGCACTGATAAAATGGTTAATCCTGTCCAGACTTAATCATTGAAGCAACTCCAAACTGGACTCCATTTTAAATATCTTGACATTCTAAGACTATTTTACAAGCATTTAAGTCTATTCCCATGATCATCTATATCTTTTGGGAATCTAACAGATCTGTTGGTTTTCCATTGCAAGGAATTGTAACATCCGTCCACTACAGCAGAAAGTCTAGTGCGGCTCGTATCAATGAAGGTAGCTGGATGCAGGGCAATGACAGAGGTGGTAATAAGTGACGGAGAAGAAGATGGAGCACCAAATTTACTTTAAATTAATGAATGAAAGAATTTATTTTCTGCTGTTGGAGGAGTCGTCATCTCTCTCGACATAGTACGATGTGTTTTGATCCCATAGGCTTTTTAATATATTACCTTGTGTTTATTGATCTCTAGGTTTATTTTGTCGTTTCATCTTATTATTTGCAATGCGTCAGTTGGTTTATTTGTTAATTTTGGAATGAAGTTGATGCAGCTGATGGTTGCATAGGATGAGTAGGTATCACTCCTAGATCATAACTTGAGCGGGTATCTATTCGGCAAGAAATTATGTTTATTTCGTAGTTATTTTACAAAGTTTAAGATATTGTCTTATTTTTCTTACTCTTTTCAATATTTTTATATTTTTTTTCTCTAAATATAAGATTTTAAGTATGATTTATTTTATTTTTCTTATTTCAGTTAGGAGAACGTTATTATGTAATAATATTTCAAGTTTGCCTATTTTGATAAATACATAATATTTAGAATTTGTATAAAAAACGGTCCAATACCCTAATTTTGTTATTCAAACTTCTATTAATAAAATTTCAGTCTTTTTAAAAAAATTTCTGTATGTTTTCAATCTCAACATCTATGTTTCCCTTTCATCATAAGTTCTAATGTCTGGTTCTGAGCTAGCTTTATGTGCATATTATACATCATTGAAGGTCTTTTGATCTGAGTTATGATAAAAAAAATTATGCTCGCTTCTGTCTGGTTGTATGAAAATTGTACAAAATAATATTCTTATATAATTTTTGTCCTCCGTTGTTACAGAATCCCCAAGCTTCGAATTTGTAAACTTCGAAAGCATGGCAGAAACTTAGTACTTAATAAGGCTCTGGAATAAGACTCTTTATGGCTTCAATATTTTACTTGACATGAAATTTCCTTTCTAGCTAGCATCATTGTGAAGATAAATTGTCGTAGTTCTGACAAGTACTGCACAATTAATGTTACCAGCAATCAATTGGCGTGAGCACCAACAACCATTTTCATATTTAAGCCTTTAGAAAAGTAACACAAAATATGGCAAGTGGCAACCACATCAAACAATCAAATTGTTAAAAGATTTTGAAAGCTTTAATTTGCTTGATATATATTTGAATATTTCACGGGGCACGTTGAGTTAGAAATGGTTTGAATGTCAATATTACTCCAAGTGCCTCCACCGAATTCAGAATGAAAAAAATTATCTGGTTACCTGCACTTTAGCTTAAGGAGCTAACTACGCTAATTAGCACCAAGTAATTCACAAACTAGTGAGAAATTTCATTAGTAAATTATCATACCTCTTATTATACCATAAACCAACCAATTAATTTAAACTTTGGCACATACAAAATTTGAAAAAGCTGAAAGCATGGAAATGTACTAAACAAACAAAAGAAAATATATTTACCACTGCTCTGTTTTGCAGAAGGAACAATCCAGTTATTATAGACACCTGATGTTACAATTCAGGAAAAGTAAAAAAGAATTACAACAATTCTAATAAATAAGACAAAATAATTTTATACATACTTACTGATGGATAATATAACCTTAGTGGATCAATGATTAGGATATCCACTTACAGATAAAACATTCTTCATCACAGAAGCACAATTTATCAAAAAGGCAAGGCTGAACCCAGATAGCATTGCTATGTAAGTGTAACTTGTCAAAAGCAGTATCGATAAAACCTGTACATACATAGAAAGTTATGGACCAAAACCATGAAGAAAAGTATTTTATAAACAGATATGTTTGAAACAAACTATCAAATGGTCCAAATGCCGCATGAGGTGTTCAAAATATTACCCCCTGCAATTCGTGTTATGATTATTGGCCCAATAATCCTCTCGACGTAAGGGTACAGAGTAAGTTGAAAAACAAGGAGACTGAAACCTATAGGAAGTTCAAAATGAGGACAATCGTCAAGCAGTTTTGTGGGGGTGATGCATGCGAAAGCAAGTACAGAAAACAAGTAACATTTTTAGTTTCGTAATAAGTTTGGTGCTGATCGCGCAATATTTCACATGCATATGCCTCGTGGTGTAAGAGAAGTTTGAGCACAATTATTTGCAGGAATTAAATTGGAATTATCAACAAATACCCCCAATCAATACCTTTATTTGGTCCAAGGAAACCATTCAAAGCCCCAAGGAGAAACCTTGTAGCTATGGCCATCCAGAAATTCACACTAAGCCCAAAAAGAGTGTTAAAACTAACCCTGTGAGCATTTTAAGACAGACAAGAAATCCAGAAATTGCCGAAGTATCATCAATTTCAAGCTTGATCATATGAAAATAGAAGTCACTAACACTGTGATGCTTCCTATTATTATTACAGGCTTTCGACCACAGCGGTCAGCCACCATTCCCCACAAAACAGATGTTAGAGCTCTGCCAAGCATGTAAGAAGACCCTTCAATTTCATCAAGGTATTAAGATGTTTGTTAGGATAACTTCTTGAGGAATTTGAACTGTTTTATTGGTCGTACACACACACACACACACATACATACATATACAAACATACATATATACATACATATGTAAATAGTTTCCAGGTGCGAACGTATGTACTTTTTAAAGCATAGACTTGGCCCTTTAAAGTTGTGAAGACGCGGGTCCGTTTTGTAAAGCTCTTGTACAGTGCGTTTACAGTGATGTAAAGTCTCGGTAGAATGTCTTCCCAGAGTTGTAAAGGCGTGAATCAGCACTTCATAAGGTGTGGACATTCGTACCCAAGACGGACTCTATACTGTGTGTCATTTATTAAATACGAGAAAAAAACATAGAATAACTCACCCACGTAACCAGCATAGAATCCAATATCTTCCTCCTTTTTTGCAATGTGAAAATCCCTAATCTGAAAAGAAATCATAAATGACTGTTGTGAAAAAGCAATGAATTATTTGACATATAAAACTTGTCTTTTCTTATATTTCTTAGAAAATCATTGTTTGGGGGATGTACTTCGACGAGACCAGCAGTGATGAACAGAAATCTGGTAGCAGGGTTCTGCGAACAGGTATATCTTGTAAGAATCTGGTAGCAGGGGAACAAGAGTAGGAATATTTTGCTCATCCACGAATACGCCATCCGTGAGGCCGGTCTCCTGTGAGAAGCAGAAAGCCATTCATGCTAAGGGATGAGGCGAGGAGACCCGGTCAACGACAGTTGGCGAGACGTGCTCTCCAACCCGAGAATCAAGGCATGAAGGCCATGCAACCACCCACGATTATAGAAACGGAGCATCCACTTCCGAGAGGTGGGAGGATAACGGGCATGAATGGAGGGAAGGTCTGAATTCAGGAGAAGCCTATAAAAAGGTAGTCAATGAAGGTAAAAGGGTTAGAATTTTCGACATTGAAACTGAGATAAAGAGAGCATTGAGTAATCGATACCCAAAATAAGCCATAAGATTAGTGGTTAACGTTCCCAGGAATACAAAACCTTTATTTTTGACTTGAGCGTCGGAGGGTTTATGCCGGGAAAACAATCGGCGTGCTCTGACTTGTTTCTGTGAACGCAAGAATTTTTGGAGAAGAAATCATACGAGGAGAGATCCTGATCGTAGTCGAGTTGATTGAGCGGAGATCCTGGTCGTGGTCGAGAGGGTAACCATAATAAGCCATAAGATTAGTGGTTAACATTCTCGCATCAACATTTTGGCGCCGTCTGTGGGGAGCTGACCAAAAAGCTTCTGTTGACAAAAAGAGGAGGAGTAAAACGAGTGAAGAAACAATGGATGTAGGAGGAAGTAGTGCACAAGGAGGTGATATGAGGCTTAATGAATCTGTGACGTTGAGGGAGATAGCCATTGAAGCACGGGAAAAAGCCATGCATGACCGAATGGAACAGATGGAAAAGCAAATGGAGACCCTGACAACCATCCTACATGAGCTAAGGAGTGAACGAAGGGGAACCCATGAGGAAAGGGTAAGAGGTGGCGGAGTGGCACCATGGCACAATGGTATGATGAGAAGTCGGACCACCAGGAGATTTGGTGGTGAGGGAAGTAATTTATCTCTGCGAGGAGAAATCCATAGAGGAGAAGATCAATCCCCAGGCAGGCAGATTTTTGATGATGATGATGGGGTGGCGAATGCAGAAGAAACAGAGCTCAGGCAACACTGACATGATGTAGAGCAAGAGCGGGATCAAGTTGCAGCACGTGACCCTGGTCGTGGAGTACTGTTGGAGGAAGAAGTGTGCAGACTAGCGCAGGTAATTGATGACATGCAAGAAATGAGTAGAGCACCTGGTTGGAGGATAATGCTAGATGAAGAATCCCCACTCTCGGCAGAGATCATGAGAGCGATCATTCCAAGGAATTTTCGCCTCCCAGACCTCAGGTACTCAGGGCGAACCGATCCGTTGGTGCACATAGAACGCTTTAACGACATAACTGAGGTGCAAGGATTATCCCAAGCTCAAAGATGCAGGGTGTTCCCGCTGTCTCTAGAGGGACGAGCACGTGAATGGTACCGAAAACTTCCTCGAGGAAGCGTTAAATCCTTCGAGCTGATGTGCCAGGAATTTACAGAGCAGTTTCGTGGGGCAATTGCACCAGAAGATGACATGATGGAGTTGAAAAGCATGAAGCAGGGGGAGGAAGAAACCCTTCGGGAATTCATCAAGAGGTTCCATCGCGCTGTCCTCGACTTAGGAGCCTTCAACCAACCTCAGGCATTAAGGGGACTGAAAGAAGGGGTGAAAATAATAAGGTTGTGGTATAATTTGAGGAGCCCAGTTATTCAGACGTATGCAGCCGCTTACGAGCAGGCTAAGAAGGACATAGAGATCGAGGAGGAAAAGGCAGCACAAATTAAGACATGCCAACTAGAAGGGTTGAGAAGGAAAGAAAATAGAGCCTTACCAGGAAATGGGCCAATCAAGAGGAGGGACCACTATGCCTCAGGTAGTGGTACAGGAGGTCGGGTAACCGCTTACTAGTCTCATCAAAGGCCACCACAATATCAGCGCAGCAGGGCACAACATCTTCGCTCACCAGTTAGGGAACCTTGGAGAAGGCATGACTCGGTATATGGTCATCCTCATCCACACCCCCATGGTGGTAGAGGGAGTAGACCAGAAGCACTGCCACAACCTCCAACTTAGAATGGCACAAACAGAGAAAGGACAATGCACATGATCGACCAGAACCAGGACTATGGGTGGTACACTTTCTTGAAGATGCCCCTGGACGAGGTGTATGAGGCCATAAAGGACTGGGGATTACTGTACCTCCCGGCCCCAATAACAAAGCTACCCAGCAGGAAGGATAGGGGACACTATTGCAAGTTCCATGGCACTCATGGCCATACCACAACAAAATGCAGAGACCTCAAGATCTAGGTTGAAGATTTAGTGAGAAATCGATACCTGAACGAGTTTATAGATGAGACTTTTCCGATGGTGGCCTCGACATGTGAAGGGGAGCAGAGTAACAGGAACTTGAGTCACGAGCAGCCTATAGTAAGAGTGATTGCTAGGGGTCCAACGTTTTGCCAGAGATTCCAACAAACCGAGGAAGAACTATACTAGATATGCCATAACTAGTAAAGAGGTATTCTTCAACACCCCAGTAGCCAAACGAGCAAGAGTCAGGCAAGTGCCAATCATGTGGACAGATGATGATGAAGAAGGGATCCTATATCCGCACGAGGACGCCTTAGTCATCAAGGCCACCGTTGCTAGCAAGAAGTTTGACTGGATACTGGTTGACACAGAGAGCTCAGTTGATGTGTTGTTTAAGTCAACTCTGGAGGAGATTGGAATAACAAACTTGAGATTGGAGCACACCAATACCTCTTTGAAGGGATTTAGAGGAGGAAAACTAGTCCCTCTAGGCGTGGTCGAGCTGCCTACCATGAACTGTAGCCCCCCAATAGAAAGGACTATGATACTGGATTTTGTGGTGGTCGATGAAGAGGGTCCTTACCAGATGATCCTAGGTTGGCCATTTCTGAGGTGAGCATAACGGTACTGTCCAACCATTATCTAGCTCTCAAGTACCGGGTGAATGAGGCAATTGGAGTGGTACGAGGAGACCAGAGAATCGCTTGAAGCTGTTACTCTTCGGTAGTAAGAGAAGTAATGCAGATAACATCCCTTGATACGCGAGTGGGAGCCAAGAATGGCAGACAGAAACCTGTAGAGGAGCTGGAGACAGTAAGCCTGGGACAAGAGGATCCGGGAAAAACAATCTGAATTGGGTCAAGGCTTAAAGAAGAGCAGTCCTTAGACACATGAAGACATGCCAGGAATCGACCTTGAGGTCGCATGTCATAAACTGGCAATAAAGAAAGGTGCTCGGACAATAAGGCAGAAAATGAGGTGCTTCAACTAGGAGAGGTATGAGGCTATAAACAGCGAGGTGGAGAAGCTCTTGAAAGCAGGGTTCATTCGGGAAGTCAATTATCCTGAGTGGATATCGAATGTGGTGTTAGTAAAAAAGGCTAATGGCAAGTGGAGGATATGTGTGGATTTCACGGACCTCAACAAGGCGTGCCCGAAAGACAGCTTTCCCTTACCAAAGATCGACCAGCTTGTAGACTCAACAGCTGTACATGGCCTGCTCAGCTTCATGAACGCATTCTCGGGATACAACCAAATCCCCATGTTCGAGCAGGATGAGGAGAGCACGGTATTTATTACAAACCAGGGCTTGTTCTGTTACAGGGTAATGCCGTTCGGTCTTAAAAAAGCTGGGGCCACGTACTAGAGGCTGGTGAACAGAATCTTTAAGCCATTGATTGGGAGAACAATGGAGGTGTACGTGGATGACATGATAACCAAGTCGAAAATCCCGAATGAATATGTCGAGCACCTCGAAGAGACATTCGGACTTTTGAGGAAGTACAAGATGAAGCTCAACCTGAAAAAGTGTGCTTTTAGGGTCGAGTCGGGGAAATTCCTCGGATTCATGGTGAGTCATAGGGGGATCGAGGTAAATCCCGAGAAGATCCAAGCGATCGTGCAGATGAGATCTCCTCGTAACCTGAAGGAGATACAGAGCCTTACGGGGAGGTTGGCGGCATTAACTCGATTCATATCCAAGGCTACAGATAAGTGTCAGCCATTCTTTCAAGTGATAAGGAGAGGAAAGAAAACAGAATGATCCCCAGAATGCGAAGAAGCCTTCCAGAACTTGAAGCAATACTTGCAGCAAGCACCTCTGCTGTCCACACTAAGGGATGAAGACAAGTTATTTTTATATTTGGCGGTATCAGATCATGTTACAAGTTCTGTTCTAGTGAGAGAGGAAGAAGGTGTTCAGTATCCGATATACTACACCAGCAAGGCCCTGCTCGACGTTGAGACCAGATACCCACCTTTGGAGAAATGGGCACTTGCCCTTGTGGTTATTGCTCGGCAGCTGAGGCCGTACTTTCAAGCATTCCCCGTCTCGGTAATAACAAACCATCCATTGCGTCAAACTCTGCACAAGCCAGATCCTTCTGGTTGGCTCGTGAAGTGGGCTATAGAGCTGAGCGAGTTCGTCATAGATTACAAACCCTGAGCAGCAATAAAGGCTCAAGCAATGGCCGATTTCGTGGAAGAATTCGCAGAGCCCGAAGTATGTTTGGACCAGCTGGATACTGCTATAGACAGCAGCGAAGCTCGAGTATGGTAGATGTCTGTAGATAGGTCATCAGGGGAGCAGGGATCAGGAGCAGGGATTGTCTTNTGGATATCGAATGTGGTGTTAGTAAAAAAGGCTAATGGCAAGTGGAGGATATGTGTGGATTTCACGGACCTCAACAAGGCGTGCCCGAAAGACAGCTTTCCCTTACCAAAGATCGACCAGCTTGTAGACTCAACAGCTGTACATGGCCTGCTCAGCTTCATGAACGCATTCTCGGGATACAACCAAATCCCCATGTTCGAGCAGGATGAGGAGAGCACGGTATTTATTACAAACCAGGGCTTGTTCTGTTACAGGGTAATGCCGTTCGGTCTTAAAAAAGCTGGGGCCACGTACTAGAGGCTGGTGAACAGAATCTTTAAGCCATTGATTGGGAGAACAATGGAGGTGTACGTGGATGACATGATAACCAAGTCGAAAATCCCGAATGAATATGTCGAGCACCTCGAAGAGACATTCGGACTTTTGAGGAAGTACAAGATGAAGCTCAACCTGAAAAAGTGTGCTTTTAGGGTCGAGTCGGGGAAATTCCTCGGATTCATGGTGAGTCATAGGGGGATCGAGGTAAATCCCGAGAAGATCCAAGCGATCGTGCAGATGAGATCTCCTCGTAACCTGAAGGAGATACAGAGCCTTACGGGGAGGTTGGCGGCATTAACTCGATTCATATCCAAGGCTACAGATAAGTGTCAGCCATTCTTTCAAGTGATAAGGAGAGGAAAGAAAACAGAATGATCCCCAGAATGCGAAGAAGCCTTCCAGAACTTGAAGCAATACTTGCAGCAAGCACCTCTGCTGTCCACACTAAGGGATGAAGACAAGTTATTTTTATATTTGGCGGTATCAGATCATGTTACAAGTTCTGTTCTAGTGAGAGAGGAAGAAGGTGTTCAGTATCCGATATACTACACCAGCAAGGCCCTGCTCGACGTTGAGACCAGATACCCACCTTTGGAGAAATGGGCACTTGCCCTTGTGGTTATTGCTCGGCAGCTGAGGCCGTACTTTCAAGCATTCCCCGTCTCGGTAATAACAAACCATCCATTGCGTCAAACTCTGCACAAGCCAGATCCTTCTGGTTGGCTCGTGAAGTGGGCTATAGAGCTGAGCGAGTTCGTCATAGATTACAAACCCTGAGCAGCAATAAAGGCTCAAGCAATGGCCGATTTCGTGGAAGAATTCGCAGAGCCCGAAGTATGTTTGGACCAGCTGGATACTGCTATAGACAGCAGCGAAGCTCGAGTATGGTAGATGTCTGTAGATAGGTCATCAGGGGAGCAGGGATCAGGAGCAGGGATTGTCTTGGAAGGCCCAGAGGGGGAGGAGATCTCTTATGCTGTAAAGATAGATTTCACAGCCACAAATAACCAGGCAGGATACGAAGCCTTGATAGCAGGTTTGGAATTGGCTAAGGCAGTGAAAGCAGATAGGGTGAAGATCAGAACTGATTCCCAGCTGGTTGCAAATCATGTCAATGAAAGATTTCAATCGAAAAATGAGAAGATGGAGCAATACCTGAAGAAAGTCAGGCATATGATGGGGAAGTTCGAAACGGTTGAGGTGATACAAATCCCTAGGGAGCAGAATAGTCGAGCAGATATTCTGGCCAGGATGGCAGCTATTGCAGACCCGAAAATGCCTAAGTCGATCCCTTTGGAAGTGAAAACCAACCCTAGCATCGAGCAGAATTTGGAGGTGATGCCGATAGAACAAAAAGGCTCGTGGATGGATCCGATAATTTCATACATTCGAGACGGGGTATTACCACCAGATAAGTTACAAGCTCGGAAGATCAGAGCCCATGCCTTAAGATACACGATGATTGATGGGGTGTTATATTGGCGAGGATATACGTTACCGTTCCTTCGGTGTTTAGATGAGGACGACGCGAACTACGTACTGAGAGAAGTGCATGAAGGAGTTTGCGGAAACCATTCTGGAGCGAGATCCCTTGCCCACAAAGTTCTAAGGCAGGGAACTTGTAGCCGACAATGCACCAGGATGCACAGGAGAAGACCAGGAGCTGCGTGAGCTGCCAGAGTTTTGCAAACTTCTCTAACCAACCACCAGACAAGCTCACCTCTATGGCCTCCCCTTGGCCATTCGCTCAATGGGGAATTGATTTGATCGGGCCATTGCCAAAGGGACGAGGAGCAGCAACACATGCAATAGTAGCAATAGACTATTTCACGAAGTAGATAGAGCTAAAAGCCCTCAGCAGGATCACAGAGAAAAAGACAACTGACTTCGTATGGAGAAATATGGTCTGTCGGTACGGGATCCCTTATGCGTTGATAACAGATAATGGCAGGCAGTTTAATAACCAGAACTTCAGGGATTTCTACTAGAACCTCGGGGTAGAATTGAAGTATTGATCGCCTGCTCACCCTCAGTCTAACGGACAAGTAGAAGCAGCCAACAAGACAATAAAGAGGCTTTTGAAAATCAGGCTTGGAGCAAAGAAGGGTGCATGGGTTGACGAGCTATCAGGTGTATTATGGGCATACAGGACAACCCATAAAACAGCAACCGAGAAAACTCAGTTCGCCTTGGCTTTCGGTCACGAAGCGATTGTACCAGCCGAGATAGGGATGACCATACACAAGACAGATCATTTTGATGAGCAGGAGAACAACGACTAGATGTGCTTGAATATGGATTTGCTAACTGAGAAGAGGGAGCAAGTATCGAAGCGATCAGCCATCTACCAGCAGAGGGTTGCTCGGTATTACAACCAGAAGGTGAATGTACGGCAGTTCAAGGTCGGAGATTGGGTGTTAAGGAGAGTGAATCAGAATACAAAAGACTCGACGCAAGGAGTACTTGGACCAAATTGGGAGGGGCCATATAAGGTTAAGCAGATAGTTGGACTCGGAGCTTACAAGCTTGTTCGTACGGATGGCCACGAGGTGAAACGCCCATGGAACGCAGCGCACCTCAGGAAATACTTCCAATAAGATTTGATTGTGTTTTAGAATTATTTCAATTTGTTCTCATTGCTATACATTTTTATGTAAGTTGAATTCAACAATTAATGAAACGTCGAGGAATTTCATTCAGTACAAAAAACATTTCTAAGGCATGCAAAGGCTCACCAAGTCTCAAGGTCTGTTTATGGCGAGACCAGAAGCCAAGCGTGCCAGGCTCTGCTCGACCGAGCGAAGGCGAGCAGAATCCCAAGCATTGAAAAATATTTCTAAGGCATGCAAAGGCTCACTAAGTCTCAAAGCCTGCGTATGGCGAGACCAGAAGCCAAGCGTGCTAGGATCTGCTCGACCAAGTGAAGACAGAATCCCAAGCATTGAAAAACATTTCCAAGGCGTGCAAAGGCTCACCAAGTCTCAAAGCCTGTGTATGGCGAGACCAGAAGCTAAGCGTGCCAGGATCTGCTCGACCAAGCGAAGGCGAGCAGACTCCCAAACATTGAAAAAACTTCGAAGGCATGCAAAGGCTCACCAAGTCTCAAAGCCTGTTTTATGGCGAGACCAGAAGCCAAGCGTGCCAGGATCTGCTCGACCAAACGAAGGCGAGCAGAATCCTAAGCATTGAAAAAGTTTCTAAGGCATGTAAAGACTAAGTCTCAAAGCCTGTTTTATGGCGAGACCAGAAGCCAAGTATGCCAGGATCTGCCCGACCAAGCGAAGGTGAGCAGACTCTCAAAACGAAAAATAACTTGCAACTACAATACAAGAAAGCAATTAAAACATTTTTATTAATTTGATCAATAACTCACAAGGCTGTTAACCTTCACATACAATGTTCACTAAAACACAAGATTCATTCATGAGGACGGCGGGTCAGTAAGCCGAGCAACCTTGGTCGGCTGGTCCACCTCAGGTGCAAGGGGGTATCACCAGTCGTATCTGGGGGGATACTCGCTTAAGCAACATCAGCAGGGATTGCACGAGGAGGAGAGTTTTCCTCCTCAACCGCAATTGGCTCCACCTCTTCGGCATCCTCTTTTGCTGCCTCCTCGTCCATGTGTTGAGCAACACCAGCAGCAAGGTCATTCATCTTCAGATCAGGATGCTGCTTCCCAAGGACGGCCATGTGCAGCGATATGAATGCCAGAGTCCCTGGTCATATTGGTTGTCAGCTTCCTTCTCCAAGTTCTCGACCTGAACCTGGTGGGAATCACGAAGAGATTCGAGCTGAGCCTCGTACATAACCTTCTGCCTTTACAGATCTTCCTTGACCTTAGTCAGCTCTTCCTCGAGAGTAATGGCCTTTGCTTGAGCAAGAGATTCTCGCTCTATCAACTTCAAATTCTCGAGATTCAAGTCTCCTGCTTTCTTCTCGGCAGTATCAACTTTGGTCATCGCCGATTGAATGTCCTTATTCATCTTCCGGTCATAACGGCCAACATTGGCCTTATAGTAAGTAGCCATGCACCCGAGATGGAAAGCGCTATACTGCATAACTCCCACCAGCTAACCCAGGGTACTGCCGTCAAAGTCTTCCAAGTCCTTCTTGCTCACGAGTTTAGAAAACTCGTTGAGATAGGGGGCCAAATGTTCTGCTCGATTGTCAGATAAACGAGATCTCGACCCGACTGGAGGACAAGAGGAAGCGGGATCAGTGGTTGCTCCGCTAGTTTCTCCGACTTTGGCAGGAGGAGGTGGTAGAGTCTTCAAGGGAGGAACCTACTTCACAATGTTCACCCGCTTCGCAGTGGGAGCGTCCTTATTCTGGTCCTGCTTAGCAGTATGAGGTCGAGAACGTTTCCGATTCAGAGCCCCGATCACAGCGTCCTCCATCCCAGAGTCAGTGGACACCAAACGAGATTCGAGCAAGTTGTAAGTGGTTAGTAACTCTCAGTGCGAAGAGGAATTGGCCAATACAGCCTCGACCCGCTTGAGTGGCCCAGATTTAAGCGAGTAGTGCACACCTCAAGAACATGAAATTCGAACAGATATTGGATTAGAGACAAATCAGCAAAATGAGAACGACTATGGAGATAAGACATTTGAAGCGAGCAAGCAACCTGGGACCACAAAACGGGGTGGGACGCGGTAATCCTTCCCGTCAATCTGTGCAACTTGACCCTAGGGACCCCCAGCAAAAAAGAATTTTTTCTTCCAAGTCCCACCACCACCAGTTGGAAGATCAGTTATGGGTTTCCTGGTCTTGGTACTAGATTGGAAGTAATACTAGCCGGCATCTTTGGGGCTGCTCTTTAGCTGGTACAGGTGCTTCACCTCGTCAACTGTTGGCTCGCTTCACCTCGTCACCAGAATCATTTCCCTGATCTTTACTCAAAGTGTCTTCCGAACCAGAAGAACCCTAGTCGTCGCTATTACCGGTTGAGGAGGTTATTTGAGAAGACATCCTCTTAGTACTAGTCGCAACACTAGGTCTAAGGGGTTCTAGGGGGATCCTGGGGTCAAAAGCAGAATTGACGAGCAGACTAGGCAAGAAGTCTAACTCGTCGTCATCAATCTCAATGACCTTCTCTTTACCTTTTGACATTCCTTAAACTATAACCAGAACTGCATCACCAAACACTACCCAAGCAAAACGTAAAAGAAATTGTCTACAACTATCCACGACCAAGGAAAAAAGAAATAATACCTGAAGTTGTGACTTAGTCAGAGAGAGACAATGAATGAAGCTTTTACACCGAGGGAGAGGAAGGACTCATTCGCCGAAGAGACAGAAACGGAGTAAATGACGAGTTTCTCTTTTGGGAGTTTTGGGTTTTCCTAATGAGGAACAAACTCTTGGGCTGCCAGCATTTAACGGAACAAATCCCAAGAGTTTCGTAAGCGTCGGTTTGAAATTCAAATAGAGGGGTAGATTTCTGCCACGTCACCTTGTCCGTAATTAAATGCGACGCGACACGACTCGTGGCAGCCTTTTCCTATCCCGCGCGAGCAAGAACTGTCGAGTTTCTACTGTTGGTTCACTATGTTAACCAACACCAGAAACTGGAGGACCGGTGTTTGGGGGATGTACTTCGACGAGACCAGCAGTGATGAGCAGACATCTGGTAGCAGGGTTCCGCGAACAGGTATATCTTGTAAGAATCTGGTAGCGGGGGAGTAGGAGCAGGAATATTTCGCTCGTCCACGAATACGCCATTCGCGAGGCCGGTCTCCTGTGAGAAGCAGAAAGCCATTCCTGCTAAGGGATGAGGCGAGGAGACCCGGTCAACGACAGTTGGCAAGACGTGCTCTCCAACCCGAGAATCAAGGCACGAAGGCCATGCAACCACCCACGATTACAGAAACGGAGCATCCACTTCCGAGAGGTGGGAGGATAACGGGCGTGAATGGAGGGAAGGTTTGAATTCAGGAGAAGCCTATATAAAGGTAGCCAACGAAGGTAAAAGGGTTAGAATTTTCGACATTGAAACTGAGATAAAGAGAGCATTGAGCAATCGATACCCAAAATAAGCCATAAGATTAGTGGTTAACGTTCCCAGGAACACAAAACCTTTATTTTTGACTTAAGCGTCGGAGGGTTTACGCCGGGAAAACAACCGGCGTGCTCTGACTTGTTTCTGTGAACGCAGAAATTTTTGGAGAAGAAGTCATACGAGGAGAGATCCTGATCATGGTCGAGTTGATTGAGCGGAGATCCTAGTCGTGGTCGAGAGGGTAACCAGAATCTCGCATCAACAATCACCAAGCATGATAAGAAAATATAAAATTTCTCACTAATAACCACTACGCTGAAGGCAATAATAATCCAATCACCAAAAAATAAAGGAAGGGAAAGAGATATGCGACCGGTAGTACTGAAAAACAAAATCACAAAAGAATTGAAAATCATTGTAAATGGTTCTCTCCAAAATCATTATATCGAGTTGAAGTTGAAAATTTTACCAGTTGCAAGCACAACAATCCAAATAATTAAAAGCTTACGAATTGGTAAGCCTCGTTCTGACTCTTTAAGCTTATCAACCTTACAGCCTGAGCAGTTCTTATAATATTTCTTCTTCAATAGCGGCTCTCTCACTTTCCCCTCCGCCATACTTGAAAAATTTTCAGCTCAAGTAATCGTCTTTGTCTATTCAATCCTATTTCAATGCTTAAATATAAGTACTTAGAAAAGAAGTAACAAAATCAATACAAAAGAATCAATGAGCTTAAGGATATAATCGAACTAGAGATATAGTGATCATTTAAAGAATTTTCAACAGAATTCTAAAATCAGTTGATTTTCCAGCTGGGTCTGTCACCACCATGGTAATTAAAATTATTGGATCCCATGCAAAACAAATTTTTTTCATTACATGCCCTCATTGCTGACGTCCAATTAATCATGACTCTTATGAGAATAATTTTTGTTGACAAGAATAGCGGCATCCTTGGACGTGGAAAAATAAGCACAAAAATCCCTTATTTTAAAAAATGATCATGAAAATTTATTGAGGAACACACAAATTCAGGATCTGTGTAACTATTCTACAAGTCAATTCAGTTTGTAGATGCATGCCATTGTAAAAACTTTTGTATTATAATTTCTGAAAATAGAACATAACATTTTAATATAGAATCAGCAATGTATATAACATATCAGACAATATAACAAGCACTTGGTGAGCATACAAGATAAACTAAAACAAGTTATCCAGAATATGAAACTAAAACCCAAGCTCCGCTATTCATTGTAGAAGCTTTAAACATAAATTTAAAGTAAATCGAATTGCAAAACATTAGAATGGATGTTGGAATTAAAGCTAAATTCAATAGTAATTCAAATGAATCCATTTGAACTTTGTAAATTCCACAGAAAAAAATTAATTTGAGTGAGCAAACTCACCCATGGAACAAGAACATGTTAGGAAATTGGTGGGTGAAGTAGACACGCGGTTAAAGTAAAATTGGAAGAAAATAAAGAACGAGCACAAAAGAGAATACCAGAAATTACGTGGTTCGGCTTTTAGCCTACGTCCACGGGCAAAAACAGAAGGAAATATTTTACTAGTGAAAAGGAGTTACAAGTATTGTAGTATTTTAGTTCACTTCCCAAAATCCCAATACACCCAAACTCTCAAAACACTAATCACTCAAGAGTTTATTAAACTCTTAATATTCTCACCTCTCTAAAGAAGGCAATGCTTCTCTCTCGATGGAATGCATAAGCTCTTCATTTGCACTACTATTTATAGCAAACTAGTGGCCAAGAAAATCAACGATTTTAGCCCACCAATTATGGCTTCAATTTCGTCAATCCGCATGGCTTCAATTTGTCAATCTAGCTTTATGAATTTTGTGGGCTATGTCCTCCATTTTCTTTGATTTGCTGGCACCAAAGTCAAGTATCAAATTTGGTGCTGACTTTTAAGTGCTTGCTTTGACATTCTCCCATTTGGAGATTAGATTGAAAAACAATCAATCTCCACACCATCCTTTCTGCTTCGCCATAATCATATTGTCTATGTTTCTGCTAGGTCGCAAAAGGATCTACTCCAAATAAACTTATCAGCATTGATCGGCTTGGTCAAAACATCTGCTAGGTTCTCCTTGGTATGGATTTTCTGCAAATCCACACTTCCGTCTTCCACTATTTCTCAAATGAAGTGATACTGAACCCTTATGTGCTTTGTCCTGGAATGAAAGGCTGGATTTCTTGCAATACGCAAGGCACTCTGACTGTCACAATACACAAAAATTTTCTCTTGTTTGTGCCCGAGCTCTTCCAATAACCTTTGTATCCAAATAGATTGCTTGCAAGCTTGTGTAGCTGCCATGTACTCTGCTTTTATTGTAGATAAAGCCACAACGGTCTGCAGTTTCGAAACCCAGCTTACAGCTGCTTTCGTAAGTGTAAACACATAACCAGTAGTAGATTTTCTTTTATCAAGGTCTCCTGCAAAATCTGAATCCACATAGTCCCTAACAGTAAACTCTAATCCTCAATAATATAATACAATATCTGAGGTTCCTCTTATGTATCTCAGAATCCTCTTCACAGCTATCCAATGCTCTCCACCAGGATTCGCCATGTATTGACTAACTGCTCCCACTGCTTGTGCAATGTCTGGTCTTGTACATATCATAGCGAACATCAAACTTCCCACTGCTGATGCATACGGTACTCGAGACATCTCCTTCCTCTCTACTTTATTGCTAGGACACATACTTGAGGATAATTTGAAATTCATAGGAAGTGGGGTAGGAATTGACTTACAATCTTGCATGTTGAAGCGCCGCAAGATTTTCTTCAAGTAATTCTTCTGCGAAAGCCAAATCTTCCTGTTATTTCTGTCTCGGTGAATTTGCATCCCTAGAATCTTATTTGTTGGTCCCAAGTCCTTCATTTCAAACTCCCTAGCCAATTGTGCCTTCAATTCTTGGACTCGGTCTTTGTTGGGGCCTGCTACTAACATGTCATCCACGTACAACAGCAAAATGATGAAATCATTATCTTCAAACCTCTTGTAATATGCACAATGGTCTGAACTGAGTCTGTTGTATCTAAGGCTCATGATGAAGGAATCAAATCTCTTATACCAACACCTCGGCGCTTGTTTGAGACCATATAGAGATTTGTTCAACCTGTAAACCAAGTTTTCCTTTCCTATTTCTGCAAAACCTTCTGGTTGGAGCATATATATTTCTTCTTCAAGTTCTCCATGAAGAAATGCAGTTTTCACATCTAACTGCTCTAGATGTAAGTCAAATGTAGCACACATCGCCAAGACTATTCTGACTGTTGTGAGTCGAGCAACCGGAGAAAATATCTCGTTAAAGTCAATACTTTCTTTCTGAGCATATCTTTTCACCACCAATCTCGCACGATACCGCTCTACTTGGACATTGCTATCACGTTTGATCTTGTAGACCCATTTGTTTCCAATGGCTTTTCTTCCACGTGGTAGTGGTACAAGTTCCCATGTCTTGTTCTTGTGTAGAGCTTCAATTTCTTTTTGCATTACTATCATCCACAAAGCAACATCTGAGCTGTTTAAAGCTTCATGGAAAATTGAAGGCTCTCCATCCTTAGTTAGAAGACAGTATGCAACGTTGATCTCTCTGACATACTCCAAGTGCCACGTTGGCGATCGTCTCTCACGAGTTGACCGACGAACTTCTGGAGCCTCGGACTCGACTGGTTCTTGTTCTTCGTGCTCTGGTGCTACTTCAGAAGAATCTGAATCTTCTGGATTATTTTCCACATATGCCGGTATAGTCTCTGACTTTTCTTTTACAGTGTCATCATTCTCATCTCTTCTTTGCAATTGGTCTTCTACAAAAATAACATCTCTACTGATGACGATCTTGTGGGCAGTAGGGTCCCACAGACGATACCCCTTTACTCCATTAGCATACCCCAAGAAGATACATTTTCTAGATTTTGGTTCTGGCTTTGTTCTTTCTTGGGCATTGTACATCACGTACACAGGACATCCAAATGCATGTAGGTATGAATAATCAGCTGGCTTTCTAGTCCATATCTCCA
>MKYO02006133.1:0-26088 GCA_002013955.2 Citrus medica | reverse complement strand
TTTTTTTTTTGCGAATACAAATTTGTAAATTATTTTATTTTTATTTATTATACATTGATTATAGTAGGCCTTGTATGCAAGATGGAAGAAAATAACAATATTGTAGAGGAGATTTTGAAAGACAATTTTGATGAGGGTGTTTAGAATCGAACCGTTAAGATGAACCGAAAAACCAATTGCTTAAATAAAATTGTTAAGAGAAAAGAATTCTAACAAAAAACGAACTACCGACCTATGGAAAAATTATATTAAAAATGTTAAGAGATGATTTATGTTAAAAATGTTAGCTTATATTTGAACTATTCATCACCTTTTCCAAAAATTTGGGTTTCTAAATTTTAGTGTCCAGATTCTTGTTTTGGCCATAACTTTCTCGTTTCAATTATGTTTTTAACAAATCACATTATTGTTAGAAATCTCTCGAAAAGATCTTTCCAATGATATGTGTATCCTCAATGTCTGGTTGCCTAAATAAAAAGATATGAGCAATTGAAGTTTCGGGTTTCATGATTTCTTAAGGTTCATGCAATCTAAACCCTAGGACGATTCTATATTTATCAAATCCAGAATTTATAGTTTAATTTTAGTATTCTAAAACTTGAAATTAACAGCCACCAAATCATATATACCTTAAAGAATCAATTAACGTATGAAATTCAAACTTTTTGATGAAACAAACTCAACCATATGCATGAATCTAACATAAAATCTGGCTTTGATACTAATGATGAAAATAAAAGAGATTTAAGAGCCTACATTTCTTCACAAATTTACGGCACTCTCATTACATAATCTAGGCGTGTGTTGAACTTTAAACTCATTGAAATTCATTTTCAAAGCATAAATTTCAAATATGATGCAGTAAATTTTAGTTCTACTACCTCTCTTATTGTTCACTAAGTCTACTACCATGTGTGAATCATATTCGACAATTAGCAAATTTAATCCAACCCTAATGGCCACCTGTAAACCCCACTCAACTACCTTAACTTTTGCATGATCTACATTGTTGTCATACTTTGACACTTTAACAACTGTTGCAACTAGTTATCCATTTGGATCAATGATGGCCACTCTTGAACCTGCTACATGTTTGTCATATCCATTTGGATCAATGATGGCCACTCTTGAACCTACTACATGTTTGTCAACATTGATGGCTGCATCAACATTAGCCGTGAACCAACTATATGGAGGGGGCTCCCTTTGGTTTGCTTATTTGGTTGATTGTCTTTTATTATGTCCATTATGGTAACTTAACCCTCCTGTAAGATTCCATCATTGTTTTAGCCTTTACTATAGATCTGAGAGGTTCTTTTTTTTTTTCCCCTTAAGAAAATAACCAATTTTCTAGCATGCCAAGTTGCCTAAAACAGAGCTAGCAGTAATTCATTTTCTGATTTGCTCAACTTTATAGCCATTTATTACAGCACACTGACAATGTCTTGTCCTTCCATTATGCTTAATACATGTATTAGATTAGAATTTTTCTATATCTTTCTAGTAGCTCCTTAAGTGCTGGAGAATGTATATTTATAAAAGATGAAATTATCATTTTGCACTTCAAGTCTCACTAATATTTTTATTTTTATGTAAAAAATTCTTTTGAACTTTAATTGTGTGTTTTATTATAATTTGAGTATTTTATATATTAAGGAGTATTTTGGTCATTTCATAATTAACAGGAAATCAGACAGCAAAACAAATAGCATTTCTGGGCTTCGAATAGTTAAAAACCTTAAAGAAGGCATAACATGCAAAATAAAAATTTTAGGATTTTAATGGGGCCCAATTGATATGGCATTGACCGATGACATGGTAGCAACCTATTGCATTAACTGATGATGTGACAGTATCTTATTGGACTAAAAAATGAGCTTAAGATACAAGCAATATATTGAATCAATGCTAGTTGACTTTTGTGTTGACCGATGATGTGACAACATATTATTAGACTAAAATACGTGCATACATTACATGCAATTCACCGAATCACATCCTTGATGACATGTTCCATCAAACTAGAGCTTGCCATGTGGCACAGTCCTGAGGATCGGAGTCATTTTCATTCGATGGGTATGATTTACCTGTTGTATCTATAAATAAAGGACTACCCCTTCATTTAGTAG
This sequence comes from Citrus medica, assembly GCA_002013955.2. Lineage (NCBI taxonomy): Eukaryota > Viridiplantae > Streptophyta > Magnoliopsida > Sapindales > Rutaceae > Citrus > Citrus medica. The sequence continues at coordinate 23,959 of MKYO02006133.1, read as the reverse complement.
CTTTAAATCCAAATTTAAGCTTTATTTTATGTAATTCTCTTTTGATATTTTATTTTCTATATTTAACCCTAGTTCAATATGAGTGTTAGTTTAGTTTTAAGTTTGAGTTGAAAGTGAAGCCTCAACATGATCCATGAGTTTAATTTGGTAAGTTTATTAACTTTCTTGATTTATATGATTTGTTTTGACTCATCATTTTGAGACAGTGATTATCTTGTTTAGATTTTGCACTGTGTACCGACTCTCTAATGCAAGATCATTATTGTTTGACATGATGAGCACTTTACACTATATTTATTAGCGAGAAACTCCCCTATAATATTATTGATCCATCTTGACTCATTGTTTACAGTGAATGCATTTAAGTTATTTCGTAAACGATCTTACCACATTGTCGACAATATAATTATTATCACTTAGCACAACATGTACTTGTCACACATTTAGCAGCAAATTATTTCCCCAAAGCACAATGAGTGTTTGATATCATATTTACTGGAATGAGGACTATGAGGAGTGAAAATACTACTCTCATAAAAAATTGGAATTAAAAAAGAATATTATGCCCATGGTGAAGTGTTTCATCTTTAATTTATTCCCACCATATTTTTAATTTAAATCTCAATACTACTTAGAAATCATATCTAACCACTTTATATATAAACTTAGAAAATTAACCTTATATATAATTAAATCTATCTCCTCGTAGGATTGACACTCATCGCCATTAATCTATATTGCAATAGATTTGTGTGTTTGTGAGTACAATAAAATTTGTACAATAAGATTTTAGTGCCGTTGTCAGGTAGATAAGTCTTTTTAATTTGTAGAGTTAATTTTCTTTGTAAATATTGTGTAAATAACTTTGTATGTAGGTTTTAAGTGTGTTTTTATAGTAAGAGTATAATATATGGTCAATATCGTAACTTCTCATCTCTTTTTATTTTCATTAGTCTTTTTTTGTCCATTTTCTTTTCATGTACAGCGAAGGTCACAATCACATGATCTAGAACTATAGACATTGAATTAGAAAAGACACTTTTAGAACTATAGACCTTAAATTAGAAAAGACACTTTGCAACCATAGATGCATTGCATCAAAGGTTAAAATTGAGGATAAAATTGAAATGAATTTGGAATAACAGCCGCAAGTATCATAAGAGAGGCCATTTAAGGACTACTTCAATCCATTTTCTTTTTTTGTCCATTTTCTTTTCTTTTCATTTTCTTTAAAGGATAAAACTCGTTATTGGTTCAAAACATTGTTTGCTAATAGTATTTCATCATGGGAACAAATGGTAGTTAAGTTTTTAAATAAATACTTTCCAATACATAAAACCAATGTTATTCGCAGGGAAATCTCAGAGTTTATTCAAAGAGAAGACGAACAATTTTGTGAAGCATGGGTACGATTCAATGGGCTACTCTTGAAGTCTCCACGCCACGGATACAAGAAATAAATGAGAGATGGTACCAATGTCAATACATCTTGTAGAGGCTATTGCCATATATGCAAGAATAGCTTGTAGCAACAAGTGGAGGTGAGCTAATGTCTAAAAGTGTATTAGAAATTTGGGATTTCATCCAGTGACATACAAATAATTCCCAATAGTGAAGTTGATCATTTAAGAATGTAAGAAAAATCAAGGGAGTAAATGAAGTCCATGTTGGCGAATCAGGATTAAATATCAAGAAAGTTAAAGCAATAATCGAAGGACTTTCTCACCAAAGAGTATCATTAATAGCTACCAAATCAATAGAGCCATATGCCTACAATCAATTTGAGTACGATTTATCTTATTCTGATTGTACTGTCTAAATGGTGGCTGAGAGATTTAAAGAGGTGATGCATTGATTGTATTGGTGATAGTGGAGTTGGCGTTGTTGTTTCGCTATGTTGGAATTCATGAGATTATGAAAAGTTGGTGGGTCAAGCCATGGGAAAATGCACTAAAAAAATTTCAAAAATTTAACTCACTCTGCACTAGGAAAATGCACAAAAAAAATTTCAAAAATTTAACTCACTCTGCACTGGAACAACAAAATCGCACCTTTAATGAGCTACGGAATGAGCTAAGCGCTGACATAAATTCAAAAGCCTAATTGATTTTGAACTTCGAAAAGATGGTGGGTCAACTTACTTTTTTAGTTGAAACCTTGGTAGTGACCATTAAGAAAGGTAAATTCTCAAGTTAGTTAATGTCCAATTCTAATGGAGTACATGAAGTTAGTACTAATTTGCCCCAATGACTTAAAGAGGTCAAAGTCATCATGACCTTACAAAAAGAAAAATAAGTCGACAATAAAGATGAGATGTTGGTGAAGAAGACAACTCAAGTTGTACCTTTAGACTCTAATGAATTATCACCAAAGAAGAAAGAAGTAGGCAGTAATGATAATACGTCCCTAAAGCTCCATTCATTTAGAGATTAGTTAAAGCAAAAAAGAGAAATTTTAGGGGTGAGGTTATGGAAATCTTTAAACAGGTATGCCTTAACATTCTTTTACTTGACGATGTCTTATGTCAAGTTTCTTAAAGACTTTTGTATTAAAAAGAGAAGCATTCATGTTCAAAAGAAGATCTTTTTAATAGAGAACATTAGTTCCACACTCCAACAAAAAATTCCTTCAATACAAAGATCCAGGCTCCTATATCATTTCATATAGTATATGAGGTTTACATAATTAAGAATGTTTTGTTGGACTTAGGGGCTAGTGAAAATATTTTACCTTACTCAATATTTGTGAAATTTAGATTGAAAGAATTACACCCAACTTTGGTTGTGTTGCAATTTGTAAATCGATCCATTAAAATAGCTCACAGTATTGTAGAAGACATGTTTATCTAGGCAGACAACTTTATTTTTGGGTTGACTTTATTATAATTGACACTTAACTAGTGCAGGATTCAAATAAGCACACCTTCATTATTCTAAATCGACCTTTGTTGGCAACTGTCGAAGCACACATTCAATACATGACTAGAAATATGCAATTGTTCTTTAGCAACATGACCATAGAGTTGAATGCCTTTAATATTGCTAAACAATCTCACAATGGAGATGAACAAATTGTTGATGTTGATTTAGTCTAAGAATTAGTTGATTATACTTTGCCATCTAACTTTAATGATGATCATTTAGAAACATGTTTAACTCACTTTGGTTTAAATTTTAATATTGATAGATCGATTAAGGAGGTCAATGCCTTATTTGATTTATCACTATTCATGGATACTAATAAACAAAAATCAAGAATAGAGGAACAGACATCAGCTGGGAAAAAACTAAGGCCACCATCAGAATCACCACCAAAGCTTGAGCTCAAATCATTATCCGATACTTTGGAGTATGTATTTTTAGGAGACGAAAACAATTTGCCCGAAATCATTTCATCCTCTCTTGATGATAAATAAAAGAGTAAGTTGTCAAATGTTTTAAGAGAGCATAAAAAGGTATTAGGATGGACCATAATTGACATAAAAAAAATAAACCCAGTAGATTGTATGCATTACATTCATCTTCATGAAAATGAAAACTACTACAAATATAAATCGTCGGTTAAACCCCAATGAAAGAAGTTGTTGGAACTGAAGTCCTTAAGTTGTCAAATGCTAGTTCTACAGAGATGTGTAGAGAAGAATTTAGTATTGAACTGAAAATTGTGTCATTTTATGGTAAAACAAAGTATTGTTTTAGATTACATCATTTCGAATAAAAGTATTAAGGTCAACAAAGCTAATGTGGATCTATTTTCAATCTTGCTTCACCTTAAACAGTAAAAAAAGAAAGATATTTCCTCAGGCATGCTGGTTTTTATAAATGTTTTATTAAAAATTTTAGCAAAATCTCTAAACCCTTATGCAATTTAGTTGCAAAGAATGTAAGTTTTATCTTTAATAATCTTATGTGCAATGCATCTGATTATACAATAAGAGTAATGTTAGGATAAAAGGTTGATTGTATCCTTTATGTCATTTACTATGCTAGTACGACATTAAATAATGTGCAGTTAAATTACTTAAAGGTCAAACTAATTCTCTGGGTGTTATTTTTGTAGGAATTTGACCTTAAGTTCAAAGATAAGAAAAGTACAGAAAATGTGGTGGCAGATCATCTCCATCGCCTTAATTTTGACATAATTTCAAAACCATTACTATTGAATGAATTATTTCCAGATGAAAACTTAATGAATGAGGAAGTACTACTATAGTATGCTGACATATTTAACTATTTTATTACAGGTCAACTTTCAGCATTGGATTAAGGAGGAGAAAGTCAAATTTTTTGCGGAAATAAATAATTTCTTTAAGGATGATTATTATTTTTTCAAGTATTACGCAAATGAAATTGGCAGACGATGTGTCCCAGAGAGTGAATTTCAAAAACTTCTTTCATACTGTTATGAACAAACTTGTGGAGGTCATTTTAGTACCGAGAAGACTACTGATAAAGTTTTACAATATGGTTTCTATTAAACAACTTTACTTAAAGACGCTTATAGTTTTTGTTCTTCATGTGATAGGTGTTAGCACATGGGACGTATTACATGAAGAAACATGATGCAATTAAACCATATTCTAGTAGTTGAGATTTTTTTATGTATAGAGCATCAATTTCATGGGACCCTTTATTTTTTTTTTTTTTTTGCTATCAATAGATATTGATTGCTGTTGACTATGTAACAATGCAGGTAGAAGCAATTTTGTGTAGAACTAATGATCACAAAGTGGTGATGAGATTTTGAAAAACAATAATTTTTCGCGCTTTGGATTCCATCGGGCAATAATCAGTGATGGTAGTACCTACTTTTGCAACAAATCATTCAAAACTCTTTTGGTAAAGTATTCCATGACATATAAAGTAGCGGCCCCATACCATTCTCTAACCAGTGACCAAGTTGAGATCTCCAATTGAGAAATAAAACATATTTTAAAAGCGACAGTGAGACCAGACATGAAAAACTAGTCATTGAGATTTGATGATGCACTATGGGCGTATCGAATAGCTTTTAAGGCACCTACTGGATGTCTCCTTAAAGGCTATTATATAGAAGAACTTGTCACATATTGGTGGAACTCGAGCGTGCATATTAGGCCATAAAGAAATTTAACTTTAACATGCAATAGGCTACTATTACAGTTGGAAAAACTTTAGAAAATTCACAATGATGTGTATGAAAATGCTAAGAATTACAAGCAGTGGATGAACGTCTTTTATGACAAGCATATTATGAGGAAACCTTTTACACCAAGTTAGAAAATTCTTTTATTCAATTCTCACCTACATCTATTCTTAGGTAAATTATGCTCTCAATAGTCTAGTCTATTTATCATTAACACTATTTTTCCACATGGGGCTATTGAAATTAAGGATCATGGTGTCACTTTCAGAGTTAATAATAAAAGATTAAAGCCATATATAGAGTACCAACCACATAAAAAAGACACCGAAATAAATTTAAATGACCTACCAAATATTAATTCAGTATTTTCTTTAGACGATTTAATTTTTTATTTTTTTTAATTGAAATTATTTAATTGTTTCTCACTTAAATGCATTTTTTTAACAATTGTATTTTTTTATCACTTGTATTATACGTCATGAGTACCTTTATGAAATAGATCCTTTTCAACCACCTTAATGAACTTCTACGTGTAAAGCGTCACCTAAGCGGCTTGTAAATTTGTAAATCACATCCTATTTAGGATCTACGACCACTAGCGTTAGTATCATATTTTGAAGAACTAGAAAGACAACTCAGGCACATTGAGAGTGGTATATATGATATCCAATTAGAACTTAAGGTAAACTCAATAAAGGGATGATGGTGAGTTAACATCCCACTTTGTATCAATGTGTTTTTATTTTGCTGTTTGCTTTTTGCTAGATTGATTCTTTTATTTGATATAATTGGCAGACAACGATATTTTGTAACTATTAAAGTTAGTTATTTCATTTTCCCACAATAACTCAAATTCTCAAGATAAGGTATGAATAGAATGCAATTCTTGTAGAGCATCATAAGTGAGTTCTCTCACTCTCTCAAAATGCACTTCTCACAATATAGAAAGCTCGGTCCGAACGATTGCTACTACTTTTGAGGAGTAACATCCCTGTTGATATCTATTGGTTAATCAAAGCCAAAGTACGATTGACGGAGGAGTTGCCTCCCAAATTTGTTGCCTATATACTTAGTTGCGAGAAAGGAAACTAGTCAAGAAAACAAAGAGCTAGCAGCTCCAAGTTTATTGTCATAAGTGTGCGCAATCAAACTACAACAGGCGTCCTCGTAACTTTTTAGGAATGGTATTCGACAACATGGAAGACAAGATTTAATTCATTAGGGAGCTTGAATAAAAGATCATTGGATGACATCTTATCAACTCTTGAAACACTTCCCAATGGATATGCACAATGTGTAATTTCCCACTTATGGCCTTTATTCCAAAAAGAACATGCACATATAGTCTTGAGAAGTTTATAAGAAAACTAGATGGGAAGCTTATCCTTGACTTATAGAGGGCGCTCAAGCCATTTGTGGATGTAAAACCAAAGAAAGATGTGAGCCACGGTCACAACTCCTAGTACATATCCTTTTATTTTACTGTTCTTTTATCATTTGCATTATTACTTTGAATGGTGTGATTTTATATTTATTTATTGTTTGTTTTTTTTATTGTTTACTTTTGACTCTTGAACCACGAAATTTTATAGGTTATTTGACAAACACACCACCTTATTTATAATTGTGTATCATTATATTTTCATTGAGATATTTAAATTCAAGCTTATTTTTTTTAAACACTCATAAATTGTTTTTGAGAATTATTTCAATCGTAATAAGTTCGAACAAACAATTCAAGAACAAAATATTTACAAATCCAAGAAAGGCAATGCATCAATAATAATGAATTCGGAGGTTGGCAATTGTCAAACAAAGTGTAAGAAACAATTGAAATGATAATTAACCAAAATCTATAGGAAATTTTAGATAAATAAGTCCACCAAGTTAGAGCAAAGTAATCATAGAAAAATAAAAGGATATGTATTGGTAGTTTTAATTGTGACTCACATCTTCATCTGATTTTACGTCTAGTAATGACTTAAATACCCTCTATAGATCAGGGATAAGCTTCTTATCCAATTTTCTTATAAATTAATGGACAAGGTCTTTTCGAGTAAGATTCCTAAGACTTAGTTGTGTACTTTCTTTTAGGAATTTTGTCCATAAATTGTGAATCTTCCGTCACACATAGCCGTTTGGATATGTCTCTAGAGATTACAAGATATTATCTAATAATTCTTTACATAGGCCATCCTTAATGAACTTTTTTAGCAAATGTGCTTTTCCTAAAACAGGACATGAAAGAAATAAAATATTAGAGATCTCACATGCTAATAGAACTTTTGCTTCAATTATCAAACGAATATCATCTGAATCCCATAGATCATTAACAAATGTAATTGTTCAACACGAGCTTTGTAAATCTTTTAAAGAGAATTTCAAGGGAGAGAATGAAAATACTTATGCAATTTATGTTGTATTTCTTCCATACTTAATTTTGAGGTTTCAATTTTGAGGTTTCAGTTATTATGGATGAACTAAAAAAAACCAAGTGTGAGAGTTAGGAAAAACAAAACAACTAACAAGATGAGATTTAGTTTCCACAGTAATCAGGATCATAGAGAATAATTAGGATCATAGGAAAATATTTATGCAAAACCTAAAAAAGGCAAAAAGACAAAAACAAAAACAAGTAACAAGATGAGATTTATTTTCCACAATAATCAGGATCATGGAGAATAATTAGGATAAGAGAGAAGAAAAGTTTTGCAAGACATTAATTTTTTCAATAATGGTTTCAATCATTGTCCATTTACTTTGAATTCATTACTATTCTTCAGACTTTTTATTTCTATTACCCCATGTGGGTGTACATTTTTCACAACAAATGGATCACTCTACTTTGACTTTAATTTCCTTGGCAACAAAAAAAGATGAGAATTATAAAGCAACACTTTTTGACTAATTTCAAAAGTTTTTCAAAAAATTCTTTTATCATGAAAGGCTTTGGTTCTTATCTTAGTAATTCTTGAATTTTTCATATGCATTATTCCTTAATTTCTCAAGTTTATTTCATTGTAATTTAAGCAAATTAACAACACCATTAAGATTTGAATTAAAAGCTTTAACAACTTAAAATGATTTATGCTCAAGTTCAACCAGTAAGTGGCAAGATTTACCATAAACTAGCCGATAAGATGACATTCCTAAAGACGTCTTAAATATAGTATGGTAAGCCCAAAATGCATTAGTAAGTTGAAGAGACCAATCTTTACTGTTTGAGTTGACCATATTTTCCAAAAAAAATTTTATCTACCTATTTGCTAATTTAACTTCACCATTTGTTTAAGGGTAATAAACAGTAGAAACTTTACATGTAATTCCANTTCACTAAGTCTACTACCATGTGTGAATCATATTCGACAATTAGCAAATTTAATCCAACCCTAATGGCCACCTGTAAACCCCACTCAACTACCTTAACTTTTGCATGATCTACATTGTTGTCATACTTTGACACTTTAACAACTGTTGCAACTAGTTATCCATTTGGATCAATGATGGCCACTCTTGAACCTGCTACATGTTTGTCATATCCATTTGGATCAATGATGGCCACTCTTGAACCTACTACATGTTTGTCAACATTGATGGCTGCATCAACATTAGCCGTGAACCAACTATATGGAGGGGGCTCCCTTTGGTTTGCTTATTTGGTTGATTGTCTTTTATTATGTCCATTATGGTAACTTAACCCTCCTGTAAGATTCCATCATTGTTTTAGCCTTTACTATAGATCTGAGAGGTTCTTTTTTTTTTTCCCCTTAAGAAAATAACCAATTTTCTAGCATGCCAAGTTGCCTAAAACAGAGCTAGCAGTAATTCATTTTCTGATTTGCTCAACTTTATAGCCATTTATTACAGCACACTGACAATGTCTTGTCCTTCCATTATGCTTAATACATGTATTAGATTAGAATTTTTCTATATCTTTCTAGTAGCTCCTTAAGTGCTGGAGAATGTATATTTATAAAAGATGAAATTATCATTTTGCACTTCAAGTCTCACTAATATTTTTATTTTTATGTAAAAAATTCTTTTGAACTTTAATTGTGTGTTTTATTATAATTTGAGTATTTTATATATTAAGGAGTATTTTGGTCATTTCATAATTAACAGGAAATCAGACAGCAAAACAAATAGCATTTCTGGGCTTCGAATAGTTAAAAACCTTAAAGAAGGCATAACATGCAAAATAAAAATTTTAGGATTTTAATGGGGCCCAATTGATATGGCATTGACCGATGACATGGTAGCAACCTATTGCATTAACTGATGATGTGACAGTATCTTATTGGACTAAAAAATGAGCTTAAGATACAAGCAATATATTGAATCAATGCTAGTTGACTTTTGTGTTGACCGATGATGTGACAACATATTATTAGACTAAAATACGTGCATACATTACATGCAATTCACCGAATCACATCCTTGATGACATGTTCCATCAAACTAGAGCTTGCCATGTGGCACAGTCCTGAGGATCGGAGTCATTTTCATTCGATGGGTATGATTTACCTGTTGTATCTATAAATAAAGGACTACCCCTTCATTTAGTAGCTTTAAATCCAAATTTAAGCTTTATTTTATGTAATTCTCTTTTGATATTTTATTTTCTATATTTAACCCTAGTTCAATATGAGTGTTAGTTTAGTTTTAAGTTTGAGTTGAAAGTGAAGCCTCAACATGATCCATGAGTTTAATTTGGTAAGTTTATTAACTTTCTTGATTTATATGATTTGTTTTGACTCATCATTTTGAGACAGTGATTATCTTGTTTAGATTTTGCACTGTGTACCGACTCTCTAATGCAAGATCATTATTGTTTGACATGATGAGCACTTTACACTATATTTATTAGCGAGAAACTCCCCTATAATATTATTGATCCATCTTGACTCATTGTTTACAGTGAATGCATTTAAGTTATTTCGTAAACGATCTTACCACATTGTCGACAATATAATTATTATCACTTAGCACAACATGTACTTGTCACACATTTAGCAGCAAATTATTTCCCCAAAGCACAATGAGTGTTTGATATCATATTTACTGGAATGAGGACTATGAGGAGTGAAAATACTACTCTCATAAAAAATTGGAATTAAAAAAGAATATTATGCCCATGGTGAAGTGTTTCATCTTTAATTTATTCCCACCATATTTTTAATTTAAATCTCAATACTACTTAGAAATCATATCTAACCACTTTATATATAAACTTAGAAAATTAACCTTATATATAATTAAATCTATCTCCTCGTAGGATTGACACTCATCGCCATTAATCTATATTGCAATAGATTTGTGTGTTTGTGAGTACAATAAAATTTGTACAATAAGATTTTAGTGCCGTTGTCAGGTAGATAAGTCTTTTTAATTTGTAGAGTTAATTTTCTTTGTAAATATTGTGTAAATAACTTTGTATGTAGGTTTTAAGTGTGTTTTTATAGTAAGAGTATAATATATGGTCAATATCGTAACTTCTCATCTCTTTTTATTTTCATTAGTCTTTTTTTGTCCATTTTCTTTTCATGTACAGCGAAGGTCACAATCACATGATCTAGAACTATAGACATTGAATTAGAAAAGACACTTTTAGAACTATAGACCTTAAATTAGAAAAGACACTTTGCAACCATAGATGCATTGCATCAAAGGTTAAAATTGAGGATAAAATTGAAATGAATTTGGAATAACAGCCACAAGTATCATAAGAGAGGCCATTTAAGGACTACTTCAATCTATTGACTCATTTGAGCACTTTATACATAAGATTATCCCAATGTAGCTACTAAGAGTTTTAGTTAAAATCTAGTGTACTAAATTGTTTCTCATCATTCTATGGCCTAGAAAACGAAGATCCATACAATCATTCGAATGATTTTCATGCTGTTTTCCAAACTTTTAAATATAAAAATTTCTCAGATGAAGATGTAAGCTTAGATTGTTTCTATTTTCTTTAAAGGATAAAACTCGTTATTGATTCAAAACATTGTTTGCTAATAGTATTTCATCATGGGAACAAATGGTAGTTAAGTTTTTAAATAAATACTTTCCAATACATAAAACCAATGTTATTCGTAGGGAAATATCAGAGTTTACTCAAAGAGAAGACGAACAATTTTGTGAAGCATGGGTACGATTCAATGGGCTACTCTTGAAGTCTCCACGCCACGGATACAAGAAATAGATGAGAGATGGTACCAATGTCAATACATCTTGTAGAGGCTATTGTCATATATGCAATAATAACTTGTAGCAACAAGTGGAGGTGAGCTAATGTCTAAAAGTGCATTAGAAATTTGGGATTTCATCTAGTGACATACAAATAATTCCCAATAGTGAAGTTGATCATTTAAGAATGTAAGAAAAATCAAGGGAGTAAATGAAGTCCATGTTGGCGAATCAGGATTAAATATCAAGAAAGTTAAAGCAATAATCGAAGGACTTTCTCACCAAAGAGTATCATTAATAGCTACCAAATCAATAGAGCCATATGCCTACAATCAATTTGAGTACGATTTATCTTATTCTGATTGTACTGTCTAAATGGTGGCTGAGAGATTTAAAGAGGTGATGCATTGATTGTATTGGTGATAGTGGAGTTGGCGTTGTTGTTTCGTTATGTTGGAATTCATGAGATTATGAAAAGTTGGTGGGTCAAACCATGGGAAAATGCACAAAAAAAATTTCAAAAATTTAACTCACTCTGCACTGGAACAACAAAATTGCACCTTCAATGAGCTACGGAATGAGCTAAGTGCTGACATAAATTCAAAAGCCTAATTGATTTTGAACTTCGAAAAGATGGTGGGTCAACTTACTTTTTTAGTTGAAACCTTGGTAGTGACCATTAAGAAAGGTAAATTCTCAAGTTAGTTAATGTCCAATTCTAATGGAGTACATGAAGTTAGTACTAATTTGCCCCAATGACTTAAAGAGGTCAAAGTCATCATGACCTTGCAAAAAGAAAAATAAGTCGACAATAAAGAGGAGTTGTTGGTGAAGAAGACAACTCAAGTTGTACCTTTAGACTATAATGAATTATCACCAAAGGAGAAAAAAGTAGGCAGTAATGATAATACGTCCCTAAAGCTCCATTCCTTTAGAGATTAGTTAAAGCAAAAAAGAGAAATTTTAGGGGTGAGGTTATGGAAATCTTTAAACAGGTATGCCTTAACATCCTTTTACTTGACGATGTCTTATGCCAAGTTTCTTTAAGACTTTTGTATTAAAAAGAGAAGCATTCATGTTCAAAAGAAGATCTTTTTAATAGAGAACATTAGTTCTACACTCCAACAAAAAATTCCTTCAATACAAAGATCCAGGCACCTATATCATTTCATATAGTATATGAGGTTTACATAATTAAGAATGTTTTGTTGGACTTAGGGGCTAGTAAAAATATTTTACCTTACTCAATATTTGTGAAACTTAGATTGAAAGAATTACACCCAACTTTGGTTGTGTTGCAATTCGTAAATCGATCCATTAAAATAGCTCACAGTATTGTAGAAGACATGTTTATCTAGGCAGACAACTTTATTTTTGGGTTGACTTTATTATAATTGACACTTAACTAGTGCAGGATTCAAATAAGCACACCTTCATTATTCTAAATCGACCTTTGTTGGCAACTGTCGAAGCACACATTCAATACATGACTAGAAATATGCAATTGTTCTTTAGCAACATGACCATAGAGTTGAATGCCTTTAATATTGCTAAACAATCTCACAATGGAGATGAACAAATTGTTGATGTTGATTTAGTCTAAGAATTAGTTGATTATACTTTGCCATCTAACTTTAATGATGATCATTTAGAAACATGTTTAACTCACTTTGGTTTAAATTTTAATATTGATAGATCGATTAAGGAGGTCAATGCCTTATTTGATTTATCACCATTCATGGATACTAATAAACAAAAATCAAGAATAGAGGAATAGACATCAACTGGGAAAAAACTAAGGCCACCATCAGAATCACCACCAAAGCTTGAGCTCAAATCATTATCCGATACTTTGGAGTATGTATTTTTAGGAGACGAAAACAATTTGCCCGAAATCATTTCATCCTCTCTTGATGATAAATAAAAGAGTAAGTTGTCAAATATTTTAAGAGAGCATAAAAAGGTATTAGGATGGACCATAATTGACATAAAAAGAATAAACCCAGTAGATTGTATGCATTACATTCATCTTCATGAAAATACAAACTACTACAAATATAAATCGTCGGTTAAACCCCAATGGAAGAAGTTGTTGGAACTGAAGTCCTTAAGTTGTCAAATGCTGGTTCTACAGAGATGTGTAGAGAAGAATTTAGTCTTGAACTGAAAATTGTGTCATTTTATGGTAAAACAAAGTATTGTTTTAGATTACATCATTTCGAATGAAAGTATTAAGGTCAACAAAGCTAATGTGGATCTATTTTCAATCTTGCTTCACCCTAAACAGTAAAAAAAGAAAGATATTTCCTCAGGCATGCTGGTTTTTATAAATGTTTTATTAAAAATTTTAGCAAAATCTCTAAACCCTTATGCAATTTAGTTGCAAAGAATGTAAGTTTTATCTTTAATAATCTTATGTGCAATGCATCTGATTATACAATAAGAGTAATGTTAGGATAAAAGGTTGATTGTATCCTTTATGTCATTTACTATGCTAGTACGACATTAAATAATGTGCAGTTAAATTACTTAAAGGTCAAACTAATTCTCTGGGTGTTATTTTTGTAGGAATTTGACCTTAAGTTCAAAGATAAGAAAAGTACAGAAAATGTGGTGGCAGATCATCTCCATCGCCTTAATTTTGACACAATTTCAAAATCATTACTATTGAATGAATTATTTCCAGATGAAAACTTAATGAATGAGGAAGTACTACTATAGTATGCTGACATATTTAACTATTTTGTTACAGGTCAACTTTCAGCATTGGATTAAGGAGGAGAAAGTCAAATTTTTTGCGGAAATAAATAATTTCTTTAAGGATGATTATTATTTTTTCAAGTATTACGCAAATGAAATTGGCAGACGATGTGTCCCAGAGAGTGAATTTCAAAAACTTCTTTCATACTGTTATGAACAAACTTGTGGAGGTCATTTTAGTACCGAGAAGACTACTGATAAAGTTTTACAATATGGTTTCTATTAAACAACTTTACTTAAAGACGCTTATAGTTTTTGTTCTTCATGTGATAGGTGTTAGCACATGGGACGTATTACATGAAGAAACATGATGCAATTAAACCATATTCTAGTAGTTGAGATTTTTTTATGTATAGAGCATCAATTTCATGGGACCCTTTATTTTTTTTTTTTTTTTGCTATCAATAGATATTGATTGCTGTTGACTATGTAACAATGCAGGTAGAAGCAATTTTGTGTAGAACTAATGATCACAAAGTGGTGATGAGATTTTGAAAAACAATAATTTTTCGCGCTTTGGATTCCATCGGGCAATAATCAGTGATGGTAGTACCTACTTTTGCAACAAATCATTCAAAACTCTTTTGGTAAAGTATTCCATGACATATAAAGTAGCGGCCCCATACCATTCTCTAACCAGTGACCAAGTTGAGATCTCCAATTGAGAAATAAAACATATTTTAAAAGCGACAGTGAGACCAGACATGAAAAACTAGTCATTGAGATTTGATGATGCACTATGGGCGTATCGAATAGCTTTTAAGGCACCTACTGGATGTCTCCTTAAAGGCTATTATATAGAAGAACTTGTCACATATTGGTGGAACTCGAGCGTGCATATTAGGCCATAAAGAAATTTAACTTTAACATGCAATAGGCTACTATTACAGTTGGAAAAACTTTAGAAAATTCACAATGATGTGTATGAAAATGCTAAGAATTACAAGCAGTGGATGAACGTCTTTTATGACAAGCATATTATGAGGAAACCTTTTACACCAAGTTAGAAAATTCTTTTATTCAATTCTCACCTACATCTATTCTTAGGTAAATTATGCTCTCAATAGTCTAGTCTATTTATCATTAACACTATTTTTCCACATGGGGCTATTGAAATTAAGGATCATGGTGTCACTTTCAGAGTTAATAATAAAAGATTAAAGCCATATATAGAGTACCAACCACATAAAAAAGACACCGAAATAAATTTAAATGACCTACCAAATATTAATTCAGTATTTTCTTTAGACGATTTAATTTTTTATTTTTTTTAATTGAAATTATTTAATTGTTTCTCACTTAAATGCATTTTTTTAACAATTGTATTTTTTTATCACTTGTATTATACGTCATGAGTACCTTTATGAAATAGATCCTTTTCAACCACCTTAATGAACTTCTACGTGTAAAGCGTCACTTAAGCGGCTTGTAAATTTGTAAATCACATCCTATTTAGGATCTACGACCACTAGCGTTAGTATCCTATTTTGAAGAACTAGAAAGACAACTCAGGCACATTGAGAGTGGTATATATGATATCCAATTAGAACTTAAGGTAAACTCAATAAAGGGATGATGGTGAGTTAACATCCCACTTTGTATCAATGTGTTTTTATTTTGCTGTTTGCTTTTTGCTTTTTGCTAGATTGATTCTTTTATTTGATATAATTGGCAGACAACGATATTTTGTGACTATTAAAGTTAGTTATTTCATTTTCCCACAATAGCTCAAATTCTCAAGATAAGGTATGGATAGAATGCAATTCTTGTAGAGCATCATAAGTGAGTTCTCTCACTCTCTCAAAATGCACTTCTCACAATATAGAAAGCTCAGTCCGAACGATTGCTACTACTTTTGAGGAGTAACATCCTTGTTGATATCTATTGGTTAATCAAAGCCAAAGTACGATTGATGGAGGAGTTGCCTCCCAAATTTGTTGCCTATATACTTAGTTGCGAGAAAGGAAACTAGTCAAGAAAACAAAGAGCTAGCAGCTCCAAGTTTATTGTCATAAGTGTGCGCAATCAAACTACAACAGGCGTCCTCGTAACTTTTTAGGAATGGTATTCGACAACATGGAAGACAAGATTTAATTCATTAGGGAGCTTGAATAAAAGATCATTGGATGACATCTTATCAACTCTTGAAACACTTCCCAATGGATATGCACAATGTGTAATTTCCCACTTATGGCCTTTATTCCAAAAAGAACATACACATATAGTCTTGAGAAGTTTATAAGAAAACTAGATGGGAAGCTTATCCTTGACTTATAGAGGGCGCTCAAGCCATCTGTGGATGTAAAACCAAAGAAAGATGTCAGCCACGGTCACAACTCCTAGTACATATCCTTTTATTTTACTGTTCTTTTATCATTTGCATTATTACTTTGAATGGTGTGATTTTATATTTATTTATTGTTTGTTTTTTTTATTGTTTACTTTTGACTCTTGAACCACGAAATTTTATAGGTTATTTGACAAACACACCACCTTATTTATAATTGTGTATCATTATATTTTCATTGAGATATTTAAATTCAAGCTTATTTTTTTTAAACACTCATAAATTGTTTTTGAGAATTATTTCAATCGTAATAAGTTCGAACAAACAATTCAAGAACAAAATATTTACAAATCCAAGAAAGGCAATGCATCAATAATAATGAATTCGGAGGTTGGCAATTGTCAAACAAAGTGTAAGAAACAATTGAAATGATAATTAACCAAAATCTATAGGAAATTTTAGATAAATAAGTCCACCAAGTTAGAGCAAAGTAATCATAGAAAAATAAAAGGATATGTATTGGTAGTTTTAATTGTGACTCACATCTTCATCTGATTTTACGTCTAGTAATGACTTAAATACCCTCTATAGATCAGGGATAAGCTTCTTATCCAATTTTCTTATAAATTAATGGACAAGGTCTTTTCGAGTAAGATTCCTAAGACTTAGTTGTGTACTTTCTTTTAGGAATTTTGTCCATAAATTGTGAATCTTCCGTCACACATAGCCGTTTGGATATGTCTCTAGAGATTACAAGATATTATCTAATAATTCTTTACATAGGCCATCCTTAATGAACTTTTTTAGCAAATGTGCTTTTCCTAAAACAGGACATGAAAGAAATAAAATATTAGAGATCTCACATGCTAATAGAACTTTTGCTTCAATTATCAAACGAATATCATCTGAATCCCATAGATCATTAACAAATGTAATCGTTCAACACGAGCTTTGTAAATCTTTTAAAGAGCATTTCAAGGGAGAGAATGAAAATACTTATGCAATTTATGTTGTATTTCTTCCATACTTAATTTTGAGGTTTCAGTTATTATGGATGAACTAAAAAAAACCAAGTGTGAGAGTTAGGAAAAACAAAACAACTAACAAGATGCGATTTAGTTTCCACAGTAATCAGGATCATAGAGAATAATTAGGATCATAGGAAAATATTTATGCAAAACCTAAAAAAGGCAAAAAGACAAAAACAAAAACTAGTAACAAGATGAGATTTAATTTCCACAATAATCAGGATCATGGAGAATAATTAGGATAAGAGAGAAGAAAAGTTATGCAAGACATTAATTTTTTCAATAATGGTTTCAATCATTGTCCATTTACTTTGAATTCATTACTATTCTTCAGACTTTCTATTTCTATGACCCCATGTGGGTGTACATTTTTCACAACAAATGGATCACTCTACTTTGACTTTAATTTCCTTGGCAACAAAAAAAGATGAGAATTATAAAGCAACACTTTTTGACTAATTTCAAAAGTTTTTCAAAAAATTCTTTTATCATGAAAGGCTTTGGTTCTTATCTTAGTAATTCTTGAATTTTTCATATGCATTATTCCTTAATTTCTCAAGTTTATTTCATTGTAATTTAAGCAAATTAACAACACCATTAAGATTTGAATTAAAAGCTTTAACAACTTAAAATGATTTATGCTCAAGTTTAACCAGTAAGTGGCAAGATTTACCATAAACTGGCCGATAAGATGACATTCCTAAAGATGTCTTAAATATAGTATGGTAAGCCCAAAATGCATTAGTAAGTTGAAGAGACCAATCTTTACTGTTTGGGTTGACCATATTTTCCAAAAAAAATTTTATCTACCTATTTGCTAATTTAACTTTACCATTTGTTTAAGGGTAATAAACAGTAGAAACTTTACATGTAATTCCATATTTCTTCATTAAAGAATAAAATGACTTATAACAAAAATGCTTACCTCCATCACTAATAATGGCTTGAAATATTCTAAATTTGTTTAAACGATTTGCTTTTAAAAAATGGATAAGAGTTTTTGTGAATGTTGTGCTGAAGAGGAAGCGCTTCAATCCATTTTGAAAATAATCAATAACAATCAAAATATATACAAATCAAAATGATAATGAAAAGTTGGCGTGTAAAATCTATTCCTCAATAATCAAATATTTCAATAATAAGAATAGGTTTAAAGGCATCATATTTTGCTTTAAAAGTGACCTAAACATTTGATAATTCTTACATGTTTTACAAAATGTATGTGAATCTTTAAATAACGTGAGCCAATAAAATCTACACTGTAATATTTTTACCGTTGTCTTTTCTGAAGAAAATTGGCCTTAACATGTGACACGACTCAAAAGTATATTACTCCCAAGTATAAGAATGTCTAGTTATAATATAACCCGGTGAGTCCGGGGTCGAACCACAGGGAATTTAAAAATTTAATTGTCAATTTGTTTAAACAAAGAAATTTAATTGCGAGAAAAGAAATCACTAGAAATCAATTTAAAGACATGCTAAGGTTACGAGATCCACTCGCAGTATTCAAACTATAATTTTACTAGTCTCTCATTTTTATATTTTTGCCCACTTTTACCAGTTAATTATTATATAATTTAATTCTTAACTAATTATGTGTGTGGATAAATATGGAATAAAGTACCTAATGTGCCACACTATATTAATGTATCAACATTATGTCAAAATACCATACAGATCCAAGAAAATCTATAAATTAATATGACATAAAAATAACTAGAAAAGAATAAAATAAACTTAAAAACTCATTTGAGAAAATAATAAATTTAATAGTTTGAAACATTAAGTTTCACCCTTCACCCCAGCTTAATAAAATTAACCACTCATATTGAAAGAAAACAAAATACTCTTTTTATTTGATAAACTTTTTGAAATAGATTACAAAAGAAATTGATACAGATGGAAAAAAAAGAAGAAAAAAAACAAAGAAAGAAAGAAAATCTTCAGTTACACCCCTAACTATCACTCTCTCTCAAAACTCGGCTCTCTCCTCTGCTCCCCTCTCTAACTTCTCAATTCATCAGCTTTTATAGGCAACAATTGCTTCCTTTTCATTCTCTTTATTCTTATTTAATTTATTATTATATTATTATTTTATTTTATTTTATAAATTAAATGAATGTTGAGAAGTGTGATGGCCAGGAGGCGTGATGGGCTCCTGACCATCGCGAGCAACCAAAGCATGGTTGCCTTTTGCTCCTTTGTCCTTTTGTTCTTTTTATTATTTTCTTTTTTTATTATTACATCTCCTCAAGTGTGTTCCAGTAATTCTTCTTTATTCTCGCTTTCAATTTCAATTCCAATTCCATCTTTATTCCTGAAGAATATTTAAAGATAAAAATTAACAAATTACGAATTAATTTAACATAAAAAATATATTTGAGGAGTATTAAAATAATTTAGAAATAATGAACGCATTAATCGACACAATAAGTGAAAAACTAATAATTTTATCCTTATTAAATTTACATTTTTAGTGTCAATCAGACCCCCCAACCAGCTTATTAATAGGACCTATCAATTTAAGCGATAAAAGTTTAGTAAAATTTCAAACTCAAATTGAAAATCTTTTTCTTTCTTTCTTTTTTCTCTTTTTTTGAAAATTGTGTTTACTTCTTTCATCAGATTAATGACAACAATCAAATAAAAGTATAAGCATTATATTTAGCCTAAAGAAAATGACACCCGCACAAAACAGTTTAGTAAAATCCTGTAAAATGATCAATT
The DNA here is from genome assembly GCA_002013955.2 of Citrus medica. Lineage (NCBI taxonomy): Eukaryota > Viridiplantae > Streptophyta > Magnoliopsida > Sapindales > Rutaceae > Citrus > Citrus medica. The sequence goes on along the minus strand of MKYO02006133.1, from coordinate 3,844 downwards.
ATTAGAGCTACATTAATCAAGCCACTTTTAAGAATGATACATCAAACCCCAAAATCTCACGATTAATAGTGACTCTCTCAAAAGAAGGTATACCCTAAATTAAATTGTCACTCTAAAAATTGTAGATTTGAGAGAATAATAAAACAATATTACACGCTCTCACCAAGATGAAAAAATAATGCTCACAGCTTAGAAATAAAATGATCTCAAGTCCAAGGAATTACTAGCAAAATTTATTTTTATTTTTATGCATCACTACATCTTTTAGTCCATATTACCAGTTTTTACTTCAGACTATAGTTCCCTAAAATAAAGAAGAACTTTTATTAGGACGTAATGTAGGCTAGGGTCATGGCTAACAAGAAAAAGTGATAGGGAAAACAAAACTATATGTTTGAAAAAATAAGGGACTTTTTAGAGATTACAATGTGCTTTTTTTTTCTTGGAATTATTTTTTTGCTATTTTTTTAATTAATTAATTTATTTATATATACATATCATCTATTTTTTTTCATAACACCCTTATTAGGAATAAATAATCATCCCTATTTTCAAACATAATTGGGTGGTGAAAAAAATAAAATATAAGGTGATACTCCATATTGGAGCGGGATAAGATAATAGTTTATCAAAGGAAATATTTTTTTTAAAGGCTCAAAGGGGTTAACTATGGATTCTTTATAATAGGGTTGGTTAGAAAGGTTCAAACGGATCAAAAATGACATTTTGTCATCTTTTAAGACTCTAAATAATATTTTATATCCACTAATTCAATGGACTTTTAGATGCGGCTGCACAAACTTTCTCTTTTTTTTTTTTAACTTTAAAGAAAATATAAAAATCTTGTACAATAAATTGTGAAGCTGTATAGGCAAACATGGTTACTCTCCAAGGATAATATGCTTAAAAACTCGCTTGGACTTTTCATAATATGTACATTCCTCCAAATGGCTTAATCAATTTAACTCATCTAATTTCTCAATTTACGTTTCAACATGCAAAGGGGAAATAGTGTAACATAACTCAAGACCAAAGATAATACGAATACCAAAATTTAAAAGTCATCATGTTATCCAATGTTAAAAGATCATATAGAAAAAGAAAGCTTTTTTTTTTTAAAAGAAACACTAAAAAATTGGGACTGATTGCAGAAACTTAAGGGAGATGATTAAGAGAAAAAGAGAAAAAGTCAGAAAACAAAAAGTTTAGAAAATATTTTTTTTGAAAGAAAACATACTAAAATTAAGAAGATGCGTTTCTAGAGACACTACATTCTATATTTTGCCATCTTCGACTCAAATTTTTATCCAAAGTTAGTCTTTACAACAAAAATTAGTAAAAACATCACAAGTACTGAGACATTCCACAATTATCAATTATTCCCTCCCTCAAACCTGAAGGAGACATTGTCCTCAATGTCTAAAAAAAAGAGTAGAGTTTAGAAGATATCACCTAGCCACTGCTGGAAATATTTACAAACGGAGAGTTAAATCTAATTTACACTTTTTATGAGAGTTACTGCCATCGCCATCAGTTGCCCAATCTAACGCCAAAGTTATAGGATCTGGCTCTAGTTTGTAAGCTTGCAAAAGATCAAGAAACTCATTAGTAGTAGGAGCACAAATGATGAGATTTTTTGCTGAGAATTGAATGAAATAATTTTTAATTGCATGATTAAGAAATGTTATTAAGCCATCATAAAAGTTATTAACATTTAACAAACCGATGAGTTTTTTATGGATATTCAAATGGGCTCAAGAAGAAAAAGTAATTAGCATCTCTAAAGTTGCAAGATCTCCTAGTAAGAACATGAAAGCGTCAGCATGATTTAACATTTCAGATATTCTTTCTTGCATACATGAGACAACTAACTCTTCTGCAGTTAGTGAGTCTGGTCGACATCCTAACGGTTTTACGGATTTTGGAATGATGCCTAGCACTTAGCTTCCTCGAATGAAAGCAGCTTCAGAGACAAGTTTTGATAACCCTCGGCCACTTCCTCTATATAAAAAATGTAGTTTCCTCTCTCCTATAGCATGACCAAAATCTATGACTGCCTGAACGAACTCCTTATACTTTCCATAGGAAAATCCAGAAAGTACACAAATGTTTTTAAGTTGATTGCTAGAAGTTGCAACATTAGAACAATTAAAAAAAGAAACAATTTGTGAGTGCTTGAAAATGAGCTTCTATTTAAGGATCTTGGTAACAGACATAATGATATACATCTGTAAATGGGGTGGTGTGTTTGTCAAATGACGCGTGAAGCTTTTAGCTTAATAATTCGAAGGCAAACAATGAAAAGAAAAAGCAAACAGTGATTAGATAAAAAAGACACACAATAATAATAATAATGCAAAAGATAAAAGAACAGTAAAATAAAATGATATTTACTGGTAGTTGTGATTGTGGCTCACATCTTCCTCTGATTTTACGTCCAGTAACGGGTTGAATTCCCTCTATGGGTCGAGTATAGGCATTCCATCCAGTTTTCTTATAAACTGGCAAACATGACCTTTTAGAGTCAGATTCCTAAGACTAAATTGTGCACTTTCCTTTTGGAACAGCTTCCACAAATTTTGAATTTCACGTTGAACATATCCGCTGGGATGCGTCTCAAGAGATTGTAAGATGTCATCCAATGATTCTTTACTCATGCCATTCTTAATAAATTTGATTTTATCTTCACGATTTATAGAAACCATTCCTAAAGTTTTACAACGTGGCTTTTTGCAAGCAAGTCTTACACAGTGAGAACATTCAGAGCCAAGTCGCTTAGCTCTTCTTTTCTTAGCAAATGTACTTTTACCAAAACCAGGCATGTAGGAAATGAATGGATCAGAAAACTCACCTGCCAATTGAACCTTTGCTTCAATTAACCAGCGAATGTCAACAGGAATCTCATTGATCATTAACAAACGCAATTGTTCACAACGAGCTTTATAAATATTCTTAAGAGCATTTTAAGGGAGAGAAGGAAAACATTGATGCAATTTTCATTGTATTTCTTCCATGCTTGACACTGAGGTTTCATTTATTGTGGGAAACTGAGAATACCGACTTAAAAAGTCATGGACTACTGTTATCCGCCATTTATACGGGAGAGTGAATCAAGACAAAACGAATCAAATCTGCAAAATCAAATCAAAAGTGAAAAAGAACAACAAAATAAAACAAACACACAAGGAATATAACTCACCTTCGTCCTTTTATTGAATTTACCTCCAGTTCAAATTGTAGATTATAAATACGATCATCTATTTTCTTGAGTTGTCTTTCTAGATCTTTCACGTGGGATACTAACTCTGGTGGTTGTAGATCCCAAATGGGATTTGATTTACAAAATCAGAGCAATTTCCTCAAGTAAAATTTTACATGTAAAAGTCTTTTAAGATGATCGAAAAGGAAACTTCTTATGGAGGTACTCATGACAAGTATAAAAATTTGGTGAGCTAAAACACAATTGTCAAACAACACAAAATTAAAAAAGAATGCAATGCATTCCATTCAAGACATAGAGAAGGAAAAAAAAAATCAAACAATTCAAACGATAAAGTGACAGTAAATCAAATTTATAAAAAATTAAAATAAAGAGACTTAATCAAGATTTGGTGGGTCACTCAAATTGATTTCACGTGGTTGGTATTTCAGATATTGTTTCAATATTTGACCACTAACTTTAAATGCGATATATCTCTTGATAATCTAGAAAGGCTAATGACACATGTAATTCTAAAAACAAACTAAAAATTAAACAAGTAAAAATGCAAAATAAAAATAAACAAACTGAAAATAAATAAAATAAATAACTTAGGCGGTGAAACCAGCTATAAACAAAGAAATT
>MKYO02006122.1:0-19566 GCA_002013955.2 Citrus medica | reverse complement strand
AAAAAATAAACAGGAAAAACTTTTAATAGTAGATGCAAGGTCGGACATGTGGCTGTTGCTGCTACGATTTTCAAAGACTACGAACTGGAGTGCTGGTGATTGCTGATTCCCATTTATACAGAGATTACTGGCGGGAGGAAACGAATCAAACGATAGAAACTGCTGACAATTAGGAATATTGCTTTGTATAGGTCCGTTGAGTCACATGGATATTATCTTAATTCAGACTGCAATGGCCAAGTAAATTGAATTGACTGTAGGCCCTACAGTGGTGATGCATGCGATGATGTCACTAGGAAAATGATAAACTAACAAATGCAAGATAAAGGGACGACACGCGTTCTTTTTTCTAATCTTTTTTGTGGGGCTGACAATAAATAATAAAATAAGTTTAAAAAACAAAAATGATGTTCTCACGAAATAAAGTATTTTTCGTCTCTTACGATTTCACACATGCAACAAAAACACCCAACATCCACCTTCACGCGTCTGGCTCTTTCATTTCTCCCTCATCACAACTCTTTCTCTCTCACCTCCAAGCTGCCAGCCACTGCAACAAGCTCCATCGTATCAGTCTCTTTTCTCACAACATAATCGCTGTAATGTTTAGAAGTGATTTTACAAAATAACTTTGTATTTGTTTTTGTTTTAAGAATGAAGAATGCGGTAGAGCTTTTTTTCCTTTTTTTTGGATTGTATTCCTTGGTGCTTTGAACGAAATTAATTTATTTACTAAGTTGTGTGCTTTTGCTTTCAACCCACTTAGATTTAACTTTGCTGAATTTGTAATTAACCTCAGAAGTATCCTGCTGAGGATTGAAGCACAAAGAAGCAAATTAAAACAAAACACGGGTAGAGCAAGAAAAATAATTAATTAAACAATATAGTTGCTTTAAATACTACAAAAATTACAAACAAAATACTTCACTTTAACTGACAAGCATGTGAATTTTTAATGAAAGTTACAGACTATAAATTTTTTTTATGACAATAGTGGGTAATAAATTTGATAAACAAACTAGAACAATTTAGAGGCTGCAAAGTTGATGGAAAAGATAGATGGCAAAGTCCAGAACAAAAGCTGAGAACAACAACGACAAAGGCTCAGTGATGACATTATTGCTAGATCAAAGCTTTTGGAAGTTGGAGTGAAGCTTGATCGCCTTGAATGATTTCTTCATAACCCACCTTCAAAACCCAACTGATGTTAACAAATTGATTTATTGGATGAGACAGTTGTGTATGTGAGGGTATGAGAGTAAAGAGACTCGTTGTTGTACTGTTGGGAATGAGGCAACTGCGTGGAGATGGGAGAAAACAGCTGCTGCAGTGGAGCTTATGGCTGCGGCTGGCAGCTAGGAGACGAGAGAGAAAGAGTTGCAATGAGGGAGAAAGGAAAGCAGTGTAACGAGGGAGAAAGGAAAGAGCCCCTGAACTTTGTTATTTTAATATTTTTTTAATAAAAAATAGAAACAGAAATAGGACCCACAAAAACTTATTTCTATCGTCCCTTTGTCATTCCATTGTTCATTTAGCACTGCTCCTTTTACATATGCCCTTGCATATTCAATCTCAATCATCCAACTTTAAAATTAAAAAAAAACATTTAAAGATAAATAAGTAATTTAATAAATGAATTTTCATCGAATTAACCATATTTGATTCGTTTATGACCCATTTATTAAATAAATCATAAACAAATAAACGAATCAATGTACTCAAATTCGAATTCAATTCCTTTAGTTAGTAAATAGAATAGAATTCGTCCATTTATTAAATAAATCAATTTTTTCAAACCCAAACTCATTTAAATATTGAATAAATGAATCATAACCTAGATTGCCTCCCCTATCTGAATCTAAAGAAGAGCAAGCATAAATATTATTTAATTTCTTGTTGTGTTTCCACGAAAGTTGCACATATGTCGTTAAATTCTCTCGCTCGTGAATTTAAAAGTAAAGACAATTTCATATTCATAAAAGAAATAAAAATAAATAAATTCTATTATCTTTTAATTGACTCCAACATCCCAATTTAATTAAGACACTCTTATTGTTCATGGATAAAACATAAAACATAATGTTTGGGGAAGAAATAAAAGACAAATGATGAAATGCAACGTGTGGATACAAGGCTTGTTTGGTTGTTGTATTAAAGCCTCTCATTGTATTAATTTTACACAAGCCCATGTTTGGCAAATAAAAAATTAGAGGACCACCACATTAAAAGCCCAAACTAATGCGGCAACTGCTGCTTGTTTTGTTTTTTCTCTTTCTTTCTCTCTCCCTTTTTGCTTTTGCAACTGTTTTAGAGTTTTGCTTTTTGACTTTTGCTTTATAATAATAATAATTATTATTATTATTATTATTAAATATAACTTTTAATTTAATATTATTTTTATATTTTTATATTATAATTATTAATATAGATTAATAAACATGTAATTTATTATTCAATATTATTATATTATATTATTTTTTACATTATAATTTATTAATAAATTTATAATTTATTATAACTAATAATAAATAGTTAAATATGAATAAATTTGAATAATATTAATTTAAAATTAATAATAATATAAAATATTAATACAATTTAAGTATATTAATATAATATAATATAGTATAATATTTAATTTAAATTAATCAAAAAATTTATTACAGTACAATGTAGTACCAAATATTGTACAGTATTATTATAATACAGTGCTAATGCAATACAACATAATACAATACACCAGCATTAAAATAATACAATACAGCATAATACAATACACCAGCATTAAAATAATGCAATATAGCATAATACAATACATGTACCAAACGCACCCATAGAGTTTGTAAAGTCACCCAAGTGAGGTTGACTTATGTCGGATACCCTAAAAAATTAGATTGGCATGCAAACTTTCCTATATCAAAGCCAAAATGGTCAGAGAAAATGCCTAAAAAATCAAGCATGTGAAGTGTCATTATCATATCAAAAAGATATTGATTCCTTAGTTGATACTAGGGAATCGATGAGGAGATACCAGGTCGGAAAAGTAGAGGCAGCAGCCTGCCACGTTTGTAAAAACTGCCAAAGCTGCCTATCAAGCGAGTTAGGACCATCTATCCTTACCTGCCACGCCAAACAGCCTCTCAGAAGCACGTAAGACCACCAAGCATTGCCCAGCACGTGTATGTGTGGAAAAAAATACACAAATGGCACACCTACTTACTCTCTAAGCATACTCTCAATTGTCCAAACAATCATACAAGCCAAAGGACAAGAATGTCCTTTGTGTAAAGCAATAAAAATGCTCAAGTTGGCAAGCACCCCAAGGCAATCCATATAAAGAGATCATATTCTATTTTTCTCATTCATCATAAAAATCCACACACAACAAGGCTGAGGCTTTCTTCAGCATTCAACCATCGTTATTAAGAGCTTGCAGGCTTTTAACACCCAAAAAATAGTACTAGAAGCTAACTTGACATCAGAGTGTGGTCGTCGGTCATCACATGTTCCATGTGTAACCTCTTTTCTCAATTTTGTAGGTTAAACACAGCCCATCAATTCAACTCTCACTCTAGATCTAAGTCTCTGACAACACCCTCACCTCCTCCCTTCACTCTTAAGCTTCATCTAAGACCATATCAAGTAATGCATCTCACCACGCAAGGCACCTTGTCACCTTAATACAAATTTTATTGTGTTTAAGTAGGTTTTTACTTTTTTTTTCAGCCCCAAATCTACTTAAAACACATATATATCGATATATTGATCTAATTATTTAATTATTTCCACCATTTTTTTCAATGTATAGCATCCAATTCTAATCACAACCCATTAAAATCTTTTTTTTTGGTTAAATAAAGAACCTCAACTAAGGCTAAGGTTTAACAACACGAGGGAACACAGTCCCTAAACCATCATTACGTAGCCAAGTCTCAACGTCCAGGGGAGGGGTAGCAAAATGATGAAGGCCAAGAGGGAGAGTAAGGGCATGACTAGCCATGAAGTCTGCTGCGAAATTAGCTTCGCGATAAATATAGTGTACAAACACCTGCCAATCATGAGAGAGAAGACCAAGAATATCATTGACGAGGGGCAAGGTAGCATTAAAGCTTTTCCTATTAAGTAACTGAGTAACACAAAGGCTATCAATCTCAACCACCAACAGTCTTATACCCATTTGCCAAGCCAAGATTAGTCCCTGATATAAACCCCAAAGCTCTGCAATTGTTACAGAGCAAATACCAATATTCATGCAGAAACCGCCATGCCATCTACCAGTAGCATCTCTAATCAAACCACTTGCACCCACCAAACCAGATCCTTTCCTGCACCATCAGAGTTTAACTTATAATACGGCCATCGAGGAGGCAACCACCCAAACATGTTTTGAACTCTCAACCCGCGATCACTTTGAAAAGCATCAAATGTACGAAGTATCTCCTCAACTCGCACCATAATATCCTGAACCATGCTTTCCTCATTTACAACTTTACCTTCAAAAAGTAGCTTATTCCTTCCCACCCATATACACCAGATGGCTACCCCGAATATGCAACTCCATTCTCTGAGTGCTACTATGAAGGCTCGTACCTTGAATATTGGCGAAAATCCAATATCAGATTGGCAAGGTGAAGAAAGAATCATGCTCACGACCTGTTAACAACATATTCCAAAATCTCCGAGATGTGATATAATCGCGAAGTGCATGAGTTGTATCCTCTACAGCACAACCACAATGCATGCATATCATATCCATCCCAATATGTTTTCTATAAAGCTCGGCCTTGCATTTAATTCTTTTTTTAGCAGCACTCGCCATTTCCAAATACTCTTTCATCTCACCTCTTCATCCTGAATAACGTTTCCAAGAATCAAGTTATAAGTTATTCTTGCCGTGAACATTCCCGAATATGATGAACCCTAATAAAACTGATCAGCATTATTATTCGGGGTAGGAGGCTTAATGGCTGCAATCATTAGCACCACATTATGAGGGAGAAGAAACCCAAATCGGCTCCAGTTCCATAAACCATTAGAATTAATGGCATCAGCCACCCAATCATGAAAAATAGCTTCATGAATAGGTGCCACCGCCAGATTAACGAGCGGCCCAACATCTGCAACCCAAGTGTCTTGCCAAAAACGAATATGGTTACCATTCCCCACATTCATCGCAACCCATACAACACCTTTAGCCAAACCCGACCAATAGCCTTCCACAAATATGAGCCATATTTTGTATGTAGAGAAGTTGCATAACCAGTAGGATCAAAGCCATACTTCGAGCAGATACCTTGTGCCCAATAGCTATTATTATTGACTAGCAAGCCCCAACCAAGTTTCATTAATAAAGCTTTATTCATAAGCTTCTGATAGTTTCAAATGACACACATCAACCCAGTTAACCAGATGAAGCTTCTTGACCTCAGAGTTCCCACTCCAAATAAATCTGCGGCGTTGTTACTCAATTTTAGTTATGGTAGTTATAGGCAATCTCGTTGTTTGCATTGAATAAATCGGCAACGCCTGCATTGCAATCTGCGTGAGAGTGACTCTACCAGCAAAAGATAAGTTTTTGCCACTCCAACCATTAAATTTACACTCCACCTTCTCCAATATGCCATGATACATTGCTTTACTAACTCTCGAGTGCAATAGTGGCATACCCAACTAATTGCCCAAATCCGTAGTCACAGAGAAGCCAAGAGCCGTGCCAATATTACTCACAATGCACGGTTTAACATTTTTAGAAAAGAAAACCTGAAATTTTTGTTTATTGACCTTCTCCCTTGAGCTCGCACAAAACGTATTAAGAACATCATTGATCACAGTAGCTTGAGTGCAAGAAGCTTCAGTAAAAAGTGACAAATCATCAGGAAAAAATAAATGAGTGATAGGGGTAAATCGCTTAGAAAGCCGGATTGGCTTCCATGATCCATTATTAACGGCACGATGAATTCCATGGCTAAGTCTCTTGATACAAAGGACAAAAAGATACGGAGAAATAGGGTCTCCTTGTCTAATCCCCCGAAAGGGAACAAACTCCTCGGTGTATCCCCCATTCCACAGGATTTGCATAGATGCTTAAGTGATATAGTCCATTGTGATACGAATAAGGTCTTAAGGAATCCCTGCTTCACATAGAGTTTCATAGATGAAAGCCTAGCTCAGCTTATCATAAGCTTTCTCCAGATCCACCTTAATTAGTATCTGACCAATCTTTCTTGACTTCCGACGCATGGTATTAATAACTTCCTGAGCAATAATAATATTCTCTGTTATGTGCCTTCCAGGAACAAAGCTAGTCTGCATTGACCCTATCAAGTCATGAAGAATGCCATTTAATCCATTTGCCACAATCTTAGTAATTGTTTTATAAATTACAGGACAAAGATTTATAGGCCTGTATAATTGGAGGCTATCCGAATGCTCAACTTTCGGAATAAGTACAATCAGAGTTTTATTAATCTCACTAGGTATCCGTTATCCATTGAAAATCCCCTGCACCAAAGTACATACCGAACTTCCCACAGTATCTCATTGCGTCTGATAAAATACAGCATTCAGACCATCTATCCCCGGAGCCTTGAACGGATGCATAATAAAAATTGCCTCCTTAATTTCATCCTCACACACTTCCGCATTAAGCTTGCCGAGATTAAGTTCATCAATTCCAGGAAATATACTCACCAAAGGATAAGGGATATGCTCCCTAGGCTCTTTTGTATAAAGATTCTTAAAAAAGTTTACAGCATGAGCTTTAATAATATTAACATCTTCAATCCAATTGCCATGATCATCTTCAATCATCGCTATTTGGTTCTATCTTCTCCTCTGGATTGTTTGGCAATGAAAATACCTAGTATTTCGATCACCAAACTCAATCTAGTCACACCTAGATTTCTGATACCACAAAATCTCCTTCTGATTCAAAACACTCTTTGATTCCCTCTTGAGGGTCATCTCTAAATCCACCAGGTGTCATGGTCTGCACCACTCTAGAGCACGTTGAATTTTGGCCAATCTTACTAAAATGTTATTCATCCGTTTGTGTATGTATCCAAAGACCTCCTTATTCCATTTCCGCACCTCCATAATAAAATGGCTAGTTGAGTTCACATAATCTCCACTCCCTTGCCACGTCTTAGAAACAAAGGTTTTAAACCTGCTATCGGTGAGCCAAGATTCCAAGAAGCGGAACGGCTTAGCACCACTAGCTTGCCGACTTACCCTCTCAAATTTAACTAGAATAGGGCGATGGTCCGAGTTGAGTTTTGGCAAATGCATGACTTGGGAGTTATCAAATTTCAGTACCCACTCATCATTACAAAAACATCTATCTAGTCGTTTCAACAAATTTCCTCTCTCCCAAGTGAATTTCGACCCACTGAATTCAAGATCACAAAACTGATTCCGATGAAACCAATCACTAAATCGATGACAAACACCATCTGAACGAGTCGAACCACCTCTCCTCTCCGAAGGATGTAAAATAGTATTAAAGTCACCTCCAAGGAGCCAAGGCCCCGACATAGTACGAGCCACTGTTTCAAGGTTATTCCATAGATGCTTCCTAATATGTTTATTAGGACTTGCATAAACTGCAGTAGCCCAAGAGATATAACCCATATCAGTAGCTATACTAAAATGAATGAATTGCTTATGATTTATGATCACCTCTACTTTAAAACAATCTTTCCACACTAACCAAATACCTCCGGAGAAACCTTCGGCCTCAATTCTATGCGACCTCTCAAAACCACTCCGAATAATAAAATCATCAGCCTTTTTCCCGCTTATCCTTGGTTCAAATAACGCAACCATGGAAGGATTATACTTCTGAATTAGAGCTTTGAAAGTCTTTCGAAAGTCAGGGGAAAGTGCACCTTGGCAGTTCCAAAACATAATTGAAAAAATCATTAAAAGAATGATTAGAGGACAAGAACCAAGACCCTTCTTCCTCTAGAGACCTTCCAGATTCTGAGTCATCTCGGGACTCGTCAACACCACCTCGAGCCATATAATCGCTTCCGTCCGAGTCCTCATCATCACCAGACTCATTTTATCCCGCATTATCAGGTGGCTCACCCAGGGGATAGTTCCTATTATTCTTCGTCATGTTGGCAAAAAGGGAGTTCTCTCTAGCAAACTGAGTCAGCATGTCAGCACCATCAGTGGGATTAGCAAAAGAGTACACCGAATGTTTAAGAGGATCAAGGGAAGTACTGGCGAGATGGCCTGGGCTGGGTGTCTCTGTTAATGGCTGATTGATTCTATATTGTGGTAAGGGTTGGGTTAATGTTTTTGACACCGGACATCAATAGATGAGAAAACACAACGTCACACACCCAAGAAATCACAAGCTCACCACCACAGCAAACAACAAAAGGATACAGAAAAATTCACCACCTAAAGTTGTTTAAGCTAAAGATACAGGGCTTAAAAATACTCACCACTCAATGGAATCCACCAAAGAGATACAGAGTTTGATAATAACTCAAAGTTCATCCAATTCCCAAAATTAATCTCTGTCCTTTGGTTACAACTACATAAGCTTAAATAGCTTTCTTGGAACAATCCTCCAAGCATAGATTTACTACAAAGAAACCCTTTAAATAAATTCACTTTAAAGACCAACATTAAAGCTAGACATTAATAAAACATTGGTATGCTTAAAACATAACAAAGAACATTAAAAAAAAATCCAAGTCCCGAAATATTCTTCTTGACTCAAAACTGAACGGTCTTTACTTAACTGATCATAACTTACTGTAGAAAACTCCAAATTTAGATTAGTAAAATTCATTAGAAAGCTAACAGAAATATCTTTCCAATGATGTATGGCTCGAAAATTAATTCGATCTCATGCAGTACAGTTTAATTCCCAAAGATGCCCCTTCTGCACAGAAATTCTGCTCACTTGATTAATGTAAGAACTTGAGCTGCACTTGGTATAACTTGATTACCAAATATTTCAAACACTCATGTGTTAATCTCCCCTAGTTGAAAAAAATTCGACCTCGATTTTTGATAATTTTCTTCATGATAAGGAGACAAATCTGATATGTTGAACGTTGACGAAACACCATAGCCATCTGGTAGGTCAATCTTGTAAGCATTATCTCCAATGCGTTGCAACACTTTAAATGGTCCATCAGCCCTTGGTCTAAGTTTAGCAAATTTTCCAGGTGGAAAACGATCTTTCCTAAGATGAGCCCAAACCAAATCTCCTTCCTGAAACTTAGCATGTTTTCGATGCTTGTCTGTAGATTTTTTATACTTCTCATTTTGCTTCAATATTCTATCTCGAACCTGTTCATGCATCTTCTTGATACTTTTAGAGCGTTCTTCAGCCTCTCCACTAAATTGATGATCAGTCAAAAGTGGAGCCAAATCCAAAGGATTGATTGGATTATTGCCATAAACTTTCAGAACCCAATGCTCTGATACCAAATTTGGTATCAGAGCATTGGGTTCTGAAAATTTATGGCTCAACGACGTCGGTGTAATGCAAGAGTTGCAGAGCCTCCTGTTCGTGAGAGGGACTTGGGTGATATAGAAAGGGATGATCTTAGAAGACAAGTAGAACAGCTTCAGCAATGATTACAACACCTTGAAGGAACTCGAGAAGCTGCTCCTAATAGTAGTTCGGAAGAAGAATGCTCAATCAATGACGGGGTAGATTATAATCCCTTCCATCAGGAACAAAGCTCCAATAGTGAATTTTCTTCTCGTTCTCGAATTCATAGGCGTCGCGATTCTTATCAGCCTTTCGACTTCAAGGTCAAAAGTCCTTCCTGAAACTTAGCATGTTTTTATGCTTGTTTGCAGATTTTTTATACTTCTCATTTTGCTTCAATATTCTATCTCGAACCTGTTCATGCATCTTCTTGATACTTTTAGAGCGTTCTTCAGCCTCTCCACTAAATTGATGATCAGTCAAAAGTGGAGCCTTGTCTTTTTGGGTTATGTTGTATCGAAAGATGGAATTAAAATGGATCTAAGCAAGGTGGAGGCCATTTTGAGATACAGAGGCCTGTGTGACGTTGTGTTTTCTCTTTATTTGGTAGTACAGAACCTGAAATAAGATCATTGCAATGTTGAATGTCCCTCATGGGAGGAAGGCCATGTGGTAATTCTTTTGGAACAACATCTGAGAATTCTTCGAGCAAATACTTCATAATCAGAGGCGGTTCATTGCTATCTTCATTTTCCTCAAACACCACCAGCATGTAAACTTCACTACCCATTTCAAATTCTTTTTTACAATCTGAAACATTCAGTAAATTGTTTTCCACTCCTTTGATAGGTTTGGGACTTTTCTCTACCTTTGAAGGACCCAGAATGACTTTACTTCCATCTTTAATAAAAGTATAAGTATTCCTATAACCATCATGAACAACCCTTATATCGTACTGCCAACATCGCACCAAACTTCATCTTTATATTTATTCCCAATAGAAAATGAAATAAGGCAACGCGTGTTTACCTCAATCTCATTTCCCTTTTTAAGCCAAGAAAGTTTATAAGGCTGAGGATGCTGCTCCGTTTTGAGCTTCAACTTCTTCACCATTTCAATTGCTACCACATTCTCAAAACTGCCACTATCAATAATGACATTACATATCTTTCCATGACAAGTGCATCTGGTGTGAAAGATATTCTTTCTCATCCAATCTTCCCCATCTTCACAAACAATACTCAAACTCTTTTGAATAACTAGAGAGTTTCCATCATCAGCATATGTACCTTCTCCATCTTCAACATCCTTTTCGACACTAGGATTCTCATGATCTTCCGCATCCTCGTCATTGCTTTCCTCTTCAACAAGGGCAACCACCCTACAATTAAGACACTCAGAAGCAATGTGCCCATAACCATGGCATTTAAAACATTGATGAGAACTAGCATTCGAACCACTTACTCGCTGTTTAGATCCTTCCCCGATATCATTCCTCGTAATTTTCTTTGCAGTAGAATTCGAACCAGAATTATGCTTAGAAACGGAGCCACTCCCTCGATTGACATCACGAACTGTGAACCGAATACCCCCACCACGAGCATCTTTTTGTTGCTTTTCCACCTTAAGAGCAAGTCTGCATACATCACTATAAGTCCAATATGGTTGGAGCTGGACCACATTACCAATCTCATGTTTCAAACCACCCAGATAGCGTGCGATCGTATGCTCTTCCGCCTCTACCAAACCACATTTCATCATTAGGTTGTCGAACTCTGTTGTATAGTCTTCCACTGACAATTCCTTTTGCTTGAAGTTGTGGAACTTAAGGTAGATATCTTGCCTGTAGTTATCGGGCAAAAACTTTCTCTTAAGCTCTTTTCTCATTTTCTCCCAAGTAATAATTTTCCTCCGTCCCTTTCGTTCCCTTTGCCTCTTAAGATTTTCCCACCATAAAGAAGCATACTTTTTAAGTTTAATGGCAATGAGTTTCACTTTGCGATCTCCAGGCATATCTCTGTATTCAAAAATGCGTTCAACAATATTAAGCCAATCAACAAACACTTCTGGTTGCATTCTTCCTTCAAATTTAGGAATCTCGACCTTGAAGTCGAAAGGGTGATAAGAATCGCGACGCCTATGAATTCGAGAACGAGAAGAAAATTCACTATTGGAGCTTTGTTCCTGATGGAAGGGATTATAATCTACCCCGTCATTGATTGAGCATTCTTCTTCCGAACTACCATTAGGAGCAGCTTCTCGAGTTCCTTCAAGGTGTTGTAATCGTTGCTGAAGCTGTTCTACTTGTCCTCTAAGATCATCCCTTTCTATATCACCCAAGTCCCTTTCACGAACAGAAGGCTCTGCAACTCTTGCATTACACCGACGTCGTTGAGCCATAAATTTTCAGAACCCAATGCTCTGATACCAAATTTGACACCGGACATCAATAGATGAGAAAACACAACGTCACACACCCAAGAAATCACAAGCTCAGCACCACAGCAAACAACAAAAGGATACAGAAAAATTTACCACCTAAAGTTGTTTAAGCTAAGGATACAGAGTTTAAAAGTACTCACCACTCAATGGAATCCACCAAAGAGATACAGAGTTTGATAATAACTCAAAGTTCATCCAATTCCCAAAATTAATCTCTGTCCTTTGGTTACAACTACATAAGCTTAAATAGCTTTCTTGGAACAATCCTCCAAGCATAGATTTACTACAAAGAAACCCTTTAAATAAATTCACTTTAAAGACCAACATTAAAGCTAGACATTAATAAAACATTGGTATGCTTAAAACATAACAAAGAACATTAAAAAAAAATCCAAGTCCCGAAATATTCTTCTTGACTCAAAAATGAACAGTCTGCACTTAACTGATCATAACTTACTGTAGAAAACTCCAAATTTAGATTAGTAAAATTCATTGGAAAGCTAACAGAAATATCTTTCCAATGATGTATGGCTCGAAAATTAATTGGATCTCATGCAGTACAGTTTAATTCCCAAAGATGCCCCTTCTGCACAGAAATTCTGCTCACTTGATTGATTAATGTAAGAACTTGAGCTGCACTTGGTATAACTTGATTACCAAATATTTCAAACACTCCTGTGTTAGTTTTCCATGGCTGGTGGTAAGAGCTTGGTTTGGTCTGCATGGTTTGCATGGGGAGGGCGGGTCTGTAACTGGACCAGGCTCGGGCTGTGAGGATGCGCAACGTTGCCACGGTTTGACATGTGATTCTGTTTACGTGAGGAATATCGATGGTTAGGTTGCATGGGCTGGTTGCTATTTTGGTTCTCATCTTGCAATACCAGGCTGACCTCAAGATCATGATTGCGAGGAATCCTTTCAATGATTTCGCGATCATTATCCATATCTTCAGAATTGAAGAGTGAAAAATGAGATCCAGATCTAACATTACCATTCTGGGCTCGATTATAATTTCCTTGAATCGTACCTTCCTTAGCCTTCCGTGCCTTCCTTTTTTAGTAACAATCATCCAAGGACCAAAGAGCGAATTATTCGGATTATCAAAGGTTGAAGGATCCACCGTCACACCCGTCGCTTCACCCTCCAGTTGAGGCCCCCCGTCGCAGCCATGCCCTATTGACACCTCCTTTTTTCTTTGACAAGTATCAACTGTGTGCCCATCCTTGCCATACTCAAAACATATAGTAGGAAGCCCCTCATATTCAATCCTTTGAATCTTACCATTCAACTGAAATTGTGAGACTAAGGGCTTATTCAAACAAATTTCAACAGCCACTCGAGCAAATTTTTCACGCTTTGCAGCCAAAGTATTGTAAGCTATCCTTATGACACGACCAACTACTTCCCCCAGGATCCGAAGAACCCTTTTATGATAGTAATGAAGCGGCATGCCAGGAAGTCTGATCCACGCCACTATGGTCTCAATTTTATCCGACAAGCAATCAAAGGTTGGAGACCACTTTTGCACAGTTAAGTAGTGCCCAAAAATAGTCCAAGGGCCTTGCGTGAGGACAAATTCCCCATCCTCTTCTGCTCCAAAGGATACAAGATAGTAATAATTTTCTAAGTCAATTACTGTAAACCCTCGTTCCGCTCTCCACAAGGATTCCAATTTATTACATAATGATCTATAGCCTATGGATCGCCCTAACAGTTTCACAATCACTGTGTTTTTCCATGGTCGAATCAGCTGTTCCTGCATCTTCTGTGAAAACACAACTGAAGGAATACGTCCATCTGTTTCAATGATTACATCCTCATCCGCAATATCTAGGTCATCCTCACCTCCATTCATCTCAGTTGCAGCCCCGACTGATCTTTCATTAAACTATCCTTAAAAGACATAGCCGACGGATTATCTTCATCGGACCCCTGTTCTCTGAAGCGTGCCTTTTTAGTCGTGCGGTCTTCCTCCAGCAGGGGAGGGGCCGCTTTCAGCAAATTAGAGTTCGGTTCCATGCAGAGAGAATTTCTTCCTCTTTTTCTTCAAAATTTTCTTCTCCTTTGAGTGGTGGGTTTTGTTTCTATCTAGTAGTTTTTATTCCCTTAGAATTTTAACTTGGTGTATCAGAGCGGGAAACGGCTTCATCCAATTCAATTAACACCACCAGTTCCGCTGCCAAAACACAACCCATTAAAATCTTTGAAAACATGTTAATTTGTAAATAAACCCCACTGGATGACATTTTTACTCTTTTAGGCAACTGGATTTCCCATTCTCACACTTCCTTCGCAGATAACAACATGCGTACGTGCCAAACCTTTTTTTTCATAATATATTTTTTTTATTTCTTTAATGACCAGAATATCCAGTTGGCAGTAAAACTTTCTCTTTGATTATCCATATTATAGCTTACACTTGAAGCGTAAAAGTGATGAAAGCAATCAACAAATGCCTGTAATGATGATTTTCTAGCTTGGTAGCTCCAGGAAGTTTCAATGGCATCAAAGTAGACATACATTGACTACTCTCCCAACATTGCTATGACTCATTTGAAGTAAAAGAGATACATGTTCCAAGGTTGAAGACGTTGCAACATCCTGATGTACATACAGTAGTTTCTAAATCAAAAATTATTTTTGGATTTTTCTAATATAGTGAGAATCAACAGCACAGCAGGGAGATGATGTATTAAAAGATCATACTGATGATAATTAATTAATTACTAAAACTTATGTAAAAAAGTATTTAATTTTTCTTACCGAAAAAATAATTTTACTCATCAATACGAACGAAAGTACTAAAAATAAAAATAAATGTGGTGTTGTGTTACACAAAAGGAGGGATGGGAATATAGGCAACTAAATTTTTGTGAAATTTTAGAGGTTCCCGATCTTTCTATTATTTACACTAAAAAAACATAACTATTATGTTTTCCTCTTTGATACGCCTTGATCAAGATTTTGGTTTTGCGCATCCAACCAACAATCACTCAAATTCTACTCCTTTCCTGTGTCTGCATGTAGTTTTTTTTTTTAAATTCTCTAATGCCTCAAATTTGTTTGAGCCACCGTGTCACAAATTGCTATCAATACTTTTCATCCTTAAGTACAACTAAATCATACAAGTAGAGACACTTGTTTAAATTATTTATATACATATAATTGTATTATTAAAACAAAGCAATCAAGCGGCATTGTAGGCCAACTAACCTTTATTCAAAAGTCTAAATTTCTATATATCACTATCGATCCTAAACTTTCTAGCAATAGCCTTTCATTGAAAAGTTAATGGCAATGTTGCCAGGGCTTTCACCATTTTAACATACCAAACCCAACCCATGTTATTCCTTGCTTTGTCGAACTTAATTATTTAAAAAGAAAAAAGAAATCAAATTAATGAATTTTTATACACATTGAATTTTTGTTACAATAATTAACCATATTTACTGGGGGCACCGGGGCAGATAGAATTCACTCGTATAATTTGTTGGGTGATGAGCATATAATATATACATTTTTTACTCTTAATTATATAATTGTTGGTTATTTTATTTATTATTTTTAATTAATTGAATTATTTTTTTAAACAGGAAATTAATTAAAGATTATAGATAAAAAGGACATGAAGAAGTTCAATTTAAGAAGCAATAGAAATTAAATTGGGAACCAATTGAAGGACAAAGAATTAAAAATTAATCTATTAAGATTTAATTCAAGATGAGAGGGGATGCATCAAATTTACGTGAGAAGCAATTGCCATTTTAATGCATGACATTAAAAAGGAATGAAAATCCTAATGTGATTCTAAGTGGAGAGCACGTGCAAGACCAAATCAAAGCTTAGAAAGCCAAGCCTTTTAGCCTTTGGATGAAATAGGTCGGTCGGTAACATTATATAAGTCGAACTTTGCCTTTTGCAAGAGAAGCAGCTGCGAGACAGAGAGAAGAAAAGGACGAGAGCCGCAGCAGAGCTTCAATATTCCCCATGGCTGGTTTATTTTATTTGTTGCTCCTAATTTAAGTATGTTTAGCTAATTTTTTTATATTGAGGTTAAGGATGAAACTCTATTCAATAAAATAATTATCTTTTTATTTAATTAATTCTCTACATATATTTTTTAATATTTATAGTTCTTATTTCACATAATTAGTTGGGTGTAATTAAATCTTTTCACCAATTATGTCATGCATTATTAATTATTAGGGTTAATATTTGTCTAAATCTATGCTTGGATCTATGAAGTTGATATATGATTATCTTTGATTCTATGTATTTCATTAAAATGTTTACATAGAGTGCTTAGAAAAACTTTGACTTTTTGTTATTCAATATATTTGCATGGGATGCTTAGATATCATATTTTTAAGCAGAAAAAGAACTTATACAAGATTAATTTTAATTGGACTTAATTGTTATATCTATGAGATGACATAGATTGATTTCGAATTGTCACTTAAAAATTGAGGATTAATTAACAATTAGATACTTACTAGTTGAATAGTGGTGGATTCTGAAACCTTTGTAATTTTTGTTTTATTGAATTTTCCTTCGCTTTAATTATTTTCTTAGTTTAATTAATTTTATTTATCTTAAAAACTCAATTTGCTCAACTATGTTAGAATTAATGTTAATTTTATATTTAAATTATACTTTTCAATTTATTATAATTCATGTGGGTTCGACCTCGTTAACACTATATTCTATTTCTACATTCGTGCACTTGAGTATATTAAAATTTTTCACAACATTGTGTGGGCATTACAATGTGGCAATGAATTCTTTGGCTAATTGGAGAGACACAGATCCAACTCCTCTTGAAGAAAATTCAGGAAAATCTTCTTGAACGTGTGATTAAATCAAAAAAGATTCTGGGGGCCGGACGGATTATAAAATAATTAAATAAATAGAGCATCATTAAAATTAGAGCTTCACAAGGGATGATGCCCTGTATGATTTTAATTGCGCTAGGCTTCCCAAATTACAGGGAATTAATTCTTACTGTTATTAATAAAGAAGGGCAAGTAAAGTTATAGGCAAACTCCTCCTGATTGAAGTTTTGTAATTTATTCACCTCTTTAAGAATCATTCTTTCTTAGTCTTAATATGAATGGGACACCATATTCATACTCTCTATATATAATATAAGAAAGTATACGTACATATAGGCCTGAAATAATTTATTTGTGTTTGATTTTTCAAAAATTTTGCTCAGAAATTTGTTGAATAGGCTAAGGACCGCTGGAATAACCCACCAAGATTTGTATCGATAACAAGTCAGCAAAATATTTAGCTAAGTATATCGACACTTGCTATCATTACAGAAGGAAGTGCATCACAAGAAAAGATATTCAAGTTGATTATGTGATGTCAAAAGACCAAGTAGATGATATTTTCACCAAGCCATTCAAGCTAGAAGATTTTATCAGATTGAGAAATTTACATAGTATTGTAAAAATTCATGCCACACACATAAATAAAGCCAATTATTTCATGGTCATACACTTGTTCCACTAACCAAACATAAACTTAACTCAATCCACTTAAGCATACCTAACTTATTTCACTAACAATTCACACGCCTAACATGGTAAACAAGTTTACTTTCATAAGACCCCCTCTTAAACTTATTTTACAATACCAAGTAAATTTTTTAATCTAATAAAATCTTTTATCTTGAATGGGTTGGTGAATATATCACCTACTTGGTCTTTTAACATCACATAATTAACTTATACATCATTTCCTGTTATCCTTCTATAATGATAGCAAGTATTGATATGCTTACTCCGATCAAGCTGATTTTTGCAGCATCACGTTCCTCTCGTCAAGCTCTTCGATTTGATATGCTACATTGTGGAGAATTGATTACTAGCTCTAGTACAATTTTATTGAGAATTCTGAAAAATCAAACACTTTTGTATCATTAAAACTCAACACTCATACAACTCTCAAAGCTCGAAACTCACTCCAATACAACTTAGATTTTTCTTCTTATTGTAATACTAAAAACAAGTGATCAAGAAGCTATTTATACTAGCTTATGATCAATCCACACCACACATATAAATAAAGCCAATTATTTCATAGCCATACATTTGTTCCACTAACAAAATATAAGCCTAACTCAATCCATTCAAGCATACCTAACTTATTCCACTAACAATAATTCACACACCTAACATGGTAAACAGTTTACTTCCACAACAATTTTTCTAGTTTTGCTATTATTAATCCACACCATGGACAGCAATTTGCGACTTCATGTCGTTCTCACCACTAAGCTTTCTTAAGATAGAAAGACTGTATACACAAGTAAGCAAATAAATAAAATTAAGCATCTTGTCCATCTTGATCAATTTTTTTTGTATATATACAATTTTATTTTTCCTTTTTTGATAAAAAATAATTTAAAATTATTATTTGTATATATGTGTGTATATATATTCGTACTTAATTGTTATTTTCAAAAAAAAATTCTTTGAAAGAAAATAAACATGTAAAAATATATGAATAATTGAAATGATTTAATATTCTATTTAACTGTTAAAATATAAACAATCTCTTGCTTTCATAAATGAAGTGGAATTCAATTTAATAGATGATATGTCATTTTCTAGTAACATATATAGATGTCTTACCATTTGATCACTGATAAAGTAAACAATCTGTCGTTTGCACCAAAAGGCAAATGACAAATTACAAATTGTATATGCCAACCGCCAACGCATACTATTTACGTTAATACTTTGGATGGCATGTCGTTTTATTATTAAATGACAAAGGACATGTCATCTAAACCCTACTTACAAATTAAAAATTTAAAATATTAGATGTAATTTTGTTGGAAAATAGACTACTTCCCCCATGTAAAGTGAAATTTTACAATGATGGTTTTTCAAAAAGAAAAATAGAAAGTAGAGTTAATGGTGTTTTTTTTCAATAAATAGGCTAACTTTGATTTTATTTTGCTTTATCTAATGGTCTTTCAGTTTTGTAATTTTAGTTTTACAAACTGTCTCTTTATCTAGATATATTAATATTATGCAATAAAAAATAAATATTTCAAATAAAAGGTATTACATATAAATGCACAATTTTACATTATTTGACTAAATTTTAAATGAGCCTAATGATAAACCATACTTAGCAGTGATTTTCAATTAAAGTTTTTTTTTCTTAATTTTGCCCAAATATACAAATAACATATTTTTTGCATCATAGAAAAAAATGTAAAAAATATATAAATAATTGAAATGGTTTATTACTCAATTTAATTGTTAAAAAAATGGTATCTTACTTCTATTAAAATCATGTCTGAAATGAAATTGTATAATGGTCAATTTTCTAAAAATGAAAAAGAGAAACGAAAAGTTAATGGTGAATTTTTTTTCAATTTTTTGCAAAGTAAGTTAAAACATTTTGAGGCAAATGAACAACCTTTGATTTTATTTTGGTTTAGTTAATGGTCTTTCAATTTTTTAATTTTGGTTTTATAAATGGTCTCTCTATCCATATATACTAATATTATAAAAAAATTCAAATAAAATATATTGCTTATAACATCCACAATTTTTACATTATTGGGCCAAATTTTTAATGATCCTAAGGAGAAGCCAAAAGATTAATTTCGCATATCAGTGTGTGTGTGTGCGCGCGCGCGC
>MKYO02006121.1:529553-562516 GCA_002013955.2 Citrus medica | reverse complement strand
TTTATACCTGAACAAAAATTATATTTATTTTTAAATTTTTAAATTTCAAAATGTTAGAATTACTCTTCATTTTTTTAACAGGTGTATATTTTCTCTCTGCCATAACATCCTGTAAACTAAATTCTCACGTATACTCTAACATGGATATTGATTCTTAATCTTTCTTATTAGATCATGATTGCATTATTAATAAACCATTACTGCATTTCTTGTATTATTGAAGTAAAAATATCATGGAGCTCAACCATATGCATATCTCCGCTGGGCAATCAAAGTCTTTTAGGCAGGGCTTACAATTCATGTCACTATAATCCATGTTCTTCAATATGGACGAAGGATGCCGAGGTCATTGGAATCATGATTTTCATTTCCAAAGATTTTAGGAAAAAAAATTAATGAGTTTGATGTCTTGTAAATTTCGTTTGAAGTTTACATTTGGATAGTAAGTTTTGTTTTGTTTTTAATTGTTGATGGCATGTAGAAAATATGAATTTATCAAATTTTGATAGACAAACATTACCATTCACTTACAATTGAACATTGAGAGTAGAAAAAATGCGAAGCCCTGGGTGCGAAACTGAGGCACAAAGCGAAAGAGAAAACATGGTACAATAGGTAATTCCATAAAAAAAAAACTTTAATAATAAGATATTTAAATAAAAAAATAGGTGTATAAATAAAATTGGTGGGTTTTAGTACTCTCACCCTTGTCACGTGTCTTTTGAAGCGCAAGTGGAATTCATGCTTTTTTAACCTTTCCATTCGCTCAGATCCCTTCCATTTCCTTAATTTTGTCTGGATCTTCCTTTTCTTCTGAGAAAAGGGAAGAAGAAGGATCTTCTTTGGCACACACCTCTTGCTCCTCTTTAATTTTCCCTTTCAAAGGCTTTTCTATTTCTACAACTTTTTCATTCATTTACAAGGTTTCTTTCACTTTCAATTTCTTAGTAGAAATGGATGAGGGTATTCTGCCTAAATAGTATATATAAACAAGAGAATACATCTCTAAAGTTTGGGAAAATTGTCACGCAGACCTTAAGGTTAGGCTGGGCAAATAAACCGACCCGACCTGATTCGATCCCATTCGATCCGAATATTTCATGTTCGGATTGAGGGTAATATGATCACTTTAGGGAATGGAATTTCATTCCATCCTTCCCCTATAAGAATGACAACTCTAGTAATTATTCTCAATTTTAAGTGGGGCCCACCTCTCATTTAAGCAAGTAAACACATCATTCATTCTCATTCCTTGATTCTCATTCATATTCCCAATAAGTAAACACACCATAAGTTTTTTTTTACTCTCTCTGATGATGGGATATCAGAAAGAAGAGAACGATATGCGTGACTTAGAGATCATAACCACTTATATAGATAACTTTTCATATTATTTTTGGGTATTCCTATTTCAGCCACCATAAAAATAGAAATTTTCCTTAAGTCTCTACATATTAAAGGCTCACGGCTATCAGATACATTAAAGCCCAAATTCCTGAACACTTTACTATATCACTTTTAATTGGACTTAACCTTATATGACAGTCGCAAGGCATAAATATTCACATATGAGCCCAACATTGGATTAAGGATCAAACAATATTGGATTAAAGCTCTAAGATCTCGGACCTAAATAAAGTTATATAGAGTCATGCTCAAGTGTGAACTTCTAGACTACAAAATATAGACTTGAGCTATTACCAGAGTTGTATAGCTATGTAGATTTATTTTATTGTGCTGTACAACTCTAATCATAGTTCAAATTTGGACTTTGTGTGTATATATAAGAAGTAAAGAGGTAATTGAATGAACATTGCAGTATAGTGAGCAGAAAAAAATATTTTCTTACAGCCATTCTGAACAGCCATTACATTTGTTTGGGGTGGATTTGCTACACCCTTGTTTCTATGGACTTTGATGTATAAATAACACTTTTGCTCCATTTTGTGAGTTTCTGGTGAGAGAGATTTAAAATATATATGGGGGAAGTGAGTAAATAAATAGTTAATAATAATTCATTGGCAACATAGAAGATATTTATTTACATATATATAGGAATGAAGAAATAAATTAAAAATGAATTCAAGATTTGACTTACTTGGATAGGTCTACATTCAACTTTGCAACATCCTTATTTTCTTTTGTAAATATCTAAAATATTAAAATAATATCATAGAGATTAGAGAGAGAGAGAGAGAGAGAGAGAGAGAGAGAGAGAGAGAGAGAGAGAGATGTAGATGGTTTTAGAAATTGAATGATGTAATTTAAATTAGTTTTTATTTATAAAAACCTGCAAGCAGTGACAGACCCAGAAACTAAAATTAAGGTGGGCTTAGTTCAAAAAATTTTATTTAACTTGGGGTTTTTTATTTTAATGCTCACTTGAATACGTTTTAAGTTTTATAAACTCAAATTTATTACTTTCTTTTAAATTCTAAATAATAATGGTAATAAATTATTTATTTTAATTGCGTGAAAATATTATTTTTCGAAGTAATTTCCACAAAATATTAAAAAAAAAGAATAATGTGGCTATTAGGATTTGAACCAAAACTTTAAAACCATCAAATAACACACTTACTATTGAACTAAGGGTCATTTAATATATGAAAAATGTATCCAATTTTTTATGTAACATTTTTAGAATGGGCTTGAGGTACATTTAAAAAAAATTAATGATCCAGAAGGGGCTGAAGCCCCTCCTGGGTCTTAATTGGGTCCGCCCATGCCTACAAGTGTCGATGTTTATGAAATTTGTCAAGGGGCAAGCAATATTTTTTGCATACATTGTTGCGACAGTGCAAACAATATATGTTTGTTTGGAGACTTTCATGTCTTCGGCAAAAGTTGTAGAATTTTTCTTGTAGAAGAAATTGGAGCCAATTTGCCATTGATAGATTCGCTGCCTAAAAACATGATTAAAAAATACAATTTTATTAATTAATAAAAATAACCAAAAAAGCCGGAGTTCTTATAGTATGACAAAAAGATCACTAAATTCTGTTTATTTTTAAAACGGTTATACGGATCCTTTCATTAATACATAGGTTATTTTTTCTATTAAAAAATGATCATATGCACTCAAATATTTTGTTCAAAAGTAAGGGTGGCAAAAATACTCGGGACGGCCCAGCCCAGGCCCGCGGGCTTAGGCGTGGCCCTCACACATGAGGGCCTGGACAAGGGCCCAAGAAAAAAAAGCCCAGACCCACTACTTTTTTAAAAAAATAATTTTATAAATTAGAATAATATAATTAAAATTAAAAAGTAATTTAAAAATAAAAAAGAAAACTTAAATTCTTAACTTATAAATCAATTATGATTCAAAAAAGCTAAAATTATGATACTAAATTCTCTTTTTTGTGTCAATTAATTAAGAGAGCGTTTGAATTAGAAAATTCAGTATTAAAGAAAATTAAAATCATGAGCTTTTATTTGCTTTATTTATTATTTTAATTTGAAATATTCATTTCCTTTAATTTATCTATGATTATAATAACATGTTGATAATTAATTTATTTTAAATTTACAATAATTTAAAATTTTTAAAATAAATAAATAAAGTCCAACTCCGGCTCGAGCCCGGCTTAGGCCCACTGTTTGCCATCCCTATTCACAAGAGAGGTCAGTGTAACCATTTTAGAAAACAATGAAATTTAAAACTAGAGGATGTTGTAGTTATTTTTTGTAACAAAAAAAAAATTAATTAAGAAACAAGAAGGCAAAAAGAAATAACGAACCATCTTGATGTTGGAGAGATCTAGTATATTTTCGAGGGAGAGGAGTAAGGAGAATGACACAAGAGGGACAAAGAGAACTTGAGCTATTTAATTACAGATGAGCGTCTCGTATTGGTATCCTAAAATTGTCAAATTAATGCAGTGGCATTTTGTTGGGTGTGCACACATATTAATGATTATTGTTAATATATTTTATGAGACCTCATAAATTTTCAAGATATTTGTATTACATTTAATTAATTAGTGTAATACAATTTAATTTTGGAAATGGGATCACTATTCACAGCTGTAATTGAAAAAATAAATAAACATTATTTAATTGAAATTCAATACGATTTGGAATGTTGAATTCTCCTAAAACAGCAAAGCCTGAAAGCTCGTACCTCATAAGTTGGTGTGGGACTTTTCTTTATTATCTATTTATTTATTTCACTGTCTTGGAAATTTGGTTCAGCTAAACCTGCAATTAACAATCCAAGTACGAGAGCGCAAGTTTGTGATTGGTTCTTCCTTCACGCTCAGAGCTCGTAGCCTTAACTATTGGCTATTTTGTGATTGGAACCATTTACAACGTCAAATAAAATAAGTTCCATGCGTAGAACTAAATTTCAAGCAAACAAAGGCTAACTGAAATTTTACGAAATAAAATAAAATAAAATTATGAGATCTAAACTAAGGGATGAAAAAAGGAGAAATAAAAAGAAAATTAATAAATGAGAAAAGAAAATAACAAATAAATCTGTCTCCTGCAACAACGTAAAAAACTTAAATGAATACACATTTTCAGCAATAGCACAAAAAACTTGACACGACTTAAAAGTATTAATTATTCTTAGGTATAAAAGTTTATTGTTCTAATAAAATCCAGTGAGTTCAGGATCGATACAAGGGGAAATATTTAATTTGTAATTTCTTTTAAATTATCGAAGAACTAAAAATAAAATTTAAATATATGCTATTTAAATTAAGTAAAACTATAAAAATAAATTAGTTAAGGCTATCACCACTCATGTTTGCCCCGGGTAAAACCGCGAAACTAATGCAAACGACTTTGTTTCGTGAATTTATTTTTTTTTGTTTTAATCGGCATCAAAACTACGCCGTTTGCTGTGTTTCTCATCTCCGTATCATTTATTTCACACAAGTCTTGGAAACTGAAATCGATTCAGCATTCACCAAGATACTAATTCCGTGCATATAAGATTCTACAATTTGAGAGGAAAATCTGCTTTAAGAACATAGAAGAAGTTCGCACAAGTTTTTTTCCAAACAATTACGCCAAGTTAATGAACCTAGTAGTGCCCTGCTTGGAAGATAACGCCTAGTCAACAATCAAAGATACCATGACAACCTAATGAAATGGACTGAAATTAACCCAAGAACCATCAACTAATCGGAATCTTGCATCGATTTAATTCGCCAAGTACTTCCCGGTCACTTAAGCCAACAAGAAATTAGGCTAAGCCTTCAAGAAACAAAGCCGCTTGAATGACCACTCAAGGCACCAACAATTTCAGCAATCACACTCTTTCTCAACCGATTAGCATCCACAAACACACTCACCATATCATCCATCTCCTCTTTCATTGCCTCCCCAATAACCCCTTTGAATCCCTCATCACTCTTTCCCTCAAAAGCCATCGAATTCTCTGCTATCCTCACTTTTCACCGTCTTGATTCTACCAATCAACGTTGGCACCATCAACCTTAACCCACCTTCAATTTGCTCAATCTGTGACATTAAATTCTTGGACACATTACTCCATGCCATGAAAGAGGAATGAGATTTGAAGACTACTGCGCCAAGACGGGAAGAGAAGCTCGAGTAGTTTTCTTGGGTGGCCGCGTTGTCTAATGCGTCGTAATAGCAAAGAAAATGGCCGACGAGGTGGTTGACGTGAGCGTAGAGGAGGGTTTGCGATGAAGAAACAGATTTGTGAATGAGAGAGAGTGAGGAGGGTTTTTTTGCAGAGTGTTGCACCCGTTTGTGTAGTAATCTTTGAAGGCAAGTGTTTGCGATTTCTTTCTGAGAGAAAAGAGAAGCAAAGGATCATGGCATCTTTGAAGAAGATGACGATTTGAGCTTGATGTGAGCAAATTCGTTGTTTCTTCTTAAGCAGTCAAAGAAAAGGAGACATGAAAGGGGAAAGGGAAAGACGGAAAACGAAGAAGTGAAGGGAAATATTTGGCCAACAAAATGCACCGTTTTTTGCTTTAGTTTTGAAACGGTGCGTTTTGAGTTTTCGGGGTTTGACCCGGGGCAACTATCATTTTCCTGAGGTTGATGATTAATTTAATTTATATAATTAAAATGGAATTTGATTAAATTATTTTTTTTGTACTAAGGGTTATAATTGAAATAAAAATAAATGTTGAAATTAAATTACACATAATTAAAATTAAAATAACTAAAATTAAAAATAACACCAAATTTATTCAAGAATTAAAATTCAAACTTCTAAAATAAATTATAAGAAAATTAAATACAAACGAAAAGAATTTTTTTTTGGAAATTAAGTCTTTCGTTTCTCACCCCTCTAGTGCATACTACCTCCCGCACCTTCCTTTAATTCTCCTCTCCTTTCCTAACTTTTTTTTTCTTATTTGTTTCTCTTGTCCTGGCCTCGCCGCTCCCATTTCCTTTTATATGAAAAGAAAGACTCATCCTCCTTTTTATTTTATTATTATTTAATTTTTTTACTATTTTTTAACATTGCAAAAGATAAGCAAGGGGCAGGTGGCTGCTACTACTGATTTTGGCAAAGTGGCTGCACCTTCCTTTAATTCTCCTCTCCTTTCCTAACTTTTTTTTTCTTATTTGTTTCTCGTGTCCTGGCCTCGCCGCTCCCATTTCCTTTTATATGAAAAGAAAGACTCATCCTCCTTTTTATTTTATTATTATTTAATTTTTTTACTATTTTTTAACATTGCAAAAGATAAGCAAGGGGCAGGTGGCTGCTACTACTGATTTTGGCAAAGTGCCTCCACCTTTTTTAAAAATTTTATTATTATTTTTTTAAATTAATACAATCTAACCTCTTTGTCTCCTGCATTTGGTTTTAATTCCTCCTTTATTCTTGAAATTTATCTATAATATAGAAATGAGGTATAATTAACGTAATGCAATTTAATTTAACATAAAATTATATTAGGGAAGTATGAAGCTAATTTATAGGTTATGAGTGCAATAATAAACAATATAAGTGAAAAAATAAAATTTTAACCTTTATTGAATGTATACTTTCTAGAGTTAATCAAACAGTAGCATCACAACTTTGCCCTTTTCAATCTTTATTCTTGAATTTCCTCTCAAGGCAGTCTTTCTTAAATTGTCTTTTATGGCATTGGGAATATTTCAAGTTCTTTGGCTTTGATTTAGACCTTTTTTTTCTTACTTGTTGAACTCTTTTTTTTTTTCTAATCTTCTCCTTGCAACCAGACTCTCTGATTCTTTCACTTCTTTTTGTATGACTTGCTTTGAATTCAGAGTCTCTTTTACATTTGCCTTTGTAAGTGTTTGTCTTCCATACATCAATGTATCACCAGATACTCATATGAGCTCGGTAGAGAGCACAACATAATCATGGCTTTATCTTCATCAACAATTTTACATTTATGTCTTTAAGATCTAGGATGATCTTGTTAAAGGCATCAATATGATCTGAAATTGATGATCTTCCTCCATTTGTAGAGTATATAGTTTTTTCTTGGTCTCAAGCCTCTTTGTTGTGATTTGTTGGTGTATGTGTCTTCAAGTTTCTTCCACCACCCAACTGCTTGCTTTTCTCCACCAACTTCTCTCAAACACTATCACCAAGACTCAAAATAATGGTACTATGTGCCCTATCATGAATATTAGGTAGATCATCATCAGATACTTTTCTTATTTTTCTTGGATGTAGATGATTCTCTAAGAGCCTCTTCCAATCCTTGATGTACTAAAATGGTCCATCTTGAGCCTCCAGAGATAAAAGTCATTTTCCTTGTAAACTTATCCACTTCTAATTTGAAATTGACGTCTTAATAATGCAAAACTTAAGAAAGAAGCTCTGATACCAATTTGTTATGGTCGAACCAACAAAGTGCTGACTTCAAGAGTCACCCCCAAGATCCAATCTCAAACTTAAGATCCTTAAATTAAGTATGTAATTATTTAGTCAAAGTGTCTAGCATCTGTCACAAACCCAGCAAGAATTAAGCACAAGAGAGCAATCAGAATGAAAGAAAGAACACAAGGAATTATAATGGTTTGACTTTGAGCAGTCTACATCCACTGTGAAGACCAAATAGAGATTTCACTATTATTTGAATATTCAAAATACAAGATTGATAAAAATGTAATTGAACAACATGAGCCTAAAAACGAAGCTTGAAGCTTTTATACATAGAAAGAATCATCTAGAATTCACCCCCAACCGCCAGCTCAAGTATGGTCCTGAGTTTGTTACAAAACCCATAAAGTTCCCGCTGATAACAGCTTCTTGAATAGCTGTAAGACATGTGAAAAACTTTCATTCAATCTGACCTTCAAAATGATAATACTAGTAGTTGTAAGAAGTAACTCACGTGTTGAGGAGATTTGCTCGAGGTTAAAAGAATCACCTCTCAGTCTAGTTGATAACTAAAATTACTTCATAATCAAGTTGGTATGATCGAGGTCACCGAATTACCTCTTAATCGAGGTAGTCTGCTTGCGATCACTGAATAACCTCCAAACACCTCCACTTAACTTCTCCTAGAAGTTTATTTGCTATTTGTTGAGGCGACCAGCATCTGCATCACTTACTGCAAATGTCATACATCTCCCAGAGGCTCTGGAACCGACATGTCATATACATTCCGAATATATAGACGACATATCAAGCACGATCAGAAACTTAGATTTGAGCTTCATCCTTCAATAATTTCCATCAGTGAACGAGTCATCTTTAAGATTTGAGTTTCTGGCTTTCTTGTAAAGCTTCCAGCTCCTGATAATATGAATAAAATCAGATAAAGAGAGTTATTGTTACTAATAATAAGAATAAGAAAAATCAAAGTCAGCCATGAATTCCTTACCTCATCGCTTACCTCATCAATGGCAAACTCAACAATATTTTCTCCAGCAAAGCAATCTGCAGATTATAGAACCACTTAGATAGAAGTTTATATACAATTTTTTATTTTGATAAAAGACTATAAAGACACCATGCAAACTTCATATCTGTTAGGACACATACAGTTGGAATCCAGAATGGCCTAAATACAACCGAAAAAAAAAACTGAAGACATAATTCCTTTCTGAGAACATATATTGTAAGGAAGAAGATTAGATGTAAAATGGCTGTAAGAAATAATTAACCATTAATTTGAATCTAGACTAAATTAAAACATTAAAATTAAATGTCATGATATCTTTCAAAGTATATACAAATCCAAAAGTTTGTATTTTAAAGTTCAGTGTAATTTATTCTCAACATACTTTATATTATAAAGTTCAGCATGAATCTGAAAGTTTCAAATACATCTTTATCAAATGATAGCCTGCAATAGAAGCAATAATATAGTAAAATGTACAGGATAAATTAACACCATATTTACGTATAGGATGAGTTTGGTTGAAGGATCAAAATGTGGGAATGGAATATTCTTTCAAACTTCATCCAAATCCCTTATTGATGCTCTCAAAGAGTATTGGGATTATCTTATCCTGAGCCCAAAAGATAATCCCAACTTTATGAAGAAAGTTATCTCATGGGTGGCCATAGGATTAGTTGGGAATAATTTAAAAAGAAATTATTTATACTTAATAGTTTCTCAATATTAAAATTATATAAATATGTACTAAGCATAATACAAGTTTTATAATAATAGAATATTATAAATAAAAAATAAAACAAAAAAGTTATTTATTTATCATGAAAATAAAATATTAAAAAGTAATTATATTTGTTTAAATATTTTAGCAACATTATTAATTTAAATTTATTATTAACTAATTTTTTATTTGATTAATAGTATAAATATTGTAATTTTTGCTTGTTTTAAACACTCAAATATAACACAATTTTAAATTTAAATATATACTTTTATTATTATAAAAGTAATGTTTTTATTATTATAAAAGTAACGTCTATATCTTTCCATTAAACTTAAAATAATATATGGTCATTTTTATTATCTTTAACCTAATTTAATGTTAAATTAGGTATACATTACAATTTAATCCAATGTTGTATTATGCCAAACATGAGAGGTCACGAAATATAATCTTATCTTTATCACATCCTATTTTAAGTCATATAGCTGAAGTCATATTCAATTATATCTCATCTCATCCTATCCTATCCAGCACACCAAACAAGCATATATATGTGATTAAGAGCTAAAAAGATTATAGCTAGAAGCATTTCTGTTAGAGTTTCTCCTAAAACATAGATATCCAGAGACAAGGTTTTAGAATGTTAGAAATATAATCACTCAGGGATGTAAGTCGAGATTGTTAACGGTACATCAAGTCTGTAATACTAACGCTAGCTAGATTCGAGTCCCTCTCAAATCCAAAAGCCATATAGCTTTCCGAACACATTTACCGAATGACCAACATCAATTTCTTCTGCAAGTGATAAAGGACAAATACAACAATATATGATAACTAAAAGAACAAATTCCCTTTCAAGAAGTTCCCAGATCGCAACTTCAATGGACCATTCCATAAAAGATTCAATTATAGGAAACTGCTATTGCGTTTTTATGGAATTAAAATGAGGAGAATATTCAAAGGAACCCTTAGTTCTTTAATTTCGGAGGAATTTGGGGATTAAATTGCATGTGTTATATATGCTTCCGTTTTCGTTTCTATTTCAACTAAATTGCACAAGTCAAGTCACATGGCAGCAGATTTACGTGCATCCAGTTTTGGAGTGGCAGAGATAGACCAATTGTACCAAGGCTATTATATTTAATGTACTAATTAATGTTATGGATAATTAGTGAGCAGCCTAACAAATAACTTGTATCACAATTTACAGCTTCAACTGACAAAATAATAAAATTAATGACTCTATGCATAGCTAAAAACTCTAATTCATAATAATAATAAGGGAGTTCAAATAAAACAGCAGCTAATAAAATAGTCTGTCACTACAAATAATATGAAGAAACACCAAGCTTTAGAGTTTGTCATTTATTAATGATTTCTTCGTCAAATTAATCCAGCGAGCTTGTTCAGAGACCCAACTTGTTCAATAGACGAGGAAAATTGCTTGAATTCGAAGAATTTTGACAGAGA
This sequence comes from Citrus medica, assembly GCA_002013955.2. NCBI lineage: Eukaryota > Viridiplantae > Streptophyta > Magnoliopsida > Sapindales > Rutaceae > Citrus > Citrus medica. Next base: position 551,506 of record MKYO02006121.1, on the reverse strand, counting down.
TAAGAAACCTACAAGGAGGGAGGATTAATAATTAGAAAAAGAATAGTGCAAACTTTTATGTGTGTGTGTGTCTATATATATGTATGTATGTATGTATGTATGTATGTATGTATGTGTGTGTTTGTGTGTGTGTGTGTGTGTGTGTATAAACATGTATACATACGGGAGATTTTGAAACAACCTTACAATAGAGTGAACAGAAATAATTATTCCCTTGCAGCCTAGCTGGACACCCACTGCATTTGTTGGTGGTGGATTCTCTAAAATATGTTCCCGGCCTTTGGTTTATATGTAGCACTTTTTCACCATTATGTTGATATGTCTGAAGAGAAAATATATGGAGCACGTTTGTAAGAAAGTGGTCAGATATAAATGTAGTTTCCCAAGTCATATGCTCATGCCTGGATACCGAATTTGAACCAAGAACAAAATTGTGTGGCACAGCTCAATTCGGATTAAAATTCGGATGTTCGTGCGTGAGCATTATTATGCAGTTCAGAGTAGTACTTCATTGGCAAATAGCAGAATTTTTAAGAAAATATTCAATGAAGAAGAAATAAAAAAGATTTTAATTCAAGCTTTGACTTATTACTTGGATATGTCCACAATCAATGAACTCGTGAGCCTCAACGAACCGTACAACGCTCTTTTCAACATATGTGCGGATCTGAAATATTAAAAATTTACAAAACAAATACATAAGCAAATAAATAAATCATGCAGATAGTATTAAAAATTTATGATGTAATAAATTTAATTCAAATAATATTTATTTATTCATGTGAACCTTTAAGAGGTGATGAGTACTTTCGTGATTGGACAAGCATTTTTCGCATATACTGGTGCAACAATTCAAACAATTTATGTTCCTTTGTCTAACTGCCGTTCCGTGATTGCAATTTTGAAAGCTTCTCTCTTGGAAAAGAGTCAAAAGACCTTGGAGCCACTGGGGTTGATTCCCTGCCTGAAAACACGATTGAATACAATTGATGTTATTAACTAATTAAAAAAAGTAACAACGATTTTGAGTCCTAATGAACCAACGAAATTGGATTCAATATGTTAATCACCCTTTATACGAGATTATTAAAAGTTCAACGCAACTATAAACCAGCATGTCCAAGGAAAGATCTTACTTCTCTGACTATTTTGGGTGGAGGAAGATTAGAAATGAGATCCACCTTGCCTTTGTCAACCTCAATACCTTTGCTCGAAATGATGTGACCGAGAACAATACATTATTTTACCATAAAATAACATTTCTCCTAATTTAAGACTAAGTTCTTCTCGATACATCTCTGTAGAACTGGTGTTAGATGATGTAAACATTGATCAAACGAGTCACCAAAGACAGAAAAGTCATCCATAAAGACTTCAAGGAATCGTTCAACCATTTCAGAAAAAGTGCTCAACATGCATCGTTGAAATGTAGCAAGTGTATTACATAATCCAAATGACATTCTCATATATGCAAAAGTACCAAAAGGGCAAGTGAAAATAGTTTTCTCTTGATCTTTTGGTGCTATGGGAATCTGATTATATCATGAGTAGCCATCTAGAAAGCAAAAAAATTCATGGCCTACTAATCTATCATGGTCTTTACGTGTGACAGAATTCAACTTTCTATAATCAATGCAAACACGCCATTCTGTAGTTACTCTAGTGGGTATCAATTCATTATCAGCATTCGTAACTACTGTGACTCCTGATTTTTTGGGGACAACTTGTACAGGACTGACCCATGAACTATCAGAAAAGGGGTAAATGATACCTACGTCTAATAGCTTAAGGACTTCTATTCTAACAACTTCTTTCATATTAGGATTTAACCGACGTTGCATTTCCCTAGTAGATTTAGCATTTTCATCAAGGTGAATGTAATGCATGCAATCTACTGGATTTATACCTTTTATGTCTGCTATGGTCCATCTTAATGCTCCTTTGTGCTCTTTTAAAACATCCAATAACTTACCTTTTTGTTCGTCATTTAGGGATGATGAGATGATTACCGGCAGAGTGCTTTCTTCTCCCAAAAATGCATATTCCAAAGTTTTGGGCAATGGTTTGAGCTCAAGTTTCGGTGGTGATTCTGATGATGGGATGAGTTTCTTTTCTGATGGTGCTAGTTGTTCAACTCTTGACTTCCATTTATTAGTGTCCATAGATGGTGCTGAGTCAAGCAGGGCGTTGACCTCATCGACCGATCTGTCAATATCAAAATTCAAACCAAAGTGAGTTAAACATGTTTGTAAAGGATCATCACTAAGGTTTGAAACAAAAGTATCATCAACTAATGCTTCAATTAAATCCACATCAACAATTCCATCATCTGCATTGTGAGATTGTTTGGCAATGTTGAAGATGTTCAGCTCCATAGTCATATTGCGGAAGGACAACTGCATATTTCCAGTCCTGCATTGAATGTGAGCATCCGCAGTTGCCAAGAAAGGTCGGCCTAGAATAATGGGGATGTGCTTCCTTGAATCCTGTATTGGTTGAGTGTCAATTACAATGAAATCAACAGGAAAATAAAACTTGTCTACCTGGATAAGCACGTCCTCCACAATACCACGAGGTATTTTTGTGGATCGATCTGCAAGCTGTAACACCACTGGAGTTGGGTGTAATTCTCCAAGTCCAAGTTTCAAAAATACTGAGTAAGGCAACAAATTTACACTAGCTCCTAAATCCAACAAAGCATTCTCAATTGTGTGGTTCCCTATGCTATATGAGATAGTGGGGGAGCCTAGGTCTTTGCATTTCAAAGGAATTTTGTGTTGGAGTGTAGAACTAACACTTTCTGTTAAAAATGCCTTCTTTTGAACATAAATATTTCTCTTTTTAGTGCAAAGGTCTTTAAGAAACTTGGCATAAGATGAAACTTGCTTTATAGCATCAAGTAAAGGGATGTTAACACTTACCTATTTGAAGATTTCAAGAATCTCACCTGTGGATTTTCCCTTCTTTGCTTTAGCTAACCTATGAGGAAATGGAGCTTTGGGAACATATTCTTGTGGGCTGGTTTCTTCTTTCTCCTCCGATGGTGAGTCCTCAACATTCACAGGTACAATTTAATTTTCTTTTGTCACCAGCATCTCCACTTTGTTGTAGACTTCTTTTCATTTTCGTAAGGTCATGACTGCTTTGACCTCTCCATGCTGCTGTGGTGAACTGATACTTGCTTCATGCACTCCTTTAGGATTAGGCACTGGTTGAATTAGAAACTTACCTTTCTCAACAGTCATTGCCAAAGTCTGAACTGAAGAAGCAAGTTGTCCCACCATCTTCTCGAGGCTTGAAACTGATTGAGCTTGTGAGTTGAAACATGCTCTCAATTCATTTCGTAGTCTATCAATGGTGCGGTTCTGTTGCTCAATCGTCGAGTGAGTAACATTCTTGAAATGCTGGAATGCATCCTCCCATGGTTTGGGTTGAGAGTAGTTCTGATTTTGATTGTATGGTCTAAATGGTGGCTAAGAGGCTTGAGGATTTTGAGGAATTGGTTGCATTGGTGGAGTTGGAGCTGCTGGTCNTTGCATTGGTGGAGCTGGAGCTGCTGGTCCATTCTGTTGGAATCCTTGAGACCATGAAAAATTGGGGTGGTCTCTCCATCCAGGGTTATATGTGTTGGAGTATGGGTTGTAATTTGATGGCTTTCTCATTACACCAATGGCATTGGCTTGATCTGAGTATGAGTCAGGGTCATATGGCTCTATTGATCTACCAGTCGATAACGATGCTATTTGTCAAGCGAGACCTTCAACCATTTCCTTGACTTATTTGATTCCTGAAGTTGATTCGCCAATGTGAACCTCATTTACTCCCTTAATTCTTCTAGTATTCCTGAGTGATCGACTCCGTTGTTGGGAATTATCCGCTTGTCGCTGGAAGAATTCCCAAATCTCTGTTGCACTTTTTGACATTAGCTCTCCTCCACTTGTTGCCATTAGCCATTCTTGCACATTCGGCAATAATCCCTCCAAAAAGTATTGGCATTGGTGCCATTTCTCGTACCCATGATGTGGACACTTCAAGAGTAGCCCATTGAATCGCTCCCAAGTTTCGAAAAACTGCTCGTCCTCTCTCTGGGTAAACTCTGAGATTTCCCTGCGAATAGCATTGGTTTTATGCACTGGGAAATATTTATTCAAAAATTTAGTTACCATTTGTTCCCATGATGCAATACTATTAGCAGGCAAAGTATTTAACCATGAACGAGCTCTATCCTTTAAAGAAAATGGGAATAATCTGAGTTTAACATCATCGTCTGAAAAATTCTCATATTTAAATGTTTGACAAATATCATGAAAATCATTCAAATGATTATATGGGTCCTCATTTTCTAAGCCATAGAATGTGAGGAGACAATTTAGCACACTAGGTTTTAGTTCAAAACTCATAGCAGCTACATTTGGGTATCTTATGCATGATGTGTTCAAATTAGCTAAGGGACTAAAATAGTTCTTAAATTGCCTCTCCTGTGGTTGCAAATCCATTTTACTTTTAACGTGTTTGTGTGTACGAAGTGTTTTCTCAAGTTCAAGGTCTATAAGTTCAAGATTATGTAATAATGACCTACGACCATGCATGTAAAACAAATAAATTGAAAATAAGGATGGGTACAAAACAAATAAAAATAAATAAGATGGAGAAATCACGATACTAACCTTATTGCGCTATTACAACCTTACTATAAAAATACACAAAAAATAAATACGTGAAATAAATGAACTAAAAAAAATTAGTAAGATAAATAAAAATTACAAAGAAGAGAAAAAAATAACTTGAAAATTAAATTATAGAATTTTAAAGAAGAAAAAAAGAAAAGAAATACTAACCTCTAAATGTAGATTTACTTTTTTTTTTCTTTTTTTAATAAAAAAATACAATAAAACAATTTAAAATAAATTATTCACAAAAATTAATTCTATGAATTAAAATTACTTACCTCCCCGGCAACGACGCCAAAAACTTATTGTGTAAATTTTATTGAACTCGCAAGTGCACGAATCTATTGTAGTATAGATCAATGGTGACGAGTGTCGATCCCACGAGGAGGTGGATTTTAATTGTGTGTAGAATTAATTTTGTAAATGGGTGATTGGATTTGTGGTGGAAATGATTTGAAATATGCTAAAACTTAAATTAAAATGGCGAGAATAAATTCTGAAATTGGAATTGAAATGACGAGAATAAATTGAAGAGAAATCTATTGAAATGACGTACTTGGGTATCTGGATCCGTATCAACATGCATCATGGGCTAAATATTCCTTATTAATACCAATTAAATCATGAGGGGGGAATCCACACCTCATGAACCACGCTCTAATCAATATGGTGCTAAGGGCTTATCGTGCCAAATAATAATAACCTTATACTAGAGAGCCGGTGTAACCAAGGCGGTATCTAGACAAGATTATTATTATTTGTCGACGAGAAGTCAAAACATCCACAAAAACTAGAGGGGAAGAGAAAATAAATTTACCAAATAAAGCCCATGACACATGTTGAGACTTCACCTTCAACCCAAGCTTGAAAGAAAATTAGCTACTCATAATTGAACTAGGGGCAAAATGAGAATTTATTAAAATATGTAGAAAATACAAGGTGGAGAATGAATTACAAAAAATAGAGCCCAAAAATGGATTCAGAGGTATCAAATTAGGGGGAGGTTCCCTTTTTATAGATACATCGACTAAATCATGGCCATCGGATTAAAAACAGTTTGGACGCTCAGGATTGTGCCACGTCATCAGTCAACAATATGCGTGAATAGTATGCGGTTTGACCACGTGGATGAACAATAATACGGTTTGACCCGGGTTGAACAGTAACGCGGTTTGGTTGAAAATAATCATGTGTGATGCATGTACCGTACGCGAGTTTTTTTGGTCTACTGATATGCTGCCATGTCACCATCAATAGTACATAAGAATTTTAGTCCAATAGGATCGTGACACCTCATCAGTCAATGCCACATCATCGGTCAATGCCATGTCATCGATCCGTCTATATGAACAGTGTCGTGAACAGTAACGTTGACAGTACCGTACATGTGAACAATGCCATTTTTCCTTTTATGCTCCCCATAAGGTTTTCGACCGTCCTGAGTTCAATAGCGATGTCCGTTTTGCCGTCTGATCTCTTTTTTATTGTGAAATGACTATGATGCCCCTAAAACACATAAAATACTTAATTAAAATAAAACACACATAATTAAATTACAAGAAGCTTAAACACATAAAAGTAAGGGTTGTTAGTAAAACTTGAAATGTAAAATAACGGTTTTCTCCTTTATAAAAATGCATTTTCTAACACTCAACAGCTACTGGTGTTACAACTTCTTTTTTAGTATGTATTTGTTGAGTTCCTTCCATAGTTGCTGCAGCTTGGTCTTTGTCACCAGTGTCTTGATGGCTGGGTTGTTGTAACTTGCTTCCATCTTGAGGTGATTTTTGTGAGGAATTAAGTTCCAGTCCCTTTTTAGTCACATCAACAAGGATATCAACATTCTTTCCAGATCTTAAGTTAATTACTTTGCAGTGTTCTTTGCCCTCTCTTCTTGGATCTTTTGTTGTTGCTAGGTAAGCTTCATTGAGTTCTGCTACTCATTGTTGTGGCAAGTGTCCCATTTGGTTCTCCAAGTTCCTCAAGAATACAGCTTGACTCTGCACAATTGCTTCATTCTTTGTAATGTATTCCTTAATCAGTGCTTCCAGTGAAGTGATTGGATGCTGACTGATATGTTTTTGCCCTTGACTTTGCTGATGAAAACCAGGTGGTTGAATGTTCTTATTTTGTCCATTCAATGCTGGAGCATTTCGATTCTGACTGCTCCATGAAAAATTTGGGTGTTGCTTCCATCCAGGGTTATAAGTATTTGAATATGGGTTGTTTTGAAGCTGTCGATTGAAATTACCCACATAGTTTACTGATGGTGGATTTCCAGGACAATTATCAAAGTCATGTTCTTCACCATAGTATATACAAGAAAGTTCAACAACTTGCTTTATTGCTGCTAGAGCAGATGTCATGTCTTTTACCACGTTAGTCAATGAGATTACTTGTGCTGATAAAACAGTAATTGCATCTATGTTATGTACCCCTGCTGCTCCTCTTGCTACTGGTTGTCTGGTTAATGGTCATTGATAATTATTGTTGGCAATTCTCTCCAGAATTTCATAAGCTTCAGTGTAAGATTTGGATAACAAAGCTCCATTTGCAGAAGCATCCACCACCAATCTTGTATTAGGATTCAACCCATTATAGAAAGTTTCCAATTGTATGTAGCAAGGAATGCCATAATGAGGACACCTTCTGAGCAATTCTTTGAATTTTTCCGAAGCCTCATACAAACTCTCATCTTCAAGTTGATGGAAAAAAGTAATCTCATTCTGCAATTTTGTATTTTTTATCGATGGGAAATATTTCATTAAGAATTTATCAACCAACTCATTCTATGTAGTAATGGAATCAGACGGTAACGAATTTAACATGCTCTTGCTCGATCTCTTAAGGAGTAAGGAAAAAGCCTCAGTCTTAAAGCATCTTGGGTTGCTCCAACAATCTTGAAAGCATCACTCACTTCCAAGAACAACTTAAGATGGAGGTGAGGATCTTCATTTGGCAATCCATTAAATTGACCTAATGTCTGCAACATCTGAAACATCACTGGCTTCAATTTAAAGTTCGCGGCTTCTACTTCAGGTTTGATTATCCCAGGGTGCACAACTTGAGGAGTTCACACAGTATAATCTCTAATAGCTCTGTCCCTGTCATCAGCCATGTAAATAATGTTGTTGTTGTCTGGTTGTCTCTGGTTAGCATGTTCATTCTGCTCTTCTTGAATGTTGACTGGTTGTAAGGGCCCGTGAGGGTCCAAATTTCCTACATCCTACAAGTTATCCATGCCTGAAAAGTTTTTGCATTCCGTTGTTCTCTCGCAGTTGTTGAATGTTAAAAAATGCATATTTATAAAGGAAAAAATTGTCATTTTACATTTCATGTCTTACTAACAACCATTACTTTTATGTATTTAAGCTTCTTGTAATTTAATTATATGTGTTTTATTTTAATTAAGTATTTTATGTATTTTAGGGTATCATGGTCATTTCACAATAAACGAGAGATCAGATGGCAAAACGGACATCACTTTTGAACTCAGGACGGTCGAAAACCTTAGGAGGAGCATAAAAGGAAAAATGGTCCTGTTCACATGTACGGAACTATTCACATGTACGGGTACTGTCTACGTTACTGTTCACAATACTGTTCACATAGATGGATCGATGACGTGGCATTGACTGATGATGTGGCATTGACTGATGAGGTGTCACGATCCTGTTGGACTAAAATTCTTATGTACTGTTGATCGAAGATGTGGCAGCATATCAGTAGACCAAAAATCTCACGTACGGTACATGCAACACACAGGATTATTTTCAACCAAACCGCGTCACTGTTCACCCGGGTCAAACCGTGTTACTATTCATCCACATGGTCAAACTGTGTACTGTTCAAGCGGACTGTTGACTGATGATGTGGCGTAATCCTGAGCGTCCAAACTGCTTTTAATCCGATGGCCATGATTTACTTGATGTATCTATAAAAAGGGGGCTTCCCCCCCTAATTGGATATCCCTGAATCCATTTTTGGACTCCATTTTCTGTAACCCTCTCCATCTTGTATTTTCTACGTATTTTAATAAATTCTCATTTTACCCCTAGTTCAATTATGAGTAGCTAATTTTCTTTCAAGCTTGGGTTGAAGGTGAAGTCTCAACATGTGTCATGGGCTTTATTTGGTAAATTTATTTTCTCTTCCCCTCTAGTTTTTGTGGATGTTTTGACTTCTCGTCGATAAATAATACTAATCTTGTCTAGTACCGCCTTGGTTTCACCGGCCTCGTAGTACAAGGTTATTATTATTTGGCACGATAAGCCCTTAGCACCATATTGATTAGAGCGTGGTTCATGAGGTGTGGATTCTCCCCTCATGATTTAATTGGTATTAATAAGGAATATTTAGCCCATGATGCATGTTGATACGGATCCAGATACCCAAGTACATCAATTTAATAGATCTACACTTTAATTTCTTCTCGCCATTTCAATTCCAATTTTAGGATAATCTAAGTCACCTTCACCACAAAACCTAACCACTCATTTATAAAATTAATTCTATACACAATTAAAATCCACCTCTTTGTGGGATCGACACTCGTCACCATTAGTCTATACTACGATAGATTCGTGCGCTTGCGAGTTCAACAAAATTTACACAACATCAGTCTCCTAACAGTCCTTTCAATCTCAAAATCAAATTGGAATACAACATATTTGTCTTTACGCATGCAAGTGTTGATCTGCCAATAAATAAAATAAATCAAATCAAATTGGCACTATTAAGATTTACTTCACACTTCAAAAATAAACAATCAATCCCCAGCGACGGCGCCAAAAACGTGTTGGTAAATTTTTATAATCCAATGGTATTGATGCCAATGTGCAAGTGTACACAACAAGTAATAAAGTAGTGAATATTCAAGATTGTCTCTAAAGGGATTGATGTCACTAGCAATGCTACAACAATCACAATAGTGCAATCTAACTTAAGTCTGAAGTTAACAAATGTAAAGTAGGTTCTATCGCAATTGATAATTGTGAAAGAATTAAATAAAACAATGCAGTAATGAAATAAATTAAATTAAATGTGTCTAAGATTTAATTAAGAATACGGTAGTTGAATGATCAAACTCTCTTTATGGGCTGACTGCTTTTCATCAAGTTACACCAGTTGTTACAGCAATTGTTACAGAATTAATCTGCATCCTCAGCTGTCGCGTATTGGAACTCTCACACCCTTAAGTATATTAGCAATGACCATTGCTATTCTACCTATGGCATGGCCTATGACCTTTTAGTCTCTCCGCCCTACAAGGTGAGTACCTATGTCTAGTGTGTCACAAATCTTCACTTCAAGTATAACCCTTATGGGATTCAAGATAAACTTAATTCAGGAAACTTAAATTAAGATAAAGTATTACTCTAATAATATCTGCTAAGACATACCCTTTTGTGGCTCTATCTTAACTTGAACTATTAAATGGGTGGTCAGCCGAAATAACTGTTATAATAATAGCTACTAGAGTAAAATACTACAGCAATGACATAACAACTCATAAGAACAGTCAAGAACCCGTTAGATTGTTCGTCACTCAACTACAAGCAAATTTAGGTCATATTCTTAAAGAGAAAAATAAACATCAACATATTATTCACGGGATACATTAAATCAGACGAAGAAAGAAGAAATATATAAGTTGAGAACGGCAAAAAGTAAATCCAAATAATTCTACGGGATTTTTCAATGCTGCTGAAGCCGTCCTCTTGAATTATGATCTTCTTCTTTTTCTCTCTAAAGTCTTTAATGATAATTTCTTGCCGCCTTTTTATGTGGTGCTCGCCTCTTTTTATAACTAAAAATTAGGGTAAACAAAGGTCTCGGGCATGCTTGAGTTAAATTAGGAAACTGCAGATTGCAATTCTGCAGCTGACCCACGCTAAGTTTTCTCCCTCAGTGCTCTAGGATTGCTACAACAATAGTTGTACTGACAACGACTAGAACATTGCACTGTTCTCGGTTGTACTTAACTTCTTTTGTGGCAATTTTCTTTCCTCCTTTTACTGGTCTAATATCTTAGCATCCTTTCATGAATTATAAACTTCTGAAAACCTACAATTATGCACCTGTTTTGAGCACAAATTACTTTAATTCAAGCAAAACTTATTAAAACTCACTAAAATGAATGTTTATGCAAAATATAACCAAAATATAATAAAAACACCTCATTTACTCTCTAACTGATCTTGATTTAAGTCTAGAATTGTTGTAATAACTCTCATTTCATAGAGTTATCAATAGAACTTTCTAAATGAATCACTGCATGCTATGATCAGTTCTTTAAATAATAAATCCCAATTTAATTCGAATTAAAAATAAATAAAATTAAAAAGAAGGGAAAAACGTAAAAGGTGGGTCAAGCTCTCGCACATACACGACACCCTCCTAGGAGGTCCCCTTACAAGTGAGTTATTGGGAGCGAGTGTCTAATTAATAGATTACTAGAATGGGCTCTTCTCTTAGGCTTAGTTTCGTGTGCGTGGGCCTCCTCTTTATAGGCTTCTTACGACACTATATTTGGTTTCTGTATAGAAACCAACTAATGCTCTCTTATCTAAGTAATGTGGGATATTGATATTTTGAAATACTGACTCAATCTCTAACCAGTATTTCTTAACTAAAGCAGATGGCTTTGTGAACAACATTTTTTGTTTAGTGTGAATAGGCTCCAAAACAAATAAGAAATGTAGAACATGGCTATTATGTTTGAGGGTACATGAAGGACATAATGGCAGACATTAGTTTGTTAATGAACAATGTAAGTTGATCATGACATATTATAAATTATTTTATTCAATGTATGCATCATTATTTCTTAAGTTTGAGGAAATTAATCTTGTGATTAATTGTTTAACAGAAATAAAACTTACACTTCAATGGAATTAGATAAGGTTACTTTAGAGTGGGCTAACCATTTTTCTAACATTCTTATTACAATAGCAAAATGGTTTATATGAGTATGAATCTGTAGATGCACCTTCTTATTAGTTGTTAGAATTTGTTGAAAGTAATGTTGTAATATCAACCTGTAATGGTTGTTATTCAAGATTCCAGTGTAGATATTATACATCTAATGACATTTGGGTATTTTGATTGATATAGCATAAAGTCGGTTGTTGTTGACTTGCTATTTTCAAGTAATTGGGTTGAAGTGTTGTTGGATATGTGGTTAGAATATTGAGTGCTGCACTTTTCCATAACATCTGTTGGTGGAAGATGGTATTGTTGCTACAAGATTTGTTGGATGTCTTATTGCTGGAACATTTGTACTAACCTTTGGGCGTTTTGTTAGGTAACTAAGCTTGGTGGCTGGACTTTAATTGCTTTTTTATTGGAATTTGACTGTTGCTTTAGCAAAATATAGTTCTCATACTTTGGGATGGTTTTGTGAATTTTAGATGATTTAAGTTATGTATTGATGATAATCACAATGGATATTGAATGTATTTTGAGATTAACTCACTAGAACAAATGGACGTTATTTAATGTTAACTGTTCTTTTTATAAATTAATTAAATTTGTAAAACAGGAATTCATAAATTAATTATAATAATTATTATAATATTATTTTTCTAAAACAATCAACACTTTGTGACAGAATATACTCATCATAAATTCTGTGACAAAATTATTATATTTATCTGCTAATATAAACCAAATTATTTGAACTTTCGTACAAAAAATATTATCAATTTCCTATGAAAAATTGAATAATAAATTTGTAAATTAACAATTCAATTTTCCTAACAAAAATTAAAAAAAAAGAAGTGTAAATTCAAATAATTTTGAATTTCCCAATAAACAATTGTGTTCACATATGTATGAGTGTTAAAAATGATCATAAACTCATGATAGGAAAACTTTTGTAAAAAAATGAGTGACAATGATGTAGACGGATATATTATCTATCATTTACCATCTTTTGCGTTAATTATTTTCTGTCATCTACTGCTAAGTTTGTGGGTCGATAGGTATTTTCTAGTACATATAATTTATTTGTTATTATCGTTTAGCCTAACGACAATCTATTTCTTCCCTATCTATGCTAACGAGGTTTAAACCATAAATCTCTTATTTTCATACAAGAGATATTAATATCTTTACTAGATGACATCCATGTGAATGGTTTTCAATTTGCATTTTCTAATAGATATAATTAATCTTCTAATTATTACATGATTTGAAAATTGTGTGGTTGCCATTAGGATGGCAAAAAAGTTGAAAAGTAGGCTTAAATTTTTCAATCCCGTTCCGGGCTAAGCACAGGCTCGGCAATGAAAAAACAATAATTTCTTGTTTTTGAAAATTCACCAATATTTACTATGAAAATCATTTTATTAAAATTATATCATACATAAAAATTAATCATTTTATTAAAATTATATCATACATAAAAATTACATTTTTACATGATCGCTAGAGATTTCTGCACATAATTATTTTGTTTTCAAACACACCAAAGATGCAAACAGCCGGCTGTCTTGCCACTAACCGCTACTCTCACAAATGTGAGAGCAAGCAGTCCACCACTCTACCAAAGGCCGAGTGGCCCTGAAACACTTGGTATAAAGTAAACCTTTATGGTAATGTAGCCAATTCCAAAAGGAGCTGGATTCTCTTCTATTCATTTTATCTTATAGCTTCTCCTAAGCTTTCAATAATCCATTTGACATTTGTTATTAAAGAAATTGAACAGTTGAGATTTTGTTTTAATTAATTTTACCTAAATTGACCTTTAAACTCACGTTTGACAAATTGTCATGTTTTTCCCTGCAAATTCTTTGCCTCTCAAATCTTCTAATTTCTACTTTAACGCTAATTTGTAGAAAATTGTAAAAACAAAAATAGAAATTGGAGAAAAGCAACAATAAGAGTTGCATTTTTATTTGGTTTTTCATGCAAATTATGATGTAGATTTTGCTTTATTTTTTTAAAGAACTTTTCAGTAGATTGCATATTTATTTTAATTCATTAGATTTTGTTTTTTTAACAATTATTATTAATTTCAAATTTTTTTCTCTGTTCATTTGCTCAGATTTTTGTCTTCTTTATTTATCTTTTGTATTGTTCCATGCTTATTGTTATAACTTTAGAATGCTTGAGTGATTTGGATGGACAGCGTGGGCTTGGAATGAAATTTGAATCTAAGCAGTTAGCGTATGATTTCTACAATAAGAATGCATTCAAAATCAAATTTAGTATCAGAAAAGAGACATTCTCTAAGAAAAAATAGACCTGGTGAAATGTCCTCAAGGATGTCTATTTGTCGTAAGCAGGAATTTCATAAGAAAGATAAGAGAGATTTATTTATGAAAGAATCTAGAAAAGAAACAAGGATGCGGTTGTAATGCTCAGCTTGAAATTGGCAGTTTGCACTTCAGGTCTAACGATTCTAGGATGTATAAATTGAGGGGTCAACACGACATAGTCTCTAATAGCCTTGTCTCTATCATCTACCATGTAGATAATATTGTTGTTCCCTGGTTGTCCCTGAATATTTTGCTCATCTTAACCTTCTTGGCCATTCACTGGTTTTATTTCTCCGTGAGGATTCAAGTTTCCCATATCTTCCAAATCTTCCATTGCTACAGTAGCTTTTGAATTCTTATTCTCTTTCCTCAATCTCCTTACAGTTCTTTTCAATCTCTGTATGAAATTAGAATTCAATAGGTTTGTATTTGCGCATGCAAGGGCTGCCAGAGCACTTACGGAAACACAATAAACATAAATTAAAAATCTTGCACCACCTAAAATTGATTTCACAAATCACAATAAGCACCAATCCCCGGCAACGGTGCCAAAAACCTGTTGTAGATTTTCTAATGCTATTAGTGTCAATGTGCAACTGTACACAATAATTAATATAATAATAAGTATTCAAGATAATCTCCACATGAATTGTTGTTATGAGAATTGATACAACAATTCTTGTCAGTGCAATTTTTATTCTCAATTAGAATTAAAGCAAATTATTAAACTACTGAATTAATTAAAATAAACATGCAATAAGAAAGATGCAATAAAGTACATTAACACCGCAACTATAAGGATGTAACCAAGGGAAATAAAGTAGTTGAGTGATTAAACGCACTTAATGGTTTGGACTGTTTTTCTAATGTTTGGCTCGATTTACTACAGCACTGGGCGAAATCCTTATATATCATCAACTGTCGCATGTTGGATGTCTTATATCTAAACACAACTTAACAGTGACCAATTGTTATGCTAATATTATATATAATATTACACATTTTAGATTTTAGTTATCCTGCAAGGTGAATCTCTATATCTAGTTCATCACTAATTTTAGATTAAGCATGACCCTTTTTAAATCAAGCTAAACCCAACTCAGGAAACCCAATCTAAAATCAAGTATTGCTCTTATATGCTCTACTAAGACAAGCCTTTTTTAGGCTATTTCTTAACTAGTATCACTAAATGGGTGGTCATCCAAAATAGTGAATTGAAATAAGTAATATCAAAACAACGTGTTATAGCAAACATGCAGCAACATAGAATATGAGTTAATTAACCATCAAGTTTGTTTATCACTTAACTACAAATAAATTTAGTTCATAATTTGGAATAAAACAAGAAGCAAAATAGTTTCAGCCATTAAACAATTCATCATAATGAGATAGAAGCAAGAGAACAAGAAATAAGAGTGAGATCTGCTTGATATTCTTCTTGAATCCTTTATTGCAATCACTAATTCTCTCTCTGTTGTTCTCTTGTTTGTTTCTGTATTTTTTTTCTCTAATGATGGCTTCTTCCTATCTTTTGCGTGTGTGCTCCTTTTATAGCTTAGAATTAGGGCAACCGAAAGCCTAAGGCGCGTATCTTCCAGTTTAGGAAATTCCAGATTGCTATCTCCCAAGTATCTCACATGAAATCTTCTTTGTCGTTGCTCCAGGATTGTTACAGCAACAGTGAACATTTGCTTCAACATCTGCACTGTTCTAGACTTGTTTCAATTCTTCTTTAACTAAGTGTTTTCTTTATCTTTACAAGCTCATTGTAGCTGCATTCCTTCTTTGAAATTTGAGCTTTCGGTCATCTACAATTATGCATATAATCTAAACACACAATTTATTCTAAATCAAACAAAATTTATTAAAAGTAAACTAAAATGGATGTTTATGTAAAACATTACTAAAATGCAATAAAAACATGTCATTTACTGTCTAAGTAATCATGATTTAAGTCTAAAAGTGTCATGATAACTCTCATTTCATAGAGTTATCAACCATCTTACAGAAAACCCAATATTTTTATTCACCATTCTTTACCAAATCTTCTCGATATCCACTGCCAATTTCGATCAGCCATTTAATTGAACATGTTGAGGGCAATCTCCAGCATACCATGCTGGTCAAGAATCTCTTCAACCTATTTGCATCATTTAGTGTTGGTGTAGCGTGTAAATGCCGGTTTCAGAGAATGATTAATTGGAAAGAGGAGATTGATCATAATTCTAATTTTGTCAAGGTAGAGAAATATGTTATCTAAATAATCTCAAATAATATTTAGAATAAATATTTTGTATGAAAAAACTCATTATGTCTTCCTTTAGTTATTTGGTGAAAAACAAATCAGCCCACCCGAAAAAAAAAAGGTTGTTAGCTTCAACACTGTTCAGGAGAGGAACCAGTTGAATCAAATCTAATCAATCCTAATATACCTTAACTCTATATCATGTTCAGTTGTAAGAAAATATTAGAGAGGAGAGTAGGGGAAACGAGAAGACAAGAAAGGAAAGGAGAAGAAAAGGGTGGGGAGTTCAGTTTCCCTTATTCAGTTGGACATAAAATTAATTGAGGAAAGTAACTGCATTTTTTCTTTATCTGCCATATCTATTTAGATTTTAAATTTGTTGTTAAATTAGCCACCGTGATAATATTTCATTCTCACTAGATTTATGATATTTTTAAAATCAAGAGTGCTTTAACAAAAAACTAATTGTTTATAAACTCAAATGCATAACCCAATGAAATCCATAAATCAATAAAAGAGTAATCTTCAAAACTCGGCTAAGTCAACTCAGGGAATAGCATGCAGCATTTCTTAGCTGGAGCTGGAGTTATTGGCAGCAGCAGGTCAGCAAAGTCGAGCTTGGCCATGTTATAGCGGTTACGCTTGGCAGCTTCAGCGTAAGCTCTTGCGACTTCTTCGACTATGTCGAAAGTGCCGAGACAAACGCGGACTCCCTTCTTAGGGTATACAATTTCAGTTGCCCATTTTCCCATGGGCTCTGACTTATTCCTGGATACATGTTCTACCGAACTTAATAGGTCTTCTTCTTCTTCCCCTCATCATGAGCAGCTTTATTGCTAGAATGTTCAGTCTTCGTCGGTCAAAGCTGCCGAAAGTTTCGAATGGATCAACAGCAATTTTAAGAGATTTTGTGAAGTCGTAAAATGGAAGAAGAAAGTGAAAATTAGGGTTGTTTCATTTATTGAAGGATGAAATTGGAAATCAACATTTAATTAAGGGTAAAATAGAGAAATCAGGTTTCCTTGCTCATTACAGAGAAAGTGAAATCCTCAAATGATGGAAACTGGAGATAGAATGGAATTGGATTTCTGATGAACTTTTGCCGACTGAACAAAGGAAAGCCAAGCGGAAGTGGAAATCCTCTCCTCGTTTACGTCAACATGACTTCATGAGACCAGCTAAGTCTGTAAGAAAAATGAATCATTCTTCCACAATTGAAGTGTACGTCAACACTTAGAAATGGTCCAACAGTCGTTAGTTTTGCCCAACAACTCTCTGGTGCTTCATTAGCTATATGTCATAAAAAGTACGGTCATTAGTTTTGTCATAAAAAGGTGTAAATGGCTACCCTGCATATACATTTAGTTCATATGAATTTCTTTTGTTCTTGTATTGTTTTTCATGCATGCATGCTTATTTTGCTTGTGTCACTACAAGAAAAAATGTTATTTCCCAGGGCGAATACCATCGGAAATACACAAATGCTCTCGGAAAAAATTATTTCCATGAAAGTCATGCCATCGACCATCATCGTATTAAATCTCATCGGAAAAAACAATTTCCGATGAGCTATGGGAGGAAAAAAATTCTATCTTCGGCGGCAACACCATTAGAAATGACATCAATTACCCTCGGAAAGAACTTCCACAAAACTAAAAAATTACATATTTCCAACTGCAACTTGTCCTTTGGAAATACTTAAAAAGCTGTCGAAAATAGTCAATTCTTTTTTTTTTCAATATTTCCTTTATTCATTCTTATTTAATATTTCATTTGCAGTAATCTATATAACATAAAATAATATAATAAAAGTTCAATATTTCCAACAAAATACTATACTACAAAATACAATTTTTGCAGTTTCATTGAAAGTTTCATAGAAATCATATTTTTGCCATGAATGGAAGTACAACTAAAGCTCTATCTGATAATATTTTTTTGCACAAAGCATCCTAGATGTTAGTACACTTGCAATCAAATGTCAATCATCCTCTGAAATTCCATCTTCGTTCTATGAAACATTTTCCTCATCGTCAATTTCTCTATCCTCATCCTCGTCTTCATCCAGTAAAACAATATCCTGTACAAAGCAAGAAAAAGTGAGAGAGAAGTACAAAAAAGAAACTGACTTGAGTTTTTAGGTTTAATAAAGCATCCTAGATGTTAGTACACTTGAGTTTTTAGCCCATGGAATTCATTCCCTTTTGTTAAAGACAAAGCAAAACTGAAAACTTTGTTTCATATCTTTCCTTTTCTTGGCAACCTTACAGAAAACATAAAGCAACTCTACCATCAGGGCTGAGAATGGCGGCAAACTGAAGACGAATCGAATAAGTTTAAGTTGAAAATGAAAATCAATAAGAAGATTCGGAATCTGCAAATCAAATAAAAAGAGTTTTGATACACTGATATCAGAATGAGAGATCAGTGCCCCCCATGAGTGCGAGGTTAGTGCCGGTGTGAATGAGAGGCCATCGCTGACGATGGGAACTGAGATAGAATTTCTAGAGTTTTCTTACCAGTAATTTTTAGTTAAGATAGAATTGAGACGGTATCTTCATTGATTTGTAATTTTTATTTTTAACCGAGTTTTTTTTCCTAAATATTATATATTTGAGACAGATAATGGTTTCACAAAATAGTCGAATCCGTCTGCTCACTAAAGTAATTTTTTTTTTTCAAATTGGGTTTCTTATTGATTATTATTTCAAAAAGAAAAATGAAATTACTTTTAAAAAAATCAGAGTAATTTTAACTTACCCTCACATGCATTTTCGACAAAATATCCATTATCACCAAGGGGCAAATTACCCTTGGAAGCTTATCAAAGTATTTGGAGTTGCTGAAGAGTATCGAATATCCTACAAACACAATTCTTAAAGTATTATCGATAAACATTGTAACGTTCTTCAACCAGTTATTATAAAAGCTCAACAAAAGCATTTTCGAAAGAGCGCCCCCCCCCCCCCTCCCCCCCCCCCCCAAAAAAAGCAATACAAGTAGATCCTATCAAAGAATCTAGTTAAGTAAAGAAACAAAACTACAAAGATAATTGTTTTAGACAGATTTTGAGTGCAAAGGAAAAGAGGAAAACCTATCTAGAACAATAAATTTATTTTATGGGGAAACCAGGGTACCTGACTGGGTCATTGTGTGAAATATTTTCAAGATTTAAAGGGAGGTAAGGAGAATGGGGTGATGGTGATGACAGTGAGAGGTAGGAATCTGGAGAGGATGTCTCTTAAAGTGAGCTTTTAACCTGCAAAACAATAGAAATGAGGTTAGAGGTGAAGCCGGGGCGCCCTGGCATTCACACTCTGACGCTCAAGTCAGCAACTCAAGTTTTTTTTATGGTGATGAGAGCTTGCCAGCCCTTAAAATCGTGTTTTAAGGTTAAAGAAGGCTTTTTGTGAAGTGTGTGTGTGATGGTGAATGATGAAAATAGAACCTGGACATCTTTATATATGGAGTACCCTAGCTGCCACGTGGTGTATTTCTGATGGTTATTAGCTGTCCTTTTTCAAGCTTTTTCTATCCCTTTGCCTTTTTCATGATTTTTTGGCCGTTTGGAGCTTGCTTGGGGAGTAAGAAGGCATTCATGGCATATTTTTATCCTTTTGGATACGTGAAGTACGCTAAAAAGTGGTCCAAGATACCTCAGTAGAGGTTGTCTGGTAAGGCAGCTAAGGACCACTATCTTTCGGACAACATCCTTCTTTTTTTGGTAGAGGTGACAGTCAGTTGTTGCCACATTTTCAACATGATATTCTAATATTTAATTTTCACAAAATCAAACATCATCTTATAGGCGATGGAGACATTTCTCGTGACCAACTTTTTAGAGATTTTTCCTCAATTGTTTCGTATATGATCTATTGGGTACCCCGGGTTCCGAGTTTTATGGGGTAGGTCGGGTACCCCAGATACCAAGTTTTATGGGGTAGGTCGGATACCCTAGGTACCAAGTTATAGGGGGTACGTCGGGTACCCTGGCGTACACTTATCACTTAGAGTCATGGCGCCTCCCTGACACGTGGCGTTCTATTACAATTTTTTCTATTTCTCCCCAAACAATAATCCTTCAAGGAATAAAAATCTCTTAAAATTGCATCCTTTAAGGAACATAAATCTGTTAGGAAATATATGTTTGAAGTAGGGCCACAATTAAAATGAAATTGGAGAATAATATAATATAAGCACACAAAGAGTACGCTAAAAATTATGTGGTTTGATTTTTCACCTATGTCCATGGAGGGATATGAAAAGAAATATTTTTATTAGTGATTTAGAGATACAAGTATTGAAACATTTTGAGTCACAATCTAAAACCCCAATACACCCAATTACTCTCACTCATTTAACTCTCAAAAGCTTTATAATTTTAATCTTTCAAATATCTTAAACTCTTGGCTCTGCCTTATATATAAATGGAATGCGATAAATGTTCTTCCTTTGCACTCCAATTTATAGGCCAAGTAATACCCAAAAAATCAACAATGGTGGGTTATATATTACGGCATTGAATCGGTGTGCCACCAGCACCAAATTCAAGCACCGAATTCGGTGCTGACTTTAACAAAATCATGTATGACTGATTTTTAGTTGAAGCTTTCTGTCTAATTGCCTTCTCAAAAAATGTAACAACAATGAATTCAAAAGCAACCGGACAAAAAAAATGTGAGATTTTGGCACTCAAAGAATGGAACAACAATGAATTCAGTTGAATAAAAAGTGAGATTTTTTTTTTATTGAAGATTGAACGGAAAAGGAGAATTACAAATAAAGACTTAAATTTTGGGGATTTTTTATTTTGAGAATTCAAGGGTTAGAAAGGACAATGGGTGAGAAAATGTGAATCATTGGACCATTAATAACTTAGAATATAATTAAAGGTGATGCTATTTCAACCCACCAAAATACACAAAACTAAAAACTTAAAATTAATCGAGACGTTGATACCATTAATTATGCAATTCATCAAAGAACCATTACAAAAAGCTATATTTATTATATAATTACCCTTTCAAGAAAAAATCTTGAAAATATCACAGGCTGCTAGTGAGCAAACGCAATACGATCCTTTATGCAATACCTATATTTGAAATTGCATTCAACGAAGTCGTCGGCTAAGGCATCAGCGCATATACTTATCTCCGTCAAATGATGGACAGTATGTGGCCTCCATTTACAGTGCATTATTACACTTCTAGAACCTATTTTGTACTTCATAATGGAACGGTAATCATCTGTCCGATAACTGTTGTGAAAATTTTAATATACTCGCAAGCGCACGAATCTAGAAATAGAATAATGGTAACGAGGTCGATCCCACATGGATTGTTATAAATAGAAAAGTCTAATTTAAATATAAAATTAATATTAATTCTAACCTAGTTGAGCAAATTGAGTTTTAAGAGAAATTAAACTAATTAAACTAAGAAAACAATTAAAGGAAATGAGAATTTAATAAGATAAAAATTACCAAGGTTTTAGAATCCACCACTATTCAACTAGTAATTATCTAAATATTCATTAATCCCCAATTTAGAGTGACAACTCGAAATCAATCTATGTCATCTCATGGATATAACAATTAAGCCCAAATAAAATTAATCTTGTGTAGGTTCTTTTTCTGCTTAATAGTATGACATCTAAGCATCCCATGTAAACATATTGAATAACAAAGAGTCAAAGTTTTCCTAAGCACTCTAGGTAAACAATTTAATGAAAGACATAAAATCAAAGATAATCATATATAAACTTTAAAGATTCAAG
>MKYO02006121.1:427863-529323 GCA_002013955.2 Citrus medica | reverse complement strand
GTGATCACTCTTAGAATTGCTTTAGGATTCCTTTTGTAATTATGAAAGCCAAGTGTGGGTCCCTTTAAATTGCTTCCAAATATTAGAATGCCATGCATTTGCTTCTCATGTTCTCGCCACTTTAGCTTTAAATTTCTTCTTTGTTTGCACTAGCATGGAGAATTCACTTTATTGGCTTCGGCTTCTTCGAATTGAATTTCATACACATCTATTTAATTTCTCCCATAAATTGACTTGATCTTTAATGCTGTCCATTTACTATTCTTTATGTACTTTTCATTCATAATCTCCAATTAATTCCCTATTCAATAAAATAATTCAATTAATTAAAAATAATAAATAAAATTAACTAACAATTAATAATAAAGGGTAAAATATGTATATAAATTATGCTCATCAATAACTAGTTCCCTTTGCTTCTAAAAATTTATTCGGAAGTTGATAATTTACTTGTGACTTCTTCATCAGCGAGACCGCTTTCTTGAAATAGCTTCGTGCGTTTAGTACATCTTCAGCACATCTTCCATGCTTTAGCCACTCGTGTGACGAAAATGCTTCAGATCTCCTAGGAGTAATACTGCTCCAGTATTTATCATATCATTCTTAAGAGATTTACTACCCGTTCGTAACTGCAGAAGCAATTAAATTAGAAAAGATCAGAAAGTAACCAAAGTACCAATGTACAAGGACAACAAAGAAAACACTAAGACTTTGGTTTGTACCATTTTGTTAATGTCAAATTTTTTTCCACTGCAATAGTTTAGAGGTATTCCACTTTCGTTTACTGACCAGAGGCCATGAATAACAAATGATCTAGGGATATTGGCTCTGCAGGTTTGGAATTTGCAGTAGCCTGGTGGCCACATGAGCACGAGCCGGAATTGATGATGATTGGTCGACGAGTTTGGAAGTGAATCTGAGATCATATTGCAAGCAACAAACAAAACAAAAGAGAGAAAGTATGTCGCTTTCATATCTTCGGGCTTGAAACTGATGTAGTACGTGAGAGCAATATAAATAGAAAATATTAGCTATAAAACGATAGTTCATATTCCTTTATCTATAATCGGATTAAACTGGATTAGTTTAAAATTAATTTAGCTTACTGAAGCACTAGTAACAACTAATTAATAATTAAAAACAAGGAGGAGTAGCGGTGCTTGCCCTCCTTTTTTTTTTTTATGATTCAATAGGGGCTCTGTTAAAAGAGCTACAAGGACACTATTCGGGGGTGTGTCCCCATACATATCATCAAGAAGAAAAGGAATGACACAATCAGGAGGACTACTCAAATTGTGAAGGCCAATTGGAAGGTCAGAAGCGTAATTCGCAATTGAGTCTGCAGCAAAATTTGCCTCTCTGTAAACATAGTTCACAGAAATGTGCCAATTCCTGTGTATAAGCTCTTTGATGGACGAAACAAGCGGAGAGTATTCATTAGTCATTTCTTCAAGATTATTCAGCATTTGAACAACGCACTGACTATCGACTTCAACAAGAAGCCAGCGAATACCGTTGTCCCAAGCCATAAGAAGACCTTGATAAACCCCCCGATAGTTCTGCAACTGTGATTGAACAATACCCAATGTTCATTGCAAAGCCACTAACCCAATCCCCGTTAGAGTTCTGAAGAATTCCTCCAGCAAACGAACCCCCATTTCTTCTACATGCACCATCTGAGTTAAGTTTGCACAAAGGCCATATAGGGGGTTGCCACCCAATCCACTTTTCCACTTTTCTTGTCGGACCATTGAGGCCAGACTTGTTGGAGCTAGTGATCTCTTCTGCGCGAATAAGAACATCTTGAGCCATGCGAAGTGAGTCCGTTGAAACCTTATTAAACTGGTACTGATTCCGCCAAAACCATAGTCTCCATATTGCGACTCCAAACATACAAGACCACTCCAAACCATTCTCCATGCATTGGTTACTTCTCAAATTAAGAGTTAACCAGTCAATAAGATTTGAAGAGAAAAAAACTTGACGCCACTCACTTGGGAGAAGTTGGTTCCATAACCTTCTTGCCATAAAACAGTCACGAAGTACATGAAACGTGGTCTCTGATGCCACCCCACAATGGTCACAGGTCCAGTCAATATGGATGTGCCTTCGTCCAATTTCGGCTTTTGTCTTCAACCGATCATGAAGGGCAAGCCATATAAAGGTTGGTGCTTGCCCTCCTTCATTACGTTAATCAATATCTTGCCTCACGCACGTCTTTTGTTTTTGTTTTTGTTTTTTGTTTTTCTGTTGCTCAACCTTCTTTATTTTGTTCTTTTATTTTTTATGTTTAGAGTTTGGATGAGATGATCATAAACCTTGAGGGCGGATCTAAAAACTTAATTCACTGGAGTAAAATTAAAATTAAAATTAATAATTTATAAAATTGAACCTAATATCAAAAATTTCTTTATAAATTTACCCCATTCAACCAAACTTTTTAAAAAATTAATATGCAAAATAAGAAAAATAAGAATTACGCACATCGGGCTCCATGTAAATAAGACCCTAAAACTGGATCTTGCTCTCAATTACCACTAGAATTCTTATGACAGCTGGCACGGAACGTATTCACTGCCATCAAATTCCAACCTTTGTTGTTCCCTCAATAGCTTCTCATTAAAATGCCATAAAATCACAATTTCGTGATCTAGTTTGTTGAATGTCGATGAGCTAAATTCATTTTGTTGACAAGTTTGAATGGGAATTTGATGTCACGCAAGTGTAAGTGGATGAGAATTGAATTCTCACTTGCTGGATTATGAAAATGGTGCAATACTTGTTACCTTTGTCAAGATTATCAAGCTTAGAAATGCGCCAGTTTCAATAATCACTAGCTACATAGAAGAAATTTCGAAGTAAAACGCCATTTGGTTGAGTCTTCGATAGAATGTTGAGGTTGTAACTTAACCAAAAAAAAAATATTACCTAGGTCAATTCTTACAATAATGACTTAGGTACTTAGAAGAAATTTTTATGTAATATGTCCTTTGGGCGAGTCTTGAAAAAAACACCA
Source organism: Citrus medica (assembly GCA_002013955.2). Lineage (NCBI taxonomy): Eukaryota > Viridiplantae > Streptophyta > Magnoliopsida > Sapindales > Rutaceae > Citrus > Citrus medica. The sequence continues at coordinate 526,307 of MKYO02006121.1, read as the reverse complement.
AGGGTGTAGCCTTACAAAAAACGACATAGATTTATTCTTTACAAAAATAAGCTAGGTACCTAGAAAATGTTCTAAGTAAAATACTAAAAGGTAAATGATTGTCTAAAATGCCTAAAGGTATATCTTAAATAAAATGCCTTAGAGTTAGTGTTGTCTAAAGTGCCTTTAAGCAAATGTCAAAAAGCTTAATGGCAACTATTGACTAAAGCTCCTGAGGGCAGCTATTGACTAAAACACCCAAGGGTGAGTGTTAATTAAAGCTCCGCCAGTTCTCGACCAAAATGCCCAAGAGCAAGTATCTATGAGAATTGCTCAGGGCCAGTATCTATAAAATTTCTTACTTTGAAAAAATTCAACTTCAAAGGATGACCTTTATTGAAAAGATTTGACGTAGCTTCTCAAATTGATGACTTGAAAAGCCTCAGCAACAGCTTGCCAAAGAACTGTCAGAAAATTCTCAACAACCATTTGGAAAGTTAATTGCCCTTTTAAAGAGGTACTTTTACTAACTCCTATCTTTACACTTTTCAATGTTTGTTAAGTTAAGATAGATTCAAGAGAGCTAAAAAAGCATGAAATGAAGTATGTGAGACTACTTATGGACTAATTCTAATGGCATAGGCGCTTTAGAGAAATTTCAAACTTTGAGATTTGATAGAAGGAAAAGCCCACGAAAAACCTTGAAAAAAATACTTTAAAAAATCTCAATTATCAAAATTAAAAAGTAAGACTTGGGGGACCTATATTTAGGGATGGCAATGGGCACCGCCCGCAGTGGGTTTGCCATTACCAAATCCAAACCCGCACAAAATTTAAATTACCAAACCCAACCGCAACCCGCAGCGGTTTTTAATTTTTTTTAAAAAACCCACCCGCAACGGATTTTAACAATTACCAAACCCGCAATGGTACCCAGCGGATTTTTTGTGGGTTCCCGTATTTAAAATCACAAATGTTTAATATATAAATTTATAATAATAACCTCAAATTCCATATAACATACTCAATTTTATATTTAAACAATGTAAATAAAAAATTAAAATTTCCACATCAATCCAACCCAAACTCTCAAATTTAAGTATAAATTACACAAATTCATTTAAAAAATACAAATTAGTATCTAAAAATAATAATTACATTTCATATTATCATTTAAAACAAGCTCCAAGAGAAGATATTCATTTCATTCACCACCATAAGCACCCATCCAACACAATGCCTATAATAATAATTAAGATTAATATTTTCAAATATTAATTCGAAGGGAAATGCCTTTAGTTTTCTTTAGGTTATGACTTTTGAATGGGAGATGGGTCACATACACACATACACAACTTTGAACCTTTGACTATTTGGTAATTTAAATAATGACATTACTTTCTTTATACATTTTTAGTAAAATTAAATTAAAAATATTTGGAAAAAATATTGCGGATTTGGTGGATATCCATGCGGGTATCCATCGGATATAAGGTTAATACCAAACCCACCCGCATCCATATGCGGGTTTTAGTTTATAATACTAAACCCGCCCGCAACGGGTAAAATTACCCACAGCGGGCAGGTTTTGGTGGATGGGTTTGAGCGGGTTTGCGGGTACAATTGCCATCCCTACCTTTGTTAGACTAAATTAAAAAAAGGTCTAAAAGCCCACAAAAAATACTGGCTCGGTAAAATTTTTTTGAATATAATAATCTAGTCCATTCTCTATAAGAATGACCTAGATACTTATAGTTTTTAGTAAAGTGTACTAATATGAATATGTGTCTTCATGCAAGAACTTTCACTTACACTTGTCAGAAGAAAAAGCGCCACATAATCTCTCCAATTGATTCAAGATACCTATATAAAGGCCAAGACCCCCCTTTTAAAGCTAAGAATAAAAAAAGTATAAAATGAATACACAAACTATGTCCATCTCAGTCTAGATTTTCTCTCTTTAAAAATAATGTAAAAGGAACTAACTTGAGCATTGAAGGGTTATCACTAGAATATTGGCCCCATTTCACAATTTTTTTTAACAGAATAAATAATTATAAAGAGACGCATAATTTGAGATACTCGCCTCAAGGAGAAAATAATCCACAAAACATGATTAGAAGAAAGTCTAGAATATAAATGAATCATTGTATATTAAGCAAAAGTTTGCATCAACGGTTTGCACCATCTATGGGGCATATACAAAAAGCCAAAGTGGTTTTATCTTGAGCATGAATGATAATTACAACTACTCTAATCATGAGGCTAATGATGAAAGGTCAAGTGATGCCAACATCCATTTCCAGCAAAAATGGTCGTGGGTTGTGTCAGGTAATGAATTGATAGTCATAGTATGTTTGCCCCCACCAGTAAAACTCAAATCTTTCTATGTAACATGAAAGCGGTCATCTAGCCTAACTTTAACGATAAAGGGTAGGTTACCCACAAAATTTAAAAAGATTTACAACTAATTTTGACCTTTATCCAATGAGAGATAAAACCCATGTTGTAACTGTACCCTTGGCTAACAAGTAGCTGTATCAACAAAAATGAGAGGTCTTGACAAAATGCTTAATAGCATGCCTCATTGAAGCACCTAAATAGTGAGTTATCGACAAAATGTTAAGGTGTAATTCATTACACATAAATGTCCAATCTTTACAAAAGTAACATAGGTACTTAGAAAATATTTTCTAAGTAAAATGCCCAACAGGCAAGTGGTCGACAAAAAGCCAAGTCATAATCCATTAAGCATGAATGACTTAGGTTAGTTATTACGATAATGACCTAGGTATTGAGAAGAAATCTCTAGTAAAATGCCCATTGAACGAGTTTTCGAAAAAATGCTAAAGGCATAACTTTTACAAAAATCAACCTAGGTCCATTCTTTGTAAGAGTGACTTATGTACTCATAAAATGTTTCTAAGAATAATGCTCAAAAGGAGTCATCGAAATAATGCAATTATGCATGAATGACCTAGGTCTACTTTAACAAAATTAGCTTAAGTCCTTAGAAAAAATTTCTAAGTCAAATGCCCAATTAGCGACTGGTCGATAAAACTCAAGGTATAATTCCTTATACATGAATAACCTAGGTCAATTTTTACAAAAATGACATAATTCTTTAGAAAACATTTCCAAGTAAAATGCCCTTTAGTTAAAAAAAAATTCCTAAGTAAAATGCCCAAAAAAGACCTAAGTCCATTTTAAAAAAAATCAGAGTTAGGTTCTTAGAAAACAATTTTAAACAAAACGCTTAAAAGGCGAGTCTTTGATAAAATGTTGAGGCGTAACTTTAAAAAGAAAATGACCTAGGTCAGTTCTTATAATAATTATCTAGGTAGCTGGATGCCTTTAGGCGAGTCTTCAACAAAATACAAAGGGCATAACTTAAAAAAAAAATGACTTACGTCAATTCATACAATAATTACCTAGGTACTTAGAAGAAATTTCTAAGTAAAACACCCTTGCGGCAAGTCTTCGAGAAAACGTCAAGGGCATAACTTAAAAGAAGGGACCGAGGTCAATTCTCACAATAATAACCTAGGTACATATAAGAAATTTCTAAGTAAAATGCACTTTGTGCTAGTCGTCGAGAATATGCCAAGAACATAGCTTTACAAAAATTGACCTAGGCCCACTCTTTACAAAAGTGACCTGGGTAGTTAAAAGAACTTTTTAAGTAAAAGCCCAAAAGCCAAGTCTTCAACAAAATGCTGAGGGTGTAACTTAAAAATAAAAAGAGTTAGGCTAGGTCAATTCTTACAATAATGACCTAGGTACTTAGAAGAAATTTCTAAGTACGATGCCCAAAAGGTGAGTCTTTAACAAAACATCAAGGGTGTAGCTTTAAAAAACAAATGATCTAGATCCATTCTTTGCAAAATTGACCTAGGTACTTACAAAAAATTTATAAGTAAAATGCACAAAAGGCGAGGCGACGACAAAATGCTAAGTCGTAATTCATTATGCATGAATGATCTAGGTTCATTTTCACAAAAATGACCTAAGCCCTTAGAAAGTATTTATAAGCCAAATACCCAAATGGAAAGTCGTTGACAAAATATCAAGGTGTAATTCATTATACATGAATGATTTAGGTCCATTTTTACAAAAATGAGCTAGGTCCTTGGAAAAAATTTCTAAGTAACACCACCAAAAGGGTAGTCTTTGACAAAACACCAGGCGCATGGCATTACAAAAAAATAACCAAGGTACATTCTTTGCAAAAGTGACCTAGGTACTTAGAAAGAATTTCTAAGTAAAATGTCCTAAAGGCGAGTCTTCGATAAAATGCCAACGATGTAACTATAGAAAAAAAACGACCTAGGTCAATTCTTAGAAGAGAGACCAAAGTACTTTGAAAAACTTTTTGTTAAACGCCCAAAAGGCAAGTCTTTGACAAAACGCTGAGGACGTAACTTCTCAAAAGACGACTGCGGTCAATTCTTTACAAAAGTGACATAGGTACTTGTTGTGCAAATTTTATTGAACTCACAAGTGCACGAATCTATTGTAAAATAGATTAATGGTGACGAGTGTCAATCCCACGAGGAAGTGGATTTTAATTATGTGTAGAATTAATTTTCTAAGTGAGCGGTTAGATTTGTACTGAAAGTGACTTAGATTATTCTAAAATTTGAATTAAAATGGCTGGAATAAATTGAAGAGAAAACTATTGAAATTGAGTACTTAGGTATCTGGATCTACATCAACATGCACCATGGGCTAAATATTCCTTATTAATGCCAATTAAATCATGAGGGGTGTTTCCACTCCTCATGAACCACACTCTAATTAATATGGTGTTAAGGGCTTATCGTACAAAATAGTAATAACCTTGTATTAGGGAGCCGGTTAAACCAGTGCGGTATCTAGACAAGATTATTACTATTTATTGACGAAAAATCAAAACATCCACAATAATTAGAGGGGAAGAGAAAGTAAATTTACCAAATAAAGCCGATGGCACATGTTGAGACTTCACCTTCAACCCAAGCTTGAAAGAAAATTAGCTACTCATAATTGAATTAGGGGTAAAATGAGAATTTATTAAAATACGCAGAAAGTATAAGATGGAGAAGGAATTACAGAAAATGGAGCTCAAAAATGAATTCAGGGATGCCAAATTAGGGACCCCCCTTTTTATAGATACACTGAGTAAATCATGGTTATCGGATTAAAAATATTTTGGACGCTCAGGATTGCACCACGTCATCAGTCAATAGTATGCAGTTTGACCACGTGGTTTGAAAAGTGGCGTGGTTTGGTTGTAAATAATTCTGTGTATATGCATGTACCGTACGCGCGATTTTTGGTCCACTAACATGTTGCCACGTCACTGATCAACAGTACATAAGAATTTTAGTCCAATAGAATCGTGACATCTCATCAGTCAATGTCACATAATCGGTCAATGCCATGTCATCATTCCGTATATGTGAACAATGTTGTGAACAGTAACATGGACAATATCGTACATGTGAACAGTACCATTTTTCCTTTTATGCTCCTCCTAAGGTTTTCGACTGTCTTGAGTTCAAAAGTGATGTCTGTTTTGTTGTCTGATCTCTCATTTATTATGAAATGACCATGATGCCCCTAAAATACATAAAATATTTAATTATAATACAACACATATAATTAAATCACAAGAGACTTAAATACATAAAAGTAGGAATGTTAGTGAACTTGAAGTGTAAAATGATGATTTTCTCCTTTATAAATATATACTTTCTAACACTCAACACACCCCCTAATTAAAGCAAAAACAAAATTCAAACCCAAAATGATTTTTTTTAAACAATCGTGTTTATTCAATCAGACTAACGATAGCAATCAAATAAAAGTATAAGCATTATCTCCAGCCTAAAGAAATATCACTCCCACATCAACCATTCACATGCACCAGTCCAGCAGACTTTGTCATAACTATTTTCAAGAATGACATGTCAAATCCTAAAATCTCACTGGAAGTAGTGACACTCTCACAAAAAAATTAAACCCAATAAAAATAGTCACTCCAATGAATGCTATATTTGAAAGAAAATAATAAAGAAGTAATTTCACACGCTCTCACCAAGATGAAAGAAATATGCCCACAGCTTCGAAATAATACGATCTTAAGTCAATAAAAAATGCTAGTCAACCTAATTTTTTTTATGCACCACTACATCTTTTTAGCCCATATAACTAGCTTCTACTTCATACTATAGCTCCCTAAAATTAGGAAAGAATTTTATTAGGATGCAACGTAGGCTAGGGACATGGCTAACAATGGAGGGGAAATAAGAAAATAAAGTATATGTTTGAGAAAAAATAGAGATCTTTTGGAAATTTACAAGGTACATTTCAGTTATTTATTATTATTGTTATTTTTTCTCTTTTTTTTCTTCTTTTTTGAAACAACAATTTTTTTGTTTTGCTTTTGTTTGGCACAACTTCACTGAACAAAATAATTATTTACATTTTTTTCAAACATAAATAGGTGATGAAACTTGTAAGACATCGGGTAATACTCTAAATCAGAGTAGGTCAAGATGATAAGTTGACGAATAATTTTTTTTTAAAGGCTCAAAAGGGTTAGCTATGGATATTTCATAAAAGGGATGGCTAGAAAGACTCAAACGGGTCAAAGATGATCTTTCCATCGTCTTTTAGGGCTCTAAATAATCTTCCATATCTACTAGTTAAATGGACCTCAAGATATAGCAACACACTTTTTTTCTTCTTATTTTTTTTTATTTTTTATTTTTTATCTTACAATTTGTTTAGAGAGTTGACTCAAAAGAAATTTAGAGATCGTATATAAAATAATAAACTGCTAACCTGTATGAAGAATGGGCAACAAGGGTTACTCTCCAAGAAAAATGACAAGCTCAAAAACTCATTAGGAATCTATTATGACATGTGTATTCCTTCAAGCAACTCATTTTTGTCTCCGACATCAACATGTAGAGTAGCAAATATAGCGTAACATCACTTAAGACCAAAGATAATATAAATACTAAAATTTGAAAGTTATTATGTCATCCAATGTTAAAAAAAAATCATACATTTTTCTTTTTAGGTTCAAATGACATTCTACCCCTCAACCTATTCTAAACATGAAAAGAAAATATGCATGCAGAAAGGTGAAAATGATGAAGAAAAACTAATTAGAAAAGTTACACTTAAAATTATAGAAAAAGAAAATAATTTTTTTAACTAAGAAGATGCGTTTCTAGAGTCACTACACTCCATAATCACCAATCTTCAACACAAAAAGTTAGCCACAGTTAGTCTCTATAACAAAAAATCAGTAAAAACTTAACTACGATTCCACAATTGTCAACTATTTCCTCCCCCCAACCAGAATAAAACATTGTCCTCAATGTTTTAAAGGAAAGAAGTAGAGTTTAGAATACATCACCTGGGTGGTGCAACTTAGAAGAAAATATTTACAAACGGAGAGTTAAATCTAATTTGGACTTCTTACTACGGCTACTGTTACCATCATTATTTGAACACTCCAACACCAAGGTCTTGGGGTCTGGCTTTTGTCTATAAGCTTGTAACATATCAAGTCGCTCATTAGCAGTGTGAGCACAAATAAAAAGTTTTTTCATTGTGGAAGGAATGAAATAGCTTTTATTGCATGATTAAGAAATGCGATAAAGCCATCATAAAAGTTATTGACATTTAACAAACTGATGTGTTTCTGGTGAATGTGTAGATGGGCCCAAGATGTTAATGTGATAAGTGTCTCTAGAGTTGCAAGATCTCCTGGTAGGAAAATAAAAGCATCAGCATGATTTAGCATTTTAGTTATTCTCTCTTGCATACCTAAGACGACTAACTCTTCTCTAGTCGGTGAGTCAGACAAACTGCCCAAAGATTTTAGGGCTCTTGAGATGATGCCTAACACTTGGCTTCCTCTGACAAAAGCAGCTTCTGAGACCAATTTTGATAACCATCGGTTACCTCTTCCATACACCAAGTGTAATTTTCTCGCTGCTATGTTTCAACCAAGATCTATGACTGCCTTAATGAATTCTTTATGTTTGCCATAGTTAAATCCCGAAAGCATACAAATGTTCTTAAATTATTTATTGAGAGTAGCTGCCATTGGGATAATTCTAAAAAATAATTTGTGAGTACTTAACAAAAAATAATATTTAAGAATCTTGGTGACATTGGGTCACAGTTGTGTATGAGGTTGCATTTTTGTGTCAATTAACGCGTAAAGCACATGGTTCGAGAGTAAAAAAGAAAACAGTAAAAAGGAAAAAAAACAATGATAAAATAAAATTATTAAAGACAATAATGCAAACGATAAAACATTAGTGAAGTAAAAGGATATTTACAGGTAGTTGTAACTGTGGCTCACATCTTCCTCTGGTTTTACATCCAGAAATGACTTGAACGCCCTCTATGGGTCGATGATAGGCTTCCCATCCAGTTTTCTTATAAACTGGCAAACAAGGTCGTTTATAGTCAGATTCCCAAGACTATATCGTGCATGCTCTTTTTGGAATAATGGGCATAACTGGAGAATTGCTCCTTGTACATATCCCACTACGATGCGTTTCAAGAGACAAAAGTATATCATCTAATGACTCTTTATTCAAGCCATCCTAATGAATTAAATTTTATCTTCCCTGTTATCAGACACCATTCTTAAAGAACATGATTTTTTATCGCATCTCATTCTGGCATACTTATGACAAGCAACAGAAATTATTCGAGCTCTTCATTTTCTTACATAATTTGCTTTACCAGAACTAGACATGTATGCAATAAATTTTGGAGGCAACTAACCTACCAATCGTACTTTGACTTCGATTAACAAGCAGATGTCAACAGGTATGTTATTTCTCATAAGCAATCGCATGCGTTCGGACTGAGTTTTATACATTGTAAGGAGGGCATTCTGAGGAAGTGAAGGGAATCGATTGTGAAGCTTTGCTAAAATCTTATTTTTGTCCATACCTTCGCCTCAGAAGATCAGTTATTATAGGAAACTGAAGTAACCGACTTAATTGTCACGGAGTACCGTTATCCGCCACTTAATCGGGGTAACAAACTAAAACACACAAAGAAAATTACAATCATCCTCTTATTGAATTTTCCTCAAGCTCCAATTGAATGTCGAAAATACCTCCTTCAATATCTCTGAGTTGGCTTTCTAAATCCTCAACATGGGATACTAACTTTGGTTGTTGTAGATCCCAAATATGATGTGTTTTACAAAATTGAATTTGCCTTCTAAGATGAGATTTTACACATTAAAGTCGTCCAAGAAGGTCCAAGAGGATTTATTTTGCTGAGGAACTCATGATTAACGATGATGAAAGAAAACTTAATGTTTAAACAAACACACTTATGCAAAAATAATTTCAATTGGTAAAAGAATAGTAAAAAGAAAAAAAATCAAATCACTGAAAAGAAGAAAAATTTCAATTCAAATCTGGTGGGTCACTCAAATTTATTTTAGTGTCCTTTCTATGTGATTGGTACTCTAGATATGGCTTTAATATTTGACCATTAACTTTAAAAGTGACACTATTCTTTGGGTCTTTAATTTCAATTGCCCCATGTGGAAAAATAGTGTGAACAATAAAGGGGTCAGACCATCGATAACGTAACTTACATTGGAATATGTTCAAGCGAGAATTGAATAAAAGCACTTTCTGATCTGGAGTAACAGATTTTCTCATAATTTGCTTGTCATGAAAGACTTTCATTCGCTGCTTGTAAATCTTGCCATTTTCGTATGCATTATTGCAAATTTCTTTAAGTTATGCCAATTGTAATATTCTTTTTGAGCTAGCTTGCTGCATGTCAACGTTAAATTTCTTAAAGGCCCAGTATGCACGATACTCAAGTTCCACAAGTATTCCACAGGTAGGTGATAAGCTTTTCCATACAGTAGCCTGCAAAGTGACATCCCAATCGAGGTCTTGAAAGCCGTTCTATATGCCCATAATGCATCATCGAGTCTTAATGACCAATCTTTTTTGTCTGGCCTTACCGTCTTTTCTAATATATTCTTTATTTCTCAATTGGAGATCTCAACTTGGCTACTGGTTTACGGATGATATTGGATCGCCACTTTGTAAGTGATTGAATACTTTGTCAAAAGAAATTTGAATGATTTATTGCAAAAGTGGGTACCACCATCAGTGATTATTGCTCGAGGGAATCCAAAGCTTGAAACAATGTTGCTTTTCAAAAATCCTACAACCACCTTGTGATCATTGGTTCTACATGGAATTGCTTCTACCCATTTCGACAAGTAGTCAACAGTAACCAATATGTATTAATGGCCAAAAGAAGGGGAAAAGGGTCCCATGAAGTCGATACCCCATACATAAAAAATCTCAACTACTAAAATTGGATTTAGTGGCATCATATTCCTTCGTGTAATGCTCCTCATTCGTTGACACTTATCAAATGAAGAGCAAAATGTGTAAGCATCTTGAAATATAGTTGACTAATAGAAACCACATTGTAAAACTTTAGTAGATGTTTTCTTAGCACTGAAATGGCCTCCACAAGCTTGTTCATGGCAGAATGAAAGAATATTTTGAAATTCATTTTCTGGGACACATCGTCTAACAATTTGATCTGCACAATACTTAAACAAATATAGGTCATCCCAAAAAAAATTCTTTATTTTTGTAAAAATTTGGCTTTGTCCTGCTTAGTCCAATGCTCTGGAAGTTGACATGTAACAAGATAATTAACCATATCAGCATACCATGGTAATACTTCCACATTCATCAATTGTTCATCTGGAAATGACTCATTCAATGTTAATAGTTCTGTAATTGTGTCAAAATAGAGACGAGAGAGATGATCAGCCACAACATTTTTTGTGGCTTTTTTTTAATTCGAAGTTAAATTCCTGCAAAAGTAACGCCCAACGAATTAGCCTAACTTTTGCGTATTTCTTTGTGAGAAGATATTTAAGATCAACATGATCTGTGAATACAATTATTTTACAACTAATGAGATAAGATTGAAATTTCTCTAATGCAAAAACTACTGCTAGCATTTCTTTTTCAATGGTTGAATAGTTCAATTGTGTATCATTCAATGTCATACTAGCATAGTAAATAATATGGGGAATTCGATCGACTTTTTATCCTAATATTGCTCCAACTGCATAATCAAATGCATCACACATGAGCTCGAATGGTAAGCTCCAGTTTGGGGGCTAAATGATGGGGGATGATGTCAACAACTGCTTTAATTTTTCAAATGCCACAAGACATAAATCATCAAAGACAAAAGGTACATCCTTAACATGTAAATTGCATAAAGGTTTAGAAAATTTACTAAAATCTTTAATGAAACGTCAATAAAAACCAGCATGCGCAAGGAAATATCTTACTTCTCTGTATGTTTTAGGTGGAGGAATATTGGAAATGAGATCCACCTTGACTTTATCAACCTCAATACCTTTGCTCGAAATGATGTGACCTAGAACAATACCTTATTTTACCATAAAATAACACTTTTCCCAATTTAAGACCAAATTCTTCTTTATACATCTCTGCAAAACTAATGTTAGATAATGTAAACATTGATCAAATGAGTCACCAAAAACAGAAAAGTCATCTATAAAGACTTCAAGGAATCGTTCAACCATATCAGAAAAAATGTTTAACATGCATCATTGAAATGTAGCAGATGCATTACATAATCCAAATGACATCCTCCTATATGCAAAAGTGCCAAAATGACAAGTGAAAGTGGTCTTTTCTTGATCTTTTGGTGCTATGGGGAACTGATTGTATTTTGAGTAGTCATCTAGAAAGCAATAAAATTCATGGCCTGCTAATCTATTAAACATTTGATCGATAAATAGTAAAGGAAAATAGTCTTTACGTGTGACAGAATTCAACTTTCTATAATCAATGCATACACATTATCATGTAGTCACTCTAGTGGGTATCAATTCATTATCAGCATTAGTAACTATTGTGACTCCTGACTTTTTGGGGGACAACTTGCATAGGACTGGTGCATGAACTATTAAAAATGGGGTAAATGATACCTGCATCTAATAGTTTTAAAACTTTAGTTCTAACAACTTCTTTTATGTTGGGATTTAACTGACGTTGCGTTTCCCTAGTAGGTTTAGTATTTTCATTATGGTGAATGTAATGCATGCAATCTACTGTGTTTATACATTTTATGTCGATTATGGTCCATCCTAATGCTCATTTGTACTCTTTTAAAACTTCCAACAACTTACCTTTTTGTTCATCATTTAGGAATGATGAGATGATTACTAGCAGAGTGCTTTCTTCTCCAAAAAATGTATATTCTAAACTGTTGGGTAATGGTTTGGGCTCCAGTTTCGGTGGTAATTCTGATAATGGGTTGAGTTTCTTTTCTAATGGTGTTAGTTTTTCAATTCTTGACTTCCATTTATTATTGTCCATGGATGGTGCTGAGTCAAGTAGGGCGTTGACCTCATTGACTGATCTGTCAATATTAAAATCAAAACCAAAGTGAGTTAAACATGTTTGTAAAGGATTATCACTAAGGTTTAAAATAAAAGTATTATCAACTATTTCTTCTATTAAATCCACATCAATAATTCTATCATCTGCATTGTGAGGTTGTTTGGCAATGTTGAAGATGTTTAGCTCCATAGTTATGTTGTTAAAGGACAGCTGCATATTTTCAGTCTTATATTGAATGTGAGCATTGGCAGTTGCCAAGAAAGATCGGCCCGAGATAATGGGGATATGCTTCCTTGAATCCTAGATTGGTTAAGTGTCAATTACAATGAAATCAACACGAAAATAAAACTTGTCGACCTAGATAAGCACATCCTCTACAATACTACGAGGTATTGTCGTGGACCGATTTGCAAGCTATAACACCACTGGAGTTGGGTGTAATTCTCCTAGTCTAACTTTTACAAATACTAAGTAGGGTAATAGATTTACACTAGCTCCTAAATCCAACAAAGCATTATCAATTGTGTGGTTCCTTATACTACATGAGATAGTGGGGGAGCTTGGGCCTTTGTATTTTTGAGGAATTTTGTGTTGGATTATGGAACTAACGTTTTCTGTTAAAAAGGTATTCTTTTGAAAGTGAATGTTTCAGTTTTTAGTACAAAGGTCTTTAAGAAACTTGGCATAAGATGGTACTTGTTTTATAGTATCAAGGCAATAGATGTTAACACTTACCTGTTTGAAGATTTCAAAAATCTCACCTGTGGATTTTCCTTTCTTTCCTTTAGCTAACCTCTGAGGAAATGGAGCTTTAGGAACATATTCTTGTGGGTTGATTTTAGAAAGCTTAATTCACTCACTAGAAATGATCATTTTCCTATTCCTTTTATTGATCAGATGCTTGAAAGGTTGGCAGGAAAATCTCACTTTTGCTGTCTTGATGGCTATTCAAGTTTTCATCAGATACCAGTTGCGCCTGAGGATTAGGAGAATACTACCTTCACGTGTCCTTTTGGAACCTTTGCGTACCGATGTATGCCATTTGGTCTTTATAAAGCTCCCGCCACTTTTAAGAGGTGCATGGTCAGTATTTTTTCAGACTATGTAAAGAACATTATAGAGGTATTTATGGACGATTTTACAGTCAATGCTGATTCTTTTGATGATTGTCTCTATAATTTGAAGAAAGTGCTTGAAAGATGCATTGAAACAAACCTTATTTTGAATTATGAAAAATGTCATTTTATGGTAGATCAAGGCATTATTTTGGGTCATATAGTCTCTGCTAGAGGAATTGAGGTAGATAAAGCTAAGATAGATGTTATTAAATCTTTACCTTATCCCACATGTGTGCGGGAAGTTTGTTCTTTCCTTGGTCACACAGGTTTCTATCGACGTTTTATCAAGGATTTTTCAACACAGCTCAGCCTTTATGCAAGCTGCTACAGAAAGATGTGACGTTTGATTTTAATGAAGCATGCAAAGTAGCATTTGATAAGCTCAAGGAGTTTTTGACTTCAGCTCCAATTATACAGCCACCCGACTAGAGCCTCCCTTTTGAGATAATGTGCGACGCCAGTAACTATGTTGTTGGTGTTGTTCTCAGACAAAGGGTTGAAAGAGTTGCTCATGTGATATATTACGCATTAAGGACACTTGATAGTGCTCCGTGCAATTACTCAACAACGGAAAAAGAACTTTTGGCTATTGTTTTTGCTTTGGAAAAATCTCGTTCATATTTATTGGGTACTAAAGTGATTATTTTTTCTTACCATGCAGTTCTCAGATATTTGCTCGCCAAGAAAGAAGCGAAACCGAGACTCATTCGCTGGATCCTACTACTTCAAGAGTTCAACTTGGAGATCCATGACAAGAAAGTAGCAGAACACTTGGTTGCAGACCACCTTAGTAGATTGACCACGAGTGAAGAAGCAACACCTTTGAAGGATGATTTTCCAGATGAGCATCTCTTTGTAACTCAAGGTATGGTTCCTTGGTACGTTGACATTGTCAATTACTTAGTTACAAGAACACTACCTAGTGATCTGACGAGGGCTCAAAAAGATAAGATTAGGAGCGATGCTAAGTGCTATGTTTGGGATGACCCTTACTTGTGGAAACATTGCTCTGACCAAGTCATCAGAAGGTGCGTATCTGAGTTTGAAATTCCTTCTATTCTTCAGTTTTGTCACTCATATGCATGTGGTGGTCATTTTTGTCCCAAAATGAAAACATCTAAGGTGTTAGAATGTGGTCTATTTTGGTCTACTTTATTTCGTGATTCATACATGTTTTGTAAGTCGTGTGAGAATTGTCAAAAGACTGGCAATTTAAGTCATAGGAATCAAATGCCACTTACCCCTATTCTTATGTGTGAAAGATTCGATGTGTGGGGCATTGATTTTATGGGACATTTTCCCTCATCTTTTGGCAATGCTTACATTCTTTTAGCAGTGGATTACGTTTCTAAGTGGGTAGAGGCTAAGGCCACCCTGACTGACAATGCTAAAGTTATTGTAGATTTTGTCAAGTCTTATATTTTTACAGGTTTGGTGTACCGAGAGCGGTGATAAGTGATAGAGGCACTTATTTATGTAATCGGGTGGTGGAGGCTTTGTTCAAGAGATATCATGTTACCCACCAGGTGTCTACCGCCTATCATCCACAGACAAGTGGACAAGCTGAGATATCAACCAGAGAAATCAAGTTTATTCTTGAAAAGACGGTTAGTCCAAATCGAAAAGATTGGAGCTTACGATTAGATGATGTATTGTGGGTGTGTCGCACCGCGTACAAAACTCCCATAGGTATGTCTCCTTATCGTTTAGTATTTGGTAAACCTTGTCATTTACCTGTAGAGCTTGAGCACAGAGCATACTGGACAGTTAAGCAATGCATATACGGATGGATGAAGCGGGAAAGCAGAGGAAGTTGCAGCTGCAAGAGTTGAAAGAGATTAGAAACGAATCCTATGAGAGTTCGCGATTTTACAAAGAAAATACAAAGACATTTCATGACATAATGATTTTTAGAAAAGAGTTTTCTGTCAGTCAAAAAGTTCTTTTTCATTCTAAGCTTAAACTTTTTCCTGGTAAATTACATTCTCGCTGGGTAGGACCTTTTATTATTACTAATGTTTTTCCTCATGGTGTAGTTGAGATTCGGAGTCCGACTTCTGACAAAGTTTTTAAGGTTAATGGTCATCGCTTAAAGCCTTTTTATGAAGGTTTTTCGGTGACTATTGTGGAGGATGTGGCTCTCAAGAGTCCCATTTATGGAGATTGATGCATGAATGTGTCTAACCAAAGACATAAAATAAAGGCGCTTTTTGGGAGGCAACCCAACGGATTTATTTATTTTGGTTTTTGTTATATCTTTTGTTTTTAATTTTGATTCAAATTGTTCAAATAATGTTTTTGCTTATTTTGGCTAGAAGAAAATTTTTGGTTAGGCGTGACCACATTTTAACTAATAAGTACTTCTGTGATTTTAAAGTAAAATGGTTTTAAGGCGTGCCCATATACTTATTAAAAAAGTACTTCTGTAATTTTTTTTTGTGCCTTAAGTGTCTCTTTTAGTTTTTAGTAAAAAAAAATTCGATAATAAAAATTTTTTTTCTATTATTTTATTTTATTTGAAAGAAATCGAAAATAAAAAGTTTTTATTTTTTTTATTTTATTTGAAAAAAAAGAAAAAAAAAGGTTTTTTTAATATTCCAAGTCATCTAAAAAGAAACTCGTCGTAATATACCGAATGATTTTACTTTGCATACTCTGAATGTTATAAAGTTTAGGTTAATGAGACGAATTTCTTCACAATTTATCACATATTTTAACCTAGCTTTAGGATTCATTGATGATGATTATTCTTCTAGTGATACATATTTAGGGACAACTTGTGACTTTAGCGAAAATTTTGAGCCTTATGGTCTTTGGCGTAATTTATCTTTTGATCACAATGCCTATGACCCGAGTAAATCAAGGAGCACTTTCTTACGAGATCCTGTTTTGAAATGTGTGCATCGGTTCTTAGCATATAATTTTTTAGGAAAGAAGGATCAATCAGGAGTTTTCTTTAAAACTGAATTTTATTTTATCTGGTGCATGTTAAATGATGTGAGGCCTAATCTAGGTTTTTGGTTAGCAGATCAATTTCAGAGTGTGCTTAAACGTTATAGGACTTTATTTCTTGGTCCATACATTACTTTGTTAGCTATAAACTTATGTGTGCTTGATCCTAACAATAATGATTTACATCCTGCTTGCCAAAAGGAATTTTTGGATATGTCTTTGTTTGAAAGAACAGGTGTGGTCGAATTCAAGGAGGGGAGATTTCAGTTTACTGAACCAAGACCCACTCAGCTTCCAAAGAAGCTTTATGTTAGGAGTGGTGCTACCTTTGATGATGAGTTTGACGACGAAACTGCTACCCCCCACCAACTATTCCTTCTACATCTGCACCACTTTTAAGCATTCAATTAGAGAAAATAGAGCATAAGCTGAACAAGATGGAGCAGAATTTGGCCGCATACTTCGAGAGTATGGGATTTATCCCACCATTTCCGCCAAGCCCATAGACGTTATGTGGATCAAAGCTCACAATTCAGGGAAGTTTTACCTTTAATCTTTTATCCTTACGCCTTTTTTTTTTTTTATGTGAGCTTTGATTATCTTACATTGGGGACAATGTAAGTTCTTGGTGCAGGAGAGGGATTTTTGCAATATTGATGTATGGAAGTATTATTTTCACTCTGCTCATCCTTAAATGATTTTGGAGTTAATATGCTTCATTTATTATTTTTAAATTTTTTTTCTTTTCTTTCTCACCACTCTTTTCCCATCTATCTCAAATTATTTACATCTATTTTTATTTTATCATACTCTTTCATTTTTTTTAGACTCACATTTTATCTTTCACTTTTTATATTACTACATACATCTTTCTTGCTTCTTATTCTTTTTACCTTTCCTTTTATATATCACTCATACCTTCTTCTCATTCTACACCACTATTGATGGTTGATTCATTTTAAAAGTGTACATGATTTGATGGCAAATTTACCAACTTTGTGAGGATTTGAGCCTATGAGCAACCACTTTGCTCTAATTATTTTTGTTATGTGAATATCAATCTTAGTTTGTTTATTCTAGAACTGCTTTGTTATGCATATTGAAGCCACATTACGGGATTTTATGCATTAAAATGGTAAGGGCAAACCACTTTCCATTTTTCTATTTTCGCATTTTTCTTCTTTTTCTCCACCTGAAGACCTTTATTTGTTATCTTTGTTTGAGCCTTAACCATTACCCATCTAATTCTCTCTATCTACTTACCCATTTTCTTTCTTTTTGAGTCTCAATTTAAGGAGATTTTTGGACTCATTGTTTGGATATATTTTGTATATATTTTGTTGCACTTGCTACCTTGAATTAAAGTTTCTCAATTAGATCAACAATCATTATGCTTGAATTAAATTGTACAAGGTTCATTTCTTTTGTTTGATTCATCATTAAACAAAAACACAAAAAAAATAAAAAATAAAAAGAAAAAAAAAGAGAAAGAAAAAAAAAGGCGTTTACATTATTGGCAACTTGAGTAGAAATAAGTGTTTTGATATCATAAGGTTCATTCAATGAGTTCATTCTTCTCATTTTGATCTCTTTTTCTTTCATAGACCTTTCTTTTTCATTTAACCTATTTAACCCTATTACAACCTTTTTAAGACCCTTAGATTTTTGCATTTTATTCATGTTTTGTAGATTGAGATGTGATATATGAGCAAGCTTATGGTAATATCATTCTTTGATTTGATTTGAGTGCATAAATGATACCCTAAATACTTTGAGTGCATGGAGTCATGTCAATGAGAGGACTATTAAATCTCGTTGCACTTGAATTTTGAATCGAGCTTCTTGGTGGTTGAATGTTTTTATATTAGCTTATGAGATCCTATGCTTTAAAATCTTTGTCTCTCAAATGTTGATCGACTTAAAATCTTGAGGTATGCTTTCTTAAGATTGTTTTTAGATGAGTTGAGATGAGAATTGAGTGGAGATTTGGGATTAGTCTTGAGTTATATGCTTGAGGACAAGCATTATCTTGGTGTGGGGGAATTTGTTAGAGTGCAATTTATGCACTAGTTTTGCATTGTTTACTTCCTTTAATATCAATATTTTGCACTTAATAATAGTGATTTACTTGTGTTTTATTTCTGTATGTGCAATTCTATTGATTGGTGCTAAAATTGAGCTACAAGATGGTTTTTTAGGATGATTGTTTTCCTAGAGAAATTATGAACTTCAGAAGTACTTTGTTGATAAGGTGTGGGCGCGTGCTGTCAACTACGGACCTGCAGTTTTTAGATTAACTTGTTTTGTCTTTTTGGTTATTTTTGTAATTCCGAATTTAATATTTAGATAATATTTTAGATATTAGTATTTTATTTTAAAAAGAACTCTAGAGAAGAAGAGGGGGGAGAGAATTGAAAGGGGATTTTGGAAAGAGGAAGAAGAAAAAAAACCCTAGATCTAAATTTTTCTCTCCTCTCTCTATGAAGAACTAAACCTATTATTTTGGTTGGAGGTTAATAAAGCGTTGATTCGTCATTACTATAAGATCTTTCTTATGCTTTAATTGTTTTATTATTTTTTGGGTATTTGTTTATTCTCTAAATTATTGTCATGATTATGTTTGTTAATTAGATAATTGGCCACTATTTGGTTATCAACTCAATTTATTGTCAATTAAAAAATTCATCGTATGAAGATTTTAATGTTTGTGACAAATAGCATAGTAGTGCTTTGTGTTATGAGAATAAACAATCTAATTTCAAATGAACCATTGTATGCGTTTGTTGATTAGGATTTGGGTCTCTCTGATTTTTCAGGCTGTCAATTGATTAAATCTCATGATCGTATCTAGGGTTGTCTATTGATTAGGAAAATAACCAACGGTCGTACCTTGGTTATCAACTAGTTAAGGAGAGATTGGCTATTAGAGGGTCTCAGTAGCTATAACCGGTCTATTCATAAGTAGTAATGATTTATATTTTAATCAATGATTAATAGTCGAATCAAGCTGAATTAATTCCTTCTACCAGAGCTTTCCCCAATTTGAATTACAATTTTAATTTGCATTCTTATTATTTTAATTTGATTTTTATTATTGTCAACAATTCCCTCATTTTGTATTTTACATTTTAAAAGGATTTAAATATTTACCGATCTCTGTGGACACAACCCTACTCAATCACTATACACAATTTATTTAGAGTAGGTATTTATTTTTGCTGGCTTCGACAACCATCAAGCATCATCTCCATTTGAAGTATTGTACCATCACAAACCAAATGTTAGTTATTTTCGATTTTTTGGGTCTGTTTGTTATGTTAATGTATCCAAAAATAACCGAACTAAACTTGACCCAAGAGCTAGCATTGTATTTTTGTTGGTTATGATACTTATAGGAAAGGATGGAGATATATGGATCCAAAAACAAAGAAGGTTACGGTTTCTCGTGATATGGTGTTTGATGAACTATCATCTTGGCAAGCTGAAGGCAAGGTTGATCTTGAACCTTTTTCTGAAAATGTTGCATCTAGTGAGAGGGGGAGCAATATTTCTTCATCTGGCGAAAACATTCATGAAGCTGAGACTCCTGATGTTGCGCTTCGAAGATCATTAAGACAAAGAAAGCAACCTGATTATTTGGGTGATTATGAAGTTCAAATGAATCACTCATCTGTTTTATCTTGTTTCTTTATTAGAGACACGTGTGATGGTGAGCCTAAATCTTACAATGAAGTGATACACCGAGAAGATCCTCCAGAATTCCCAGGAAAAATCCCAAGTTTTTAGGTTAGGATTGACTTGTCCTTTTCCAATCTAGTTGTTGTTTTTGTTTCAAATTGTCTTGTCATAGTCAGAGGTGGTTAGTCACCTCCAGAATAATAGTTACGTCGTAGTTTTAACTTGCTGAAGTTTAGGAGTCAGTGCTGCTATTGGTTTGCGGTATTAAAACTCTATTTAAGAAGTTATTTGGAACAGAATAAAGGGGTTAAGAATTTTGCTCACGGTTGTGGTTGACTTTCACCCAAAGAAAGCCAAATTTATTGAGTTTTCATTGTAATCTGACTGGGACCTATCAGTGGTAACAAAGCTAAAATGACAACCAACAAAGAGCGCATCGAAATATTGGATCAAGAAGTGGGAGGCTTACAGGATGAGGTGCATAATCTTGGGCTCGGAATGAACGATCGTATGCAACGCTTAGAGGAGTCATTGAAGGCTTTATCTGATGCGATTCTCTCCTCAAGGGCATATCAGTCGTCGCACTCAGTGAAGCAAGGACACATGCATCAGTACCAACAGGACGTAACAGAAAGCTCTCGTTTGAATATACCCCCTTTTCGAGCCAAAATTGAGTGTCTGCGGTTTGTAGGAGATAAATCCAACGGAGTGGTTCAATAGAGTAGCACAGTTCTTTGAATTTCAAAGAACTCCTGAAGATCAAAAGGTGAGCTTAGCGTCTTTCCACCTGGAAGGTGAAGCGAACCAATGGTGGCAATGGTTGAATCGGACATACAAGGGAGAAAATCGAATAGTGGCGTGGACTATGTTTGCTGAAGAGCTATGGGCACAGTTTGGACCAACAGATGGAGAAGGCTTTGACGAGGCTCTCTCATATATAACACAAAATTGATCTCTACAGGATTATCAACGTGAATTCAAGAAATTGGGCAATCGAGTATAGGGGTGGACTCAAAAGGCTCTTGTCGAAACTTTCATGGGTGGATTAAAACCGGAGGTAGCTGATGGGATACGAATGTTCAAGTCAAAAACACTAAAAGAGGCCATCAGTTTAGCTAGGACGAGAGACGAACAACTTACACGACAAAGGAGGTTTGCTTGGCCAATCCCACAAAATCGACCACCGGCTGCCGTCACCCCGGTCAATCAAAGAGCAGCGATAGCTCTTAAACGATTGGGCTGGGAAGAGATGCAAAAACGACGAGCTCAAGGGCTATGCTTCAGTTGCAACGAACGATTCACACCAATCCATAAGTGCCAAGGGCCTCGACTGCTACTCATCGAAAGCCATGATAATTCTCAGGAGAATGAAGAAGAACAGAGAGTGAAGGTAACAGAGAAGAGAAATTGAAAGTTTCTATACATGCATTGACCGGATGGTTATCTCCATGGACCATGCGAGTAACTGCCTCCATCAAGTCGCAACCAATAATGGTGTTAATCGATAGAGGATCTACACACAATTTTTTGAGCGAAAAAGTAGCTAGCACATTGCGGCTTCCAGTGGTTCCTACGAAGTCTTTCACAGTCCATTTCGCCAATGGAGAGCGACTTATGTGTCAAGGGCGATATGAGAAGGTATCGATAGATGTACAAGGCATTCCATTCTCTTTTACCTTTTACTCGTTGCCATTAGCAGGACTGGACATGGTGTTAGGAATACAATGGTTGGAGATGCTGGGGTCGGTAGTTTGTAACTGGAAGCATTTAACCATGGATTTCAATTGAGAAAATCAACCACGAAGGCTACAAGGGATACAAAGGCCCATTCAAGTGACTTCACTAGAGACCGTTACAAAAGAGCATCGACAAGGTCAGATGATCTTTGCTATCTATGTTCAAAACTTGGAAGACTCTTCCTGGGATGGCATTCAACCAGATATGTAGCAACTTTTAAGCGAATTCAAGGATGTCTTTCAAGAACCCTCTAAACTGCCACCACTACGAGAAATCGACCACCATATACCCCTTAAGGAAGGAACCCAGCCCATCAATGTTCGACCATATCGGTATACGTATTTTCAGAAGGCAGAAATTGAAAAACAAGTTCAAGCAATGCTGAACGTAGGAATCATCCAACCAAGCACTAGTCCGTTTTCATCTCCTGTCCTTCTAGTGAAAAAGAAAGATGATACTTGGAGGTTTTGCATAGATTACAGAGCATTAAATGCCGCCACAATCAAAGATCAGTTTCCCATTCCAATAATAGACGACATGTTGGATAAGTTGTACGGCACTACCTATTTTACTAAGTTGGATCTCGAGCTGGTTATCATCAAGTACGAGTACATGCTTCCGACATTCCAAAAACTACATTTAGGACGCATAATGGACATTTTGAGTATCTTATTATGCCCTTTGGGTTATGTAACGCCCCATCTAGTTTTCAAGCCATAATGAATTCTATTTTTCGTCCTTACCTTCGACAATTCATATTAGTTTTCTTTGATGATATATTAATCTATAGTCATACATGGGAATTGCATTTAACCCATGTGAGGAAGACATTAGAAATTTTGAAGAAACACAGCTTCTTCGTCAAAGCAAACAAATGTGACTTTGGTAAGCATGAATTGGAGTATTTGGGCCATATCGTGATAAATCAAAGTGTCAAGGTAGATGGTAAGAAGATTGAGGCTATGGTTGCATGGCCACAACCCACTAATACTACTGAATTGCGTGGTTTTTTAGGCTTGACAGGCTACTACAGGAAGTTTGTCCGTAATTATGGAGTACTAGCTCGTCCCCTCACTAATTTGCTCAAGAAAGGGAATTTCAAATGGGATGAGGATGTTGTTAGTGCGTTCACAATGCTCAAACAAGCTACAACAACCACACCCACTCTTGCCGTGCCTAATTTCAACGAGCCATTCACTATCGAGATTGATGCTTCCAGGGATGGAATTGGAGCTATTCTAACTCAGCAAGAGAGACCAATTGCATACATGTGTCGAGCTTTAGGGATTGCTAAACGTACCTGGTCAATCTATGCCAAAGAGATGTTAGCAATTGTGGAGGCCATTCAGACATAGAGACCATACATCTTGGGTCGGAAGTTTTTCATTCAAACCGACCAACGAAGTCTCAAATATTTCTTAGAGCAACGAGTTGGCACTCCCAAGCAGCAAAAATGGGTCGCTAAGCTTCTTGGATATCATTATGAGATAATATATCAGCCTGGGAAAGAAAATTTAGTGACGGATGCCTTATCTCGCCGTCCCAACAGCCCTCTCCTTAATCAAATATTTATTTCACAGGTTTCCTTATGGGATGACATTCAAAAGGCAGCAGAAACTGATTTGTACATGCAAAAAATATTCCAGCAGGCAACAAATGATCCTACGGGAAATTATGTAGTGAAGAATGGGCTATGTTTTTACAAGCAAAAGGTGGTGGTTCCGCCTGCACTACGAGATCAGCTGCTCCATGAGTTTCATAACAGTAAGGTGGCTGGACATTCTGGAGTTCTAAGGACTTTCAAACGACTAGCTCAGCAATTTTATTGGCCCACTATGCACAAATCTGTACAAGATACATTCAACAATGTGCAACCTGCCAAAAGACAAAATCTGAGACACTAGCACCAGCTGGACTGCTCCAACCACTTCTAATTCCTTGTCTAGTTTGGGACGACATCTCGTTAGATTTCATCGAAGGATTGCCATCTTCACATGGTAAGAATAGTATTATGGTGATCGTGGATCGCTTTAGCAAGTCTGCTCATTTCATTGCTTTATCTCATCCTGTCTCTGCGAAAATCGTTGCTGAAAAGTTTGTGGAACATGTTATTAAACTTCATGGAATGCCGAAGTCTATCATTAGTGATCGAGACCCTATTTTTGTAAGTAAATTTTGGCAGGAGTTTTTTACCATGTCAGGTACTAAGCTGAAGCTAAGTTCAGCTTATCATCCTCAGACGAATGGACAAACAGAAGTGGTGAACCGTTGTCTAAAACAGTATATGCGCTGTTTTGTCCATCAATGGCCTCATAAATGGTATAGCTATCTGCCATGGGCAGAGTATTGGTATAACACTACATATCATTGCTCGACAGGGATGACACCATTTCAAACCTTATATGGTCGTCTTCCTCCATCAATTCCTCACTATACAGAGGGTTTGTCTCGTGTTAATGAGGTTGATCAAAGTCTCCAAACTCGAGATGAAGTACTGTAGCAACTGAAGACAAATTTGGAGTTGGCTGCTGCTAGAATGAAACATTTGCCTGACCAAAAGAGAAGAGAGGTGGAGTTTCAAGTAGGAGATTTGGTGCTCCTAAAACTGCACCCCTACCATCAACAATCTGTGTTCAAACGCGCCCATCACAAACTTGCCAGCCGGTTCTATGGCCCATTTCCAATTGAGCAGAAGCTGGGCAAGGTAGCTTACCGTTTCAGTTTACCACCTGCAGCTTAGATTCACCCGGTGTTTTATGTTTCTCTCTTAAAGAAGTATGTGGGTACTTCTCTTCCTGCCGTTGTTGACCTGCCACCACTGTTTGATAAAGGACAGATTCAAGTTGTACCGGAGAAGGTGATCGATACAAAGTGGGTCAGGCATGGTACCGAGTTTATTGAAGAGAGTTTGGTGTAGTGGAAGACTTTACCTGCGGAAGATGCTACCTGGGAGGAAACGCAAATGCTCAAACATCAATTTCCTACTATAACGCCAAAAATTTTCATAATATTAAATTATGGAAATTGGGCTTTCATTGATAATTATGAGTGGCCTATAGCCCTTATTAAGAAAGGGATAGAAATTATAAATAGAGGTTATTTATGAGTTAGTTTTGAAAAAGAGTTATTTTTCCTTATTAGATAGGGTTTCTTAAGATTCCCTATAAATTCATATTTTTCCCTTCCATAACCCTAATTTCACAACGTTTATTCTTCTTTTCTGCTGCTCTTTATGCTCCTACCCAAATCTTAGGATTCAAACCTTTGTTTAGGAGAGAATCAAAACGTTGTTTAGGAGAGAATCAAAGCGACGGGTAAGTTATTCTCCATGTTCTCAACAGATTTCTAATCACTCTATCTAGGGTTTATATTGGCACGATTCTAGATGGTTATAGATCATAATGCAAGATTTAGATTGTATTTAGGCGTTGATTAGGGTTTTGATTTATTATGAGTTTAGTTAATCAATCATTGACGTATTAAGCACAGGATAATTCTGGACAGCATGAGTATCTCGAATTTAAACCTATATTTTCTGAACGAATTTTCTTATAAAATTTATATTTCTGGAAACTAGACATGTAGGGCTTCTTGAGTAAATTTTATTTCATTAAATTCGATTACGTTTTCAATTTTATATGTATTTTCGAAATAGAAACCACCGCACTGGAAAACTGCGATTCCAGCATTACGATCTGTTTCACAAGACTGTTTGTACCATCAAATGAACTCGGAAAATTCTGACATTTTATATGTAGGTTAATATATGTGTCTAGGATTCCCAGTTGTAATTTCATAATTTTTGGATTAGTATTTGATTTTATAAAAATCACGGAACCCGTTCTGTTTGGTTTAGATTATGTGAAAACAGTTTCGAATTTGCTGAGAAGTAAATAGTTTTTAAAATGTTTTTGATATCAGATCCTCTTGTAAATTTTACATGGGGTACTCATGGATGTACAGAATAGTTTCACGGAATATTATA
Organism: Citrus medica; assembly: GCA_002013955.2. Classification (NCBI taxonomy): domain Eukaryota; kingdom Viridiplantae; phylum Streptophyta; class Magnoliopsida; order Sapindales; family Rutaceae; genus Citrus; species Citrus medica. The sequence goes on along the minus strand of MKYO02006121.1, from coordinate 500,400 downwards.
TTATTCTGAGTTTTAGATTAAGAGTTAAAATTCTGAGAATCAGACCTGCACGGGTATGAATTAGGAAATCAGATTCTTAGAATAAGTTATTAATTGTCACATCTTGTATTTGTTTAAGGTATTAAAGGTGATTGAGGCTCTTAGAAGCTTAGAGGTGTGTTAATTCAAATTCATTTGTCGAGGTAAGTAACTTCATTCTTAATGTACTGGATATGTATAAGTATTTTGATATTATTATTATAAGTATAGATGTTTTTATACTACTTAAAGGATTAATTGATTTTGATAACAAAATTAGTTTTATGTATATGTTTTCAAACCTAAATTCTTTTTAACAAAGTATTTTATAAATTCTTTTTAATATGTAAATGATTTTATGACATGACAGCCTTTTATGATTTTATCTTTAAAATGTTATGCAAGCCTAAATTATTGATATGAACTTTTATGAAACTGATACGAATGTTTTGTACCTATGTTTGATTTCAATTATTGATGATTGTATGAGATTCTTAATGTTTTGGCTCATTGTCCATAGTTATTCTGATTCTGATTCTGATCGTAATATACGATATATCTGTCTGGACCAGTACTGGGTTTCTGTTTGAGTGTGCACACGATATTCTGATTTTGTTTCTGGCCGGGTCACCGGGACTATAGGTGACACTATGTGACAAGAGCTAACCTTTTGTTTTCTGTATACGTATTATATGATTTACTTCGTAAGTAAATATGCTTTTGGATATTCTGGATTATTAAGAATTTATGCTATGTTATTGTGATATATCGTTTTATGAAATTTATGGATTATGATATATGTTTTAAACAACAGAAGGCTTGCAATATTTTTGTATCGATAGGCCTAGTATGTTAGAAATGGTTTTACTTACTGAGTTTACGGCTCACCCCTTGTCATTACTTTTTACAGATTAAGTTTCTTTTGAGAGGTGCGCTTAGCTTTGGAGTTAATAATTTTCCGTTTCCGTTTGCCATTTGAATAAGAGGAGGAATAGACTCGTGTTTCTATTTAGCTATTTCTTTTATGAACATGTAATTTGAAGTTTGAGACTTTTGTTATTATTTTTTTTATGTCATCGGGAGAGATTATTTAGTATTAGACGTTTGAATTTATGGATTTATTTGAATAAGAATTGGAAGTATTTCAGTTTGAACCTTATGAGTAAAGATTATGATTTGTGAGTAACCTCCTTCTTCACGTGCTCCGCATGTGTTAGATTTGGGGTGTTACACCTACAGTCAACCTTGAGGACAAGGTTCCACTTGTGGGGGGAAGTATTGATACACAGAGAAGATCCTCTAGAATTCCCAGGAAAAATCCCAAGTTTTTAGCTTAGGATTGATTTGTCCTTTTCCAATCTAGTTGTTGTTTTTGTTTCAAATTGCCTTGTCATAGTCAGAGGTGGTTAGTCACCTCCAGAATAATAGTTACGTCGTAGTTTTAACTTGCTGAAGTTTAGGAGTCAGTGTTACTATTGGTTTGCGGCATTAAAACTCTATTTAAGAAATTATTTGGAATGAAATAAAGGGGTTAAGAATTTTGCTCACAGTTGTGGTTGACTTTCACCCAAAGAAAGTCAAATTTATTGAGTTTTCATTGTAATCTGACTGGGACCTATCATGAAGCTAAGAGGATTTCTGAGTGGGAAGAAGCAATGAAGGAATAAATATCAGCCTTAAACAAGAACGGCACGTGGAAGCTTGTTCCAATGCAAAAAGGTGCTGATTTAGTCACTTGCAAATGGGTTTATAAGTTGAAGAAAAAGGCAGATGGTACAGTTGAAAGGCATAAAGCTCGTCTTGTTGCTCGCGGTTTTTCTCAACGATAAGGTCAAGATTATGAGGAGACTTTCAGCCATGTTGCTAAACTGGTAACAGTTAGAAAAATCATTTCCTTCGCTGTAACGAAGGGATGGAAATTATGGCAACTAGACGTGAAGAACCCATTTCTCTATAGGGTGCTAGATCGTGATATCTATATGGAACAACCACATGGTTTTGTTTCTAAGGAGTTTTCTGAGTATGTGTGTAGGCTTTAAAAGGTGTTGTATGGTCTCAAACAGGTTCCACGCACTTGGTATGGTAAGATTGCTCAATATCTTGATTTTTGTGGTTTTAAGTCTTCAAATGCATATCTAAGTCTATTTGTTAGGAAAACAGCCCAAATGTGCACAATGTTTATTCTTGAAGTGGATGATATGATAATTATTAGAGACAATAATGCTGAATAAATTGTCTTCAAGATGCTCTGACTGTCTGTTTTGAAATGGAGAGTTTGGGTGAAGCTAGCTATTTTCTTGGCTTGGAAATTGAAAAGTCAGGTGGTTATTTTGTGTTCCAAAAAGGTTACGCAGCAAGATCATTGACTCATTTTCGTATGGGGGAGTCAAATGAGCACACCTATGGAACCATGCCTGAAGTTAACCAAAAATGAAGGGAAACCAATTGACGATGCAACACTTTTCTGACAACTTGTTGGTAGTTTATTCTATTTAACTATCACAAGATTTGATATTGCATACTCTGTTGGAGTCATTTATCAGTTTATGGATAAACCATGTGAGGGTCATTTTATTGCAGCAAAACGAATCCTCCGTTATGTAAAAGGAACTCTAAGCTTTGGGCTAATGTACAAGCAACAAGTACCTTTTGTTTTGAGCGGTTTTGTAGATGCGGATTGGGTTGGTGATATGAATGATAGACGCTCTACATCTGGATATTGTTTTAATGCAGGTTTAGTTGTTGTCTTATGGTGTAGTAAAAAGCAAGTCATTGTTGCTCTTTCAAGTTGTGAAGCTGAATATGTAGCAGCTACTATGGCCACTCAAGAATGTCTTTGGCTTAAGAGGCTCATTCAAGAACTAAGTTCTGCCTTCAACTATTCAGTTTCAATTCATTGTGATAATGAAAGTGCAATAAAGCTTGTTAGAAATTCTGTGTTTCATGCACGCACAAAACACATTGAAACCCATTACCATTTTGTTCAAGAAAAAGTGCTTACTCAGGACATTGAGCTATTGAAGATACGAACCGAAGATCAAGTGGTTGATATATTCACCAAAGCACTTGTTAAAGCCAAATTTGAAGAGTTTCGAGCAGCTCTTGGTGTTGTCAACAGTAAGTTTGCACTAAGGGAGAGTGTCACAAGTTAGTGCAGAAACTTACTATTATGGTTGTTATTTTTAAATCACTTACTACTATTAGTTTATTTTACTTGAATAAGTCAACAAGGTTGTTAGTGTTCATTTTATTTAGGAGTTAGTTATGGTCTTTGCTTGTTGACCAATTTTAGGAGCAGAGCTAGCTCTTTTTTAGTCATGTTAGTTGAGAAAATTTCCTATATAAATTAAAGTGTGCACTGGAAGTTGATGACAGTAGCAGCACTTCAGTTTCTATCTTTTGTACCCTTCATTGATTAATAAAATCAGTTTATTCATTTTTTGTTTGCTAGTTAAATTTCCTGCATTCTTTTCTTACAAGAGAGAGAAAAGAGAGAATAGTTGCGTGTTTTTTAAATTGGGGACAAAGGTTTTAATCTTTGATTGGATGGTACAAAGGCAAATTTAATTGTATTTTCTCCCAAATTTAGAGGATAAATTCTCGACATCATCTTATACATTCTTAGTGGTTTTAATTTTTATTTTATTATCTTGTTGGCTATTATTTAAGACACCGACTTGTTAGAAAAATAGATACTAGGTTGTTATTGTAAGCCAAAATCATTGAGATTGTTGTTGTTATTAGCCTCTAGTGTTATTTAGAGAAGAATTTGTGTTATAATCTCGTTAATATAGTGGAAGATTAATTGGACTACAGTCCTGAGGTTTTTTCTAATTTGGGTTTTTATATAAAAATTTATATTTTTTGTGGTTGATTTATTACTTTAGATTATGTTAGTTCATTTTTTGTTATTAATTTATGATACACATCCCATTTTAACTGTACAAAAAAGGTTTCCACTTAATTTGTAGCTTTCTGTGTAAGTTTTTCCTAACATCTAGGACGTTGTTTACATCATTATAAATAGACTTTTACAACATTGTAAATCGTGAAACATTGATTCATCATGTTACTTGTCAGATGAGTGTTAATATATAATAAATGTATAAAACATCGCATGTAAATATCAAATGTAGGTTATCTGGAGCAACATAGCCAATAGTTCCCTTTGTCCTAATTGAGCTTGGTGGACTTTCAACAGCAGAATTAGGATTGTGACTGGATAAATATGTTGTCATCCCACATAGGCAACTATGTTTTGATGAAGTAGAACGTTGCTTGATTTGAGATCTTTGTGAACAATGGATGGTTAATTGACAATGATGGTGAACATATTCAATTGCACATGCAACATCAATAGCTGTGTTTAGTGCTCGAGTGAGACTTAAATCTCACAATTCAGGTTGATCATTAGTCTAATGCAACCACTTGTCTAAACTTTCGTTTTGCATATATTCATAAACAATAATAGCCATGAAATCAACCCCTTTGAAATCTATTCTAAAGCAAATTGCGATGATTTTGTTGAGATTTCGCTGGCAAATATTTCTTAATGCTTTACATTTAGCCATGAAACTCCTAGAATTCCTTTCTGCGAAAGTTTAATCGCTTTCGCTACAGCTATTGATCTACGTTTACCCAAAATCTCTTGTACACAAAGCCAAAGCCTCTATCACCAATCTTGTTTGCTGATGATAGCTTACTCAATGTATAAGAATTCATTGGAAATTGTTCTTCCATTAGCAACATATTATAAGCTTATATGTAGGTCTCCTTCTCAAGCATAAACAATAGTAAAACCTACTGATAACATCAAACATGAGACTTTCACTTGAATCACCACTTTGAGAAGAGCGATTGAGAATCATTTGTATGAAATATTCATGAATTGGAATTGAAATTGAAATTCAATTTTTATTCTTAAAAACTCCTTTTGTATTGGTACCTCGCCCTCAAAATAATCATATGAAATAATCAAGAATTCCAAAAAGGATAGATTTCCAAGATATTTTGGAATCTGGCTAGTTAAACTATTGCTTGAAAAATCTAGCTCTTTAATACTTGTCAAGGATTCCAATGAAAAAGAAACGGTTCCACTGAAAAAATTTCCTGAAATACTAAGATATTCCAAATAAGTACTTGAGAACAACAGGAATCTTACCAAGAAATCTATATCTAAAAGCATCAAATCACATGAGATTCTTCAAGTTGCCCACTTTTGGGGAAAGAGAGTCGTTCAAAAGATCATTATCCAACTCTAGGGCAAGTGAAAGAGTTGTTATGCTGAAAATTTGTTGGGGCAAAGTACCAATGAGCTTACTTTGGAACGCAGCCAACACCTTCAAATTCTTGCCATTCTCTGGTAAGAGGGTATACTACTTGAAAAAAATGCTCTTTAAAAGCATATGTATTTATTTAATTGTAATAAATAATTTTTCGATTAATAAAATAAATGAGGTATTTTATTCAAGTATCTTAGTTGCATTAATATTTTGAGTAAAGTCCATTTAATCATATTATATGTATTTATGTGATCACCATATGGATTCACAGAAGATATAAATACAAGTTATCTTATAATTAAATAAATTTAATTCGCAATTGATAATTAAATTTGGGCACTTTATTTAGGTATAGACTGTAATAAATTTATTGAATGATTTGTCTTAATCATATATTAATTTATTGATATAGTACAACTATATTGAACATGATCACATATGAGATTTAATTAACTTTGTAATAACTGTCAGACTTATTAAATCTCATAGATATTGATTTTACTGTAATCTTAATCTTAAGTTAGTTATAATTTCATTATTGTAATTATTATTCCATTTGAGTCACCAATAGACATGACACACACTTGTAGTCAAGATTACCCGATATCTTGCTGGGAGCAATTATGAGTAGTGAAGTTATAGATTAATAATATAGAATTTATACAACACATCTCTTGATGGGTTTTCGGCACTTGATCATAGAATTGTCTGGCCAGAGTGTATCAACATATTTAGTATGTTGAAAATGATCATTAGAGAAAATCAGTAAGTATCAAGAAATAAGATGTAATTAAATTGATTGTACAGTTGAAATATTGATTTAATTAACAATGTTGTACAAATGATTATGCATTAAAGAGATCAATCTGGCTTGGGACGAATTATTATTTGAACATATAATTATGGAGGTCAGTTCAAATCTTATAGTGGAGTAGAGTTGGAATTAAATGATTATGCTTGTTCATTTACAAGCTTAATTATTATAGCCACTATTGTATGTTCTCAAATGATCCCCGGGTTAGCTCATTTAATTGACTACATCACTACTGGACTTAAAAATAAAAAAACTGACATATTAGGTGATAAACCTAATTATAATATTTGTTAAGCTCTTATGTGTTATATTCATGTGCAAATGGGGGTTTGTATTATTTTATAAGGTGGGCCCCAAGTAGTTACATATGATTTTCACTTTCACGTAAGTGGAGAGATAATATTAAATTCAAAATATTTATTATTTTGAATTATAATAAAGGATAATATATATTTAGGGTTTTATAAGAGATATTATATAAGTGTATTTTTCTTAAGCCTAAAGGGGTACGTGACTCAAAATACACGTTTTAAAAAAACATAAAAGAAAAGGTCAGTTGTTTTGGAAGTAGTGAAACGGACACCCACACGTTCAGTGCTGATCAACTTGAGTCATAACTTGAAAGATTATTTAGTGACGGATCGTGATCTAACAAGCGTAGTGGTGGCGGATCGTGATCTAACACGCGCGGTGGTGACAGATTGTGATCTAACAGGAAGACTGGTGGTAACGGATCGTGATCTGGGAGCCTAGATTAATTTTGATTGTTCATCTTCTCGAATTGTCAAGATATGATTTTCTACATTACATATTCTTATATATTGTATGAGATCTGTCCTAAAAATTTTCATAAGAAAAATTAATTTTTAACCATCATATACTGCCTTGCAAGTTATCGATTCTCAGATAAAGATAGGTTAACAATGTCAAATTACCTAGAGATGATGGAAAACTACCTCATAAGTATTTTGTACTCATGCTTAGAATGCTGCATCAAAGGCATGGTAAAATTTGGTTCGTTTTCTTTGGCAATCAAAAGCCCCATTATCCATAAATTGAGAACTCATTGAAGTGTAAAGATAAGAGGCGAAAGTTAATAGCTACAAAGTTAATAAAAAGAGAGTGCTTTGAATGCGTAGAAAGAGTTGGGTGTAATTGTGTTTGGGTGTTAGATAAAAATCGTGCAAGTATGGTTATGTCAATTTTTCATTAATGAATTTTTTATCTGGCCATTCTCGGAGATTAAAATTTTTTTTATGTAAATTTTATGCTATGTGATTGGTGTTGTCCTCTAACTTTATTATATTGCAATGAAGGCAACAGCCCAACTCCAGCCCAACTAAATTTAAAAATAAATAAAATGACGTGTGTTGCGCCGTGCCGATCCCCGTGTTCTCATAATTGGGCAATTTTCATAAACCTCCCCTAAGGTTTGATATAATTTCACTTAAATGGTGAGTTTAATTGTATTCTCACTTACCTCCCCTGCCGTTAGTATACATACGGTTTGACCGTTAGTTGACGAGGGCAAATATGTAAAAGACTAGGTGAAATTATAAAAAAAATCAAATAACAATAAAAAATAGTTTAAAATCTATTGGACAATCGTATTAACCGATTAGACACAATATCCATTGTGTAAAAGAGTGCATTTCTCTTTCTCTTTTCTTTCCCCAGCACCAAAAAGCAATGGATGACATTCTCTCACAATTTTCACTGTACTCACCTACTCTCATTTGCTGGAACAAAAAGAAATACACATCAAGAGCATACATAACCCATGAAGAAGAAAAACATAGGTGGTCGGAGAAGGCCACCGACCAATGACGATCAACGGCGGCCAGAAGATGCCACTGTTATTGGAGTTTGTAAGAGGTTAGTTACTTTATCAAAGTCTAAAATTTTTAAATACCTTTGATTTTCTTGTTTTTGGAGTTTTATAAGTGGTTGTTGGTTGTGTTTGATTTGTCTTATTCATGGGTTGGTGCTGGAAAAATTGATTAAAAAGAGAATGAGTTTAGCCATATGTGGTCATTAGTTGAAAAAATTTAATTATTAGTTATTTTATGTTTGTGATTTACACTATACATAGCGTAATAAGGCTATAAAGCCAAAAATTTGTTATTGTTATGCAAATGGGTGTGTAAAATAGAAGTAGTCTTAGCTGTAATTTTTATTTTTCCCGCTAAAGTTTGCTTAAGTTGATATGTTTATGAATTTGCAGTGTTTGTATGCGTCTGTCACAGAAACACAGTTTTTGCGTTTTTGCGTGACAAGTTTGTCTCCCATGCGACAAGTCCTTATCGCACTAATACAAACTGTGTTTTTGGGTGACAATATTGTCGCACGTACGATGAACTGATGTCGCCCCTATTGAGTTTTTGTGTTTTTAGGTGACAAAATTGTCGCACGGGGGATAAGTCTTGTCGCACAAAAACACTGTTTTTGTCTGTTGTGCGGCGATATGCTTTTGTCGCAATACATTCTGTGTTTTTGGGCGACAGCTTTACGTCTCCCGTGCGACAGTTTTTTTGTCGCATGAACGTAATTTCTTTTTTTTTAGGCGACAAGTGAAACAATATTTTTGTGTTTTGTTCGGTGACATGCTCTTATCTCACATACAGACATTCTGTATTTTTGGGTGATAAGTGTTGTCTCCAGTGCGACATTTTTTGTCACACGTACTCAGTTTTTGTTTGTTATCTGACATGCATATGACATGAAAAACATTCAAATGTATTACTATTATCATTTTTTCTTTATTACTGTAACTGTTGTTGTTATTGTTTAGCAATGTCATTAATATTATTATTCATAATTATTACTTTACTTTCACTTATTAACGTGTGCTTAATCACATATGATAGAGACGAAAGGCCAGTTGAAATGGACTGCTTTGACTTAGCGGATGAGAATGAGTTTGCTCTCTCTGATTTGAATAATGAGGTTCACATTGAGCAAGTGACGGCAATAGAAGATTTTGTTGAGATGATGGCAACAAATGACGATAGAGATGTCTTTGTAGATGAATGTGCATAAGATTTTTGTATATTTTGTATAAATGTGATACTAACACAATGACAATGCCATGTGTAAAGTATAACTCAGCTATCTATCATGGCACATTGTTAGTGTAGTTATTATTTTTGTTCTTTTTGTGTATATGGGCGACTTCTAGATGTATAGGCTGATGAAATTCAGTCAAATTGTGATTGTGACCAACTGTAAGCTGCGGAAATGCACATGTGACTGTTATTTAAGTGATGGTGTCATTCTTGTTAGTGTTATTTTCCAATTCAATTAACTGATATTAATATTTTTTAGGTCTCAGCACAAATTAAAATGTTTGTTATTTGTGTTGTCGGTTGGGTGACAAACAACTTGATGGATTCAATTTTAGTCTGTTGCTGAGAGAAGTAAATTATGTTGGTGTAGTTTTTTATTTCACCTCCATGCAAACATCCTGTAATTTGGGGAGACAACATTTATCTCCCGTGGGACATGTTATTGTCTTCCCAAATTACAGAATGCTTGGCTCGAAATTACAGAAACAAGCATTCTGTAATTTGGGGAGACAAGCATTGCACACGGGAGACAATATCTTGTCTCTCCAAATTACAGGACGCTTGGCTCGAAATTACAGAAACAAGCATTCTGTAATTTGGGGAGACAACAACATGTCGCACGGGAGATAAATGTTGTCTCCCCAAATTACAGGATGTTTGCCTGGAGGTGAAATAAAAAACTACACCAACATAATTTACTTCTCTCAGCAACAGACCATTCCAGTCTCCACCAGTAAGGGATTCAATTTTGCTACAAAAAACCAAACCACCAATATTTTGACACAAGCTACTATTAACCTATAACACAACACAGATTCACACCGACCAACATCTCAATGAAATTACAAAAAGAAGGCAACTCATGATTCTCACCAAGCAACAATCAACTCATTAACACAAGGTATCAAAATAGACATAATAACAATCTTAAATATATGAATGGAAGTTCGGTCGACATAAGATTCAATAATTAATATAAAATATTAATATATCATTTATAATATAATATCACCATTAAATATGTCAATGGCAATCTTCCTCCTAAAATATTGTCCATGCCAACTGTCAAAATTAAATTGTAGCTTGAACATTAAGTACATCGTAAACATTAACATAAACACCCCACAATCGCCGTTTCCGGGTTGTTGTTGAGGCACATCATCAACGCTCACCAGTTTCCAGGGTTCCTCACTATGTAAGTTTGGCCGGATGTCGTAAAACCCAACATCTTCCAGCCATTGGGGAAAGATAACTTGAAGTGGCTTCAATAGCTGACCATACGTTTTGTCCTCGCGAAACTGTTTCATTGAATCATAGATAGAGATCTGCTTGCGCCGGAAGTCTACCCGGGCTAAAACCCAATGGTTGTCTTCCAAGTTAATTGGAATTAAAACCTGTAAATGGCTTTTTAAGTCCTTTCTCGCAGATTTTTCATGCTACATGATGAGCTTACAAAATTTGTCTTCCCATCAATGTGCCATTCTACTTAATCTACTTAAAATGAGACAAACAAATTGTCATAGGCATTTTGTCGAACACCTCATGTGCCATTTTTTACTACCAATTTAATTAAACCGTTTTTTATATTTACACAACAATCAATCCTAATACTGATCTATAATCAATTTTACACTCATCTAGCTATCAACATCATTTCATTTCATTTCATTTCGGTATAAATAAATATGGTTAAAAAAGAAAAAGAAAAATAATTTATATAAAAGGAAGAAGGAGATAGGTTGAATCCAACTTTTTAATCTAAATATTGAGTACTTACAGTAATAATTAATTACGAGAGCAGATGGGCTTGAGAAAATGTTTGTTCCTTTCTTGTAAAATTAAAAAAAATTAAAAACATATAAATTAATTGATTAATGGAGAATGGGGGGAAGCAAGTATTGTGTAATGTGTGTAGAATATATAGATGGAGGAGAGTCCTAGTACCAAGAGCTGCAACTTATTCTGGAAAATCCGACCAAAATGGGGAGAGCAAATCATTTATGTTTTTTGTGTCATAATATTCATTTATTTATATATGAAATACGAAAATAATATTTTATTACTTTATATTATAAATTAAAAACAACAATATATGTGTGTATTTTACTTAACTGCTCTTGTCTCTACATGTTTTTTAAAAAATAATGGAATGAGGAAAAAACCTTTCCAGAGAGAGAAAGGTGATGGAGAAACAAGAGAGGGATTCATTCGTACTAGAGATAGACCTTCTCACCGAAAAAAAAAAAACACATGAACCTGAAAATGAACATGGTGATTTTTTTATTTTTTATTTTGTTAAAATGATAAACAAAAGGAGTTTGCAATATAAGCATAGCCAAGATTACCGATAACTTGGCAGAAATATTACGGCCAAAATTGGCGGAGGTAGAGCCACACGCTGCCGGAGATCAATTTGCTGTCAAAAGCTCGTCGACCCATGGTCGATTATTGCCGGAAAAGTCAAGACCTAGGTTGAATTTGGAGAGAAGAGGAGGTAAATGTATGGTACCCTATTTTTGCCCATAAACACACTCATTGGTAAAAGCACCCGTATGAAGTTGTTGGTGCCAAATCTTAGGCTTTGTTTAAGTGGTTTGGATATTTTAGTAATTTTACAAGTCAACTAACGGTCAAACCGTATGTGTACTAACGGCAAAGGAGGTAAGTGAGAATACAATCAAACTCGCCATCTAAGTGAAATTATATCAAACCTTAGGGGAGGTTTCTGAAAATTACCCTCTCATAATTTCTTTTACGATAACGAAGACAGCAGCCCAACTCAATTTTTGTCAAAAAATGAAGTGGGCCCTTGACTATCTCCATACTACAAAATTATATCAATATTTCGATATTAATTTAATATAAAATTACAAAGAATGTCAGACGTACTTAAGTACTTAATTCTAACGCAATGTGACATGACATGCTAATATAAACACATATATTAAACACCATATCGTGCAAGTGGGGTTTTAAAATAGAGTCAACCTACCATGCAGCGCTGTATCTGATACAGCGCATGCATGCAACCGGTACAATCGGTTTTTAACCGGATAATATAATAAAAATTATATTTTTATTTATTTTTAATGTGAAAAAATTATGAAAAATTTTGAAAAAAAAAAGATAAAATTGTAATTAAATGAGGAAAAATATTGTAATAATTTTAAATTTAAAAATAATACAAAAAATATAAAAAAATATAAATATACTACAAAATGGTTATATTCCTACTTATTTTGTCACATTTCAATATTTATAATGCATATTTCAAGTTTACTTTTCAATTCCTATTTTTCCTAGTGCTTTATCTAAATTTTGGTACGTTGTTCCAACTCATTTTCCCACTAGTTTTTGGTTCTATATATCCACTCTTTTCATTAACTTCCAACTTTTTAGGTGAATATTTCAATTTTATTTTTATATCTCTATAATGTGTTAAACTTTATCTAGTTATTGGTGAATTGTTCCGATTTATTTTTCTACCACTTTTTGGTTCTATATTCCTATTATTTTTATTGAATTCCAACATTTTGGATAAATATATCAAGTTTAGTTTTTAGATCTCTACTTCTCTAGTTCTTCTGAACTTGAATGTATATGTACTTAAGCTTTTAATCTTTATACATATTTATTATCATTTAATCATTTTAATTAATAGTATTTAGTTATATTTAAAATAAACCATATTTATTTATCTTTAAACTAAAATAATCAAGAATTAAGATTTTTTTTAATTCGAATTAAATTTTTACCACTCGATTTTCTTTTCAAATTAGTTTTATTAATTTCTAATGACTTCAAAAAATATTTATGTTATTAATTATAAATATTAGTATATTATACTTGGATTATTACCACTATTATTATTATTTTTTACTATTACTATGATTATAATTACTACAAGGCTATGGCTACTTTGGAGTTGCTCTAAGGTAGAGCACAAATTATAACAATATACGTAAAGTGATAAATAGTAAAAAAAATTCATTATAACTTTGATCGTATGGTTATGAAAGGGTGTCTACCTTAGAGCGATTCTAATATAGCCGGACCTTTACTACAATCATGAGATTTTTTAACAACATTTTTTCTTATAAGGAGCATTCTTCCTTTTCATTTTTAAATATGTATATAATTTTCAATTTATAAAATAAGTTCTTCAATTTTCAAGACTTAGCGAAAATAATTTTCAGAAATTTATTATGGCCAATATGGTACGATGAAAATCTAACATCATAGTAAGAACACTTTGTAATATGATTTTGCATGTTTAATTAATTTATCTTTTTCAAATGGTATGTTTAATTAATTTATCTTTTTCAAATGGTCTTTTTTACTCGTAAATTTATTGGCATTTATTTACAAATAAATTATAATGTCGTACTAATTTATCAGATGCACTTAAAAAGACACAAGACCAGAATATGTAACAATAATTGCCCAGCCTACATTCCTTTAATTTCTACAAACGCACTCCTTGATACAAGTGTAAAGTCCTCAATCTTCCTCAAAAAATTTTACATGCCGTCAATAAAATTTTCAAGTCATTTTTAATTGCCTTTATCATTTTTAACACTTTGGGTCCATAATCTAAGTCTTTTTTTTTTTGTTCTTGAGATCTCTTAAACTTGATTGTATATATACTTGAGCTTTTAGTCTTTATACATATTATTCTCATTTTATCATTTTAATTGATTATTTTTAGTTATCCTTGAAATAAATTATGTATTTATTTCCATCTTTCTCTTTACTTTTTAAAATAATTTCTTTAATTTTTCAAAACTTCAACAATAAATAAAAAAAATAATATGTAAGAGTGCATGCAATTACTATGCTTCTCAAAAACTTTGTTTTTCAAAAAAATATTTTTTAAAAGTTACGACAGTATATGTTATAAAAATATTTTATCTTTTTTTTTCCTTGGGATCAATTGACAGGATGAGATTTCTTTAAGTTAAATTTATTTATACTTAGCTTTTGATCTAAAATAATTGTATTTATATACCTTAGACTAAAATAAATCAAGAATTGATTTTTTTGAATTCGTATAAAATTTTACCAATCTAGTTTCTTTTCAAAATAGTTTTCTTAATTTCTTATTACTTCAACCAAAAATTTATTTTATTAATTACAAATATTATAATATTATACTTGTATTACTAATATTACTATTATTTATTTTTTCTGTTACTACAATTATTTTTATTACTCTCAAGCCTCATGAGATTTGTTAAGAACAATTTTTTTTTTGTTTATAATGAGTACCACTCTTTTTTCTAATGCATGTATATAATTTTCAATATATAAAATAAGTTCTTCAATTTTTCAAGACTTAGCTAAATACTTTTTAAAAGTTTATTATGGCCAATATAACATTAGGAAAATAAAATTTTTTTAATATGATTCTGGCATGTTTAATAGTTAATTTTCTTTGTAAATGGTCTTTTACTCATTGATTTGTTAGCATTTGTTTATAAATAAATAATATTCATGGATATGATTTTGGTGTATTTAATTTTTCTTTTAAAAATAATCTACTACCATCTGTTGGCATTTGTTCGTAAACGAAAATTATCCATAACTTCAAGAAATTTAATTTTGATAATGAATTTGATCATTTATACTTAACTTTTGATCTTAATACATATTTACCTTTATTTACCATTTAAATAATAATTATAATCAATTTTTTTAATTATGATTTAAAGAGTATCATTCTTTTTCAAGAATGCATGTCTCCTAAAAACAAGTACGGTATATAATTTTCAATTTACGAAATAAGTTCTCCAATTTTTCATGATATAACTGAAACCATTTCGAAAAGCTATGCTATCTATCTTCATAAGACTTAATAAATTTAATTTGAAAATTTAACAATAACGATCAATATTCTCAATTAGCATTTATGAATTACAAGTTTACAATCACATGGATTGACCTATTCTTATTTTCCTCTGAAAAAAATTTTAACATGAAAAATAAAATTTATTTCAAATAAATGTCGAAATTCAGGTTTTAGATCATGAAAATATCGGCAATAACAAAAATGCCGATCAATTACATTGGCAACAATAATCAAGCAAACTGGATCTTCGTGAAAACAAATAGAATTTCCCATTAATAATATCACTGGAGTAGAACTGAACATATTGTCAAAAAGAATTGGTTAAAAATAATAAAACAGGAACTGAATACGCCATAATCCCTAGAGTAATAAGACACAATGATATACAAATTAAAATAAGAAGAGTTCAATATCTATTTTTATACCATTTCCATTCATACTACAAATTACTGCTTCATGTCATATTTTAATTTACTACTGTGATTAAAGAACACTGTAACAAACAGATCAAAATCCTTCCAAATGTCGAATTACAGACTACAGAAACTCAAGACAAAAGGAAACAGAATGAAAAATTGGGAAAGCTAAGTGCCCTTTTATCCCGAAGAAAAGGAAACATAAACAACATCTTAGGTACAGTAAAGAAAATAATCCTTACTGCAAGAGAAAAGAATAAAAAAAAAAGAAAAAATTGGGAGCCTTCGCAGCTGAATTGTAATAGCTACCACTTACAAGATCATTTATCGCCTTAGTTGCAAGATGCCAAATGGCCCTGAAAAGAAAAAGAACACATTTTATGACAATAAAATACCAACTGCCATTTATACATAGAGTAATTAAAATTATGCATGAATATACTCTAGTAAGGAAATTTTAAAAAAATATAAATTGAGTGATCCAACTTTTTCTGGACTTTTGATTACCAACACCAAATTTCAAAAAGATTATCAAGTAAACATATTTGCATAATACACATCATATAAAATATTCATCACCAAAGAACATACAAAGGGAGAAATAAAGCAAAATTTTATCAAAAAGATCAGTTAGCATGCCAAAGATGTGTTGACTAGTACATGGAATGCTGATCCATCTTGCACATGTTAGAGATATAAATGGTTCCAAAATTAATGAATTACATCAAAACTCTCCTCACAATACACATCATAACATCTACTAATCTACTGTGTTTTTCTTTTCTTTTCTTTTTTCCTTAATAGAATGTTGATCTGGACTTAATACAATTAAAAAAAACAGAATTTATAGTTATAACATCTTACAGGAAACAAACAAAACATGTCTATGTTAAAACAGATTATCTTATTTATACATTTCATCAAGCAGAAAAAAAAATGAAATTCCAATTAAAAAAGAAAAAGAAAAAATATTAAAAATAAAAAGTAAAAAGAGATTGATTTTTTTCATAAATGACCTTCTAGGATGAGATCTTTAGCGAGTCAATGAAGAGTGAGCTCGGCTTTAATTACTAAACTCGATCTTGATCTCACACAGTTTTACTTCTCATCTCATGGATACTCCTAAAGCACACCCATATCCTTAACATCCAATTCAATAAGCAAAGTTATAGAAGATATAGTAGACACCGGCATCATTCCTAAATTATCCATCACTATGTAAGCTTCCACCTTTAACAGAACATCGATGAGCTTCTGGCAGCATCTTGTATCACAAATAGAACACTAAAGACAAGACTTTTTTTTTCTTTTTTTTTCAATACTACATTTTATAAATAGAACAGAACAATACAGAGCATTCTATAAATATATAGAATCCAAAGCGGTTCAAATTAAATATTAAAATAACAGAGCATGAATATGACAAAAAATAGAAAAAAACTTACCGTCTTGAAATCTTAAGCTCCCAAGTGCCCATGGAAATCACTTCTCAAAATATTTTTGCATTCCATAGATGCCGCTTGCTTCAACCCTAACCAGCAACAACCATTCAATTAATAAAAAAAGAAAATTATTTAGATTGTTAAACACATAATCCCAAACAATTAAATAAGTAAGGAGAGGCCAAAATTAATAACTTTCTCCTTAAGGTCACCCAAAATTCACACTCAAAATTTTTATGCAAAATGACACCAGATATTAAAAGAAAAAAGGGGCTACCAGATCAAGCATTAGAGAGTGGAGAATGGAATTGAAATTGAAGAGTGGCGACGCAAAAAATCAGTGGAGAGTGTGGATCAGAGAGTGATCAACACTAATTAGAAAAAAAAAGTATGGCCAAATGTGGAGGATGAGAAACGAGAGTTGAGAGAAGAAAAGAGTTGGAATTGGAGAGGACGAAAAATTAGGGCCGGCTGTGCGCCTGTGCCCTAGTTTTTCATTTTACACTTATTTAATATTTATACTTTCAACAAAAAATTGAAATTTTTTTCAAATTTATAGATAAAAAATTAATAATGTTTAGTAAATATTTAGGCGGCAGTTTTGCCCGCCAAAATGAGAAAGTGTTCATTTCATTTTAATTTATTTATATTATTATAAATTAATTTGATATTATGAAGTCTTACTTATTTTTAATTACTATAGTACTGCAAATTAAAAAAAAAAACTGCAATCATGTTGTAACACCTATAAATAAATTGCACAACATTTAGTATACAAATCATGCAACCACTTATATTTGTGCACAATTACTGTAATAATTTTGAGTTAATTTTAAAATATAACTGTCATGCTTCAATTGTATAACTGGAACTATAATAAAATACAACATTATTTCATATTAGTTGTATTCAAATTACAATTATCTTGTATTAAAAACAAAAGGTTTTTGGGTATGAACCTTGCTTTTTGGTGGGGAGGAATTATATTGCCATTAGGCTAACTAATAAAAAAGATTTTAATTATACATGTTACATGGATAGTCACATTCTAAATTTAGATCACTATCTTCAAAGGGCATAATTATCCAAAAAGAGATATATATAGTTATTTATGAAAATATGGTATATCCCAAATTAAATCATGTGGGAGTTAATAGTTACAATTATAAACTAATAATATTACTATTTGGATTATAAAAATAAAACAATGTCATATATAGACCATATACACATTCTCATAATAAACATCTAATAATGATAATAAGTGTCATATTTTAATTTAAATTTAGTTAAATCTAATTAATATTGGTTGACAATTCTGGTTATTACCAATATAAGAAAATGAATTTTAATGTTTTTAGATTATTAGTCACGATACCGCTAATGGCAATAGATCAAAAATTAACATTACGTATTAATGTGTTTGTTTTAAGTATTTATAGAAAGTTATATGACTTAAAACAATGAACAAATATAACCATACAAATAATATAGTATAAAAGAATAAATAAAATAACTAATTTCACATAAATTTGTAGTATGAATTAATTTGAACAAGTGATTGTTTTGTGAATATTATTTAAAAATTGAAACATTAGATATATTATATTTATCTAATATACAAATTGTTTTTAGAAGGTATCCATATAACATATAGATACTAGCCGCTACCACTAATCATAATAAGAAAACTAATAATATTTTATGTAATTAGAATATTTGACACCATGAACAAGATAATTGTTTGATAATTATCCAATACTTGGATAAAAGTTATCCTCATATTAGTAGGTAGAGGTTTGAGTCACTTTATGTGCATTTAGAGATTGATTATTTATTTATTTATTTAGAAATGAATATAATTTAATACAATTCTATAGAAAAACTGCATTGCACTATCAAAATGTTAATAAAAATATTCTGATTATTTTTTATGTAAAATATCTTTAAATTTATAATATAATATTATAAATAATTCAATTAATTTAAAATCAATTTCATTAAATTATATTTAAATTATTATTCTTACTAGTATAGAAGTGTCATATTTTAAGTATCTTTTAATGTTATTTAAAAAAAATATTTTAATTTTATGAAAAAAATAAAAAAAGTATATTTCATGTAATTTGAGGGGGGTCTTTGGTAGTTTTCTAGTTTGAATTGATTAGTTTGATATTGTCTTAAAGAGGGGGTAGCTATACGATAATTACCTTTAATTTTTGCCTTTATTTTACCTGTATAACCGCTACTTTTGGTGGCCGGTTATATGCGCAAATAAAAAAATGATAAAAAGCGGCTGTACGAGCTACAGCCGCTGTATTACAGTTGGACCCTTTAAAATAAACCCTTGTTTGACATGACATGCTACTGAAAAATTCCCTTCAATTATGGCTTTACAGGAATTTCCACTTGGGAGTCAATCGGTGCGTAATTGCAGTCAAATAAGTGCAGTGTGAAGTAGGAGTGTTATTCCACTTGTTCAAGTTAAGCTAGACTTATTTCTCTTCCATTATGACTTTACAGAAATTTTTACTTGGAATTAAATGGTGCGTAATTGCAGTCAAATAAGCTAAGAGTGACATAGAAGTGTTATTCCACTTGTTTGAGTCAAGTTAGACTTATTTCTCTTCAATTATGGCTTTACAGAAATTTCTACTTGGAATAAACGATGCGTAATTGTAAGCTGAGTGTGACGTAGGGGTGTTATTCCACTTGTCCAAGCTAGACTTATTTCTCTCCAATTATGGCTTTACAGAAATTTTTAGTTGGAATTAAATGGTGCGTAATTGCAGTCAAATAAGCTAAGAGTGACATAGGAGTGTTATTCCACTTGTTCGACTCAAGCTAGACTTATTTCTCTTCAATTATGGCTTTACAGAAATTTCTACTTGGAATAAACGATGCGTAATTGTAAGCTGAGTGTGACGTAGGGGTGTTATTCCACTTGTCCAAGCTAGACTTATTTTCTCCAATTATGGCTTTACAGAAATTTTTAGTTGGAATTAAATGGTGCGTAATTGCAGTCAAATAAGCTAAGTGTGACGTAGGAGTGCTATTCCACTTGTTCAAGTTAGACTTATTTATCTAGAGATAATTAAATTATGTATTTAAGATAACTTTATTTCTTTAGAGATAATTAAATTATGTGTTATATATAGTTAGAGAGCCAAATATGCTTGTTTTTAAAGAATTTGATAGAATAAGTTCATACTTTTCTCCTTAAAGATATTAATTAAGCTGTCAGAAATTCTGCACATGAATGTTTTAGATTAACTGCATCAATTGGCCCGAATTTAATATGTAAACGGCATATTACTGGAAACCTCTGAGAGTCAAGAGTTCATTGAATTTTACAGTGATTGATGTGTAATTATTTATATCAAAGATATCATGAAATAAATATTGACCGCTCAGATTTATTGGTTAAACCAATTTAGAAGCTAAATTGTGGTTTTCTTTGTTCTCTTTCAGTTATTTACAACTAAAACCTTTAATTCAAATTTATTTGACTTTTAAAATGATAGAGATCCTATTCTAAGCTTGGGGGATGTTCTACATTATCTATATAAAGAAAATAAGTTGTAACTTTAGCGCTTAATGTATACGATTGAGTGTGTAACTTAGAAGAGTCTTCTTGTTCATAGAATTTCTTTATTTAACTCTATATCTGTTAGGTGAATTTCTTAGAGTCATGAGTTAAAGAGCCCTATGTCTCTTGTAGGAGACATCATTATGTGGTGAATTTTTATTTTTCTTTATAACCCTTTTGAGTGGTGAGCTTTCATGAGTTAGAGAGTTATGTATCTTTTGTAGAATGTCGGTAATTTTCTATATCCCTTCTTAATTCTCTTGGATAGGTGATCTTTTCTTCTTGTATTGTGATTAGCTTAATAAATAAAGTTTTGGCTCTTTGAAGTCAAGTTAATTTAGTTTGGTAGGCCATTTTCAAGACTTTTGAATAACAATATGGTTGATTTTATTTCTGATAGTGAAGTACGATCAGACAATCTATGCACAAATTCATTTGATTATGGTGAACATCGTTACATCAAATCTTGGTAGAAAATCTCCGTTGGAGCCAATGATGTTAGAGATGGTTGATAAATATTTATTAACGGAATATATGAGATCAATAAATCAAGCATTTCGTCATTCTGCCCAATGAAAATTGTGCATGTGGTGTGAAGTAAAACTAGAGACCAATTACCTCAATAGTTAAGATGCAGCTTCAACTCTTTTATAGGCATGGCTAATAAGAATTAAGATGTCTTTAATTTCTTGTACATTTCTGGACTGCCAAAGAAATACCATGCAATTTATATGGGTAAAATCCTTCATTAGAGCTGGCCATTAGAGTTGATCTAAAATTGGAGAATAATTAAGAAGTAGATATGTCACAGATTTACGCTCATACTGCCTCTCTGAGTCTTAATACAGGAAGCTGTAAATGAAATATTATTTGAGTACATAACACACTAATCAATGAAATCATTAGTAATATGTATATATATATACCATGCAATTTTTTTTAAATGAATATGATATTTGTAATTAAAATAAAAATACCCTTTAAGAGATTTTTTTGGTAAAAATAAATAAATAACAAATAGAATATAGACTGTGTTGAATGAGGACATGTGCAAGTAAAAATTAGTATTACATAGAACATTGATTAGAGAAATCTCAAAACATCCGGTTCCAAATTTCTAATATGAAGTGTCGTCTCATATATGTAGTACTGTTGAATAAAGGTGGCTAATGGGCCGGATGGTGTTGTGTAAATTTTATTGAACTCGCAAGTGCACAAATTTATTGTAAAATAGATCAATGGTGACGAGTGTCGATCCCACGAGGAGGTGGATTTTAATTGTGTGTAGAATTAATTTTCTAAATGGGTGGTTGGATTTGTGGTGAAAATAATTTGGTGGATTTTAATTGTATGTAGAATTAATTTTCGAAATGGGTGGTTGGATTTGTGGTGAAAATGATTTGAATTATCTTAAAATTGGAATTAAAATGGCGAGAATAATTTGAAGAGAAATATATTGAAATGACGTACTTGGGTACCTGGATCCGTATCAACATGCATCATGGACTAAATATTCATTATTAATACCAATTAAATCATGAGGGGAGAATCCACACCTTATAAACCACACTCTAATAAATATGGTGCTAATGACTTATCGTGCCAAATAATAATAACCTTGTACTAAGGAGCCGGTGTAACCAAGACGGTATCTAGACAAGATTATTATTATTTATCGACGAAAAGTCAAATCATCCACAAAAATTAGAGGGGAAAAGAAAATAAATTTACCAATTAAAGCCCACGACACATGTTGAGACTTCACTTTCAACCCAAGCTTAAAAGAAAATTAGCTACTCATAATTGAACTAGGGGCAAAAAAGAAATTTATTAAAATACGTAGAAAATACAAGATGGAGAAGGAATTACCGAAAATGGAGTCCAAAAATAGATTCAGAGCTATCAAATTAGGGGGGAGGCCCCTTTTTTTATAGATACATGAGTAAATCATGGACATCGGATTAAAAACAGTTTGGACGCTCAGGATTGCGCCACGTCATCAGTCAACAGTATGCGATTTTGACCACGTGGGTGAACAGTAACATGGTTTGACCCGGGTTGAACAGTGACACAGTTTTGTTGAAATAAATCCTGTGTGATGCATGTACCATACGCGAGATTTTTGGTCCACTGATATGCTGCCACGTCACCATCAACAGTACATAAGAATTTTAGTCCAACAGGATCGTGACACCTCATCAGTCAATGCCACATCATCGGTCAATGCCACGTCATCGGTCCGTCTATGTGAACAGTATCGTGAACAGTAACGTAAGCAGTACCGTACACGTGAATAGTACTGTACATGTGAAGAGTGCCATTTTTCTTTTTATACTCCTCCTAAGGTTTTCGACCGTCCTGAGTTCAAAAGTGATGTCCGTTTTGCCGTATGATCTCTCGTTTATTGTGAAATAACCATGATGCCCCTAAAATACATAAAATACTTAATTATAATACAACACATATAATTAAATGACAAGAAATTTAAATACATAAAAGTATGAATGTTAGTGGAACTTGAAGTGTAAAATGACAATTTTCTCCTTTATAAATATACATTTTCTAACACTAAACAGACAGCACGAGGCACGGCACGGGCACGGTATGTGTCCGTACAGCACGGCACGGCACGGCGCGGCACGGCACGCACATGGGCCATGCCGGGCTTACATTTTAGGCACGCGGCCTTTAAAAGCACGGCACGATTAGAAATGGGCTAAAGCACGGCACGCGAAAAAACACGCAATAAGCGTGTTTCATTTTTTAATGAAAGTAAACTTAAAATTTTATGATTTTATAAATAACTTGAAATTAAATCTTTTAATATATTTTATTGGCTCAAGTTTTTTAAATTTATTTAATTCTTAGTTTCAAAAAAATTATAATTGATTTATGTTTATAATTTAGTAAATAAATAATTGATATCATGATTTTAATAAATAAAATTATAAATATCATGATTTTATAAATATATATTAATATTATTATAAACTATGATATATGACTTTACGTAATTCCAAGTTAACAATTAAGTTAACTTTAAAAAATATATTATTATTGTTGCTGTTAAGTACTAAAAAAGAATTCTAATACCATAGAGTTAAACTTAGCAACTAATATTGCATTCTCTTATTATTATTAATTTATTATTATTGAATATGGACTTAAATTTTGAATTTTTTATTCTATTAAATTTAAATAAAGCACATGGATCCAAAAAAAGTACATAAGATTGAAAAAAAATAAGACAATGACTTGGCAAGCGCTCTTAAAAAAAGAAAAAAAGCTTAGTGGGCTATTTTTCTTAGGCAGGGCACGGCACGGCCCACGATACGGCACCTGTAGGCACAGCACGAGTGGGCACAAGCACGAGCACGTGTGGGCACGGCACGTTTGCCGAGCTGGCACAGCACGACACAGCACGAAATGAATAGTGGGCACGGTACGGCACAAGCATGAGCACGCGTGGGCTTCCTTTCATGGGCCTAGGCCGGAACGGCATGGCCCGTTGGCCATCTCTACTGTTGAAGAGGAATACTAAGTCGTTACCTAGAAACATGAGATTCTGCTTTCATTTCTGTTTGGATTATTACTATATGATCCTCTAAAAGAGAGTGTCATTACTTATAATTGGGAGTCCAAAAACTTACTATCTTGAAACACTAAGAAAAAGGAAAATAAATCAAACTAAAATAAGTATATTTGAAATAGCCAGGAAGAAGAAACACTAATTTGACTATTTTTTTTATTTTATTAATGACTTTTTCCTATCCCTTTAAAGTAGCCAAACTAATCTTTAAAAGTTAGAGCCAAAGAGGCCACACTGACTAAGGTTGTAACCATAGAAATTCCATATCACCCACCACAAATTTCCTCTCAGATTTCTTCTTATCAGCATACAGCTTCATTCGAGCTTGAGCATCCACCAAATTGGCTTTCAACAGATGTATCATAGCTTCCCTATCCCTTAAGCTCAAAACAACAACTGCTGCAGTAGATGTACTAGGAATATAAGCAATATACAAAGGAAGTGGCCTACCATAAACAACTTCGAACAGTGTCGAGTTGATAAATGGTAAGAAGTATTATACCACCATTCAGCCAAAGGAAGCCATTTCACTTATTCTTTCGGCCTATCACCTGTCATGCATCGCAAGTATTGTTCCAAGCACTTGTTAACCACTTAAGTCTGATCGTTTGAGGGTGGTATGCAGTGCTCATTAACAAGTTCACATTCAACAAGGAAAATAGATTTTTCCAAAAAGTACTAGTGAAGACTTTATCTTGGTCACTATTGATAGAATTTCGCAAGCCATGCAACTTATACACATTATCTAGAAAATGTTGCACAACATTAAGAGTAGTGTATGGATGACTTAAGGGTAGAAGTGTGCATACTTACTCAGCCTATCCACCACCACAAAAATAACTTGCTTATCACTAGACTTTGGTAGTCCTTTTATAAAATCCATAGAGATATCAGTCCAATTGTGCTCAAGAATTGGTAAGGGCTGCAACAGACCAGGAGATAACACATTTTTCTGTTTATTTCATTGGCAAATGTCACAAGCTGCAACAAAAGAACAAATTTCCCTGCGCATCATTTTCCAATAAAAAGATTGTCTAATTTTGGCTAAGGATTTTTTAGCCCCCGAATGCCCACCTTCTGTTCCACCATGAGCCTCAGTCATAATTAATTGCTTCAAAGCTGAATGTTTGCCAACCCAAAGTCTTCCTTTATACTTCTTGAGTAAATCATTTTCCCAAGTAAATTTAGAATGTCGGGCATTGTTGGTAACTATTTCTTAAATCAATTTATGAATTTCTTGATCTTGTTGCTATTCTTGTTTGAGTTGTTCCACCCACACACCTATAGGAAAGGATACTGCCATTACCATTGCATTCTCAGTGGATTCATGTAGTCGAGACATCCGTTGTTCCAACATATATTTCAAGCTAAAATGATCAGTAATGACCTTGAAGTGCTTCCTTAGTAAATAAGGCCGCCATTTTTGTACTGCGAACACTATTGCCAACATTTCCTTTTCATAAGCAGGCAAGCCCAAGCTTTTTAATGATAGTACCTTACTCAAATTGGATATAGGTTTGCCCTCCTGCAGAAGCATTGCTCCTATACCTTCCCTAATGCATTACATTCAAGAACAAAGGTTTTTTTGAAAATCGGGCATGGCTAAAACAAGTGTTGTGCACATTGCTAACTTCAACCTATTAAAAGCTTTTTCCGCAGTTTGATTCCATAAAAAATTATCATTTTTAAGTAAATTTGTTAATGCCCGATTAATCTTCTTATAATCTTTTATAAACCTTTTGTAGTACCTAGTAAGACCAAGAATCCATGCAACGCCCTCAACGAGTTGAGAGATGGCCAACACTTCATGTTTTCAATCTTTGCAGCGTGGATAACAACTCAAATGTCCCAAATATTCTACTTGTTCTTTGCCAAAAGAACACTTTGATTTTTTTGACAAAAAGATTATTTTTTAGAAGCATCTAGAACACTAACTCCAACTGCTTTATAAGTTCAACCCAACTTTTTCCGTAAACTAGGATCTCATCAAAATGTACCAACACAAATTTTCTCAAGAATGACTGAAAAACTTCATTTATAAGACTTTGGAATGTTGATGAAGCATTCGTAAGACCGAAAAGCATGACAAAAAATTCATAGTGCCCTTCATGAGTTCTAAAGGCAGTTTTATGGATGTCATCTGGGTGTACCCAAATATGGTGGTATCCCGACCTCAAATCCAACTTAGAAAAAAACTTAATCTGACCACAAATCCAACTTAGAAAAAAACTTAGCCCCATGTAACTCATCCAGCAGCTCATCAATAACAAGTATTAGAAATTTATCCTTGATAGTGATAGAATTAAGAGCACGATAATCCACACACATCTGGCAAGTGTCATCCTTTTTTTTAACTAAAAGAATCGAAGAAGAAAATGGACTCACACTCCTCTGTGTACTTCACGCCGTGAGCAACTCCTTAATCATTAATTCAATCTCTGCCTTATGCACATATGGGTACCTGTAAGGTCTTATATTTAGAGGAACACTATAAGATAATAAGGGAATTCAATGATCTTGAGCCCAAGGTGGTGGAAAACTTTTTAGTTCTATAAATACGCCCTCATATTTTTTTAATAAATGTTGCAACTCTACTGGTTCATCTTTAGTGATTTTTACAGCTCTAGTAGAGTTAATACATGGCTCCAATAAAAGTGTAATAATATGGGTAGCAATAACTTGAGGAACTTGTCTAAGATCCTTTTGCATATAGGCTGTCGAAATTAGCTTTAAAGGCCCCACCGTAGAACCCATAACACCATTCTTCTTCTTTCCCACTTGAATTATAAATTCTTGAAATCCCATAATACTGGGCCCAATTGAGATAACCATTGACTTCCTAATACCATATCACATCCCCCTAACGGAAATAGCCTCATGTCTGCTCTAAACTCTCTCTCTTGCATACTGCAGACCAATTGCTTACATGTTGCAGTACTTGCAATTTTGGAGCCATTTGCCACTACCATAATTAATGGTTTATCTTGCTGTACTTCACACCCTGTACACTTGGCCACTGACACATCTAAAAAATTATGAGTACTACCAAAATCAATCAAGATAATAGCTCATTTCTTCTTTATATTCCCTTTAACCTTCTTAGTTTGATGAAAGACAGCCCTAGACATAGCATCGAGAGACACCAAGTGATCCTCTTCATCATCCCTAATTTTGTTACCTTCATCACTAAGTTCCTCGTCATCTTCCCCTTCTAATAAGTAAATCTACCACCGTTTACATTTGTGCCCTGGTTCAATTTTCTTATCGCAATAATAGCAAAACTTCTTGTCCCTCCTCTTGTATTTCTACAATAGATATTCTTTTGATTAGAGGAATTTCTCCTATAGAATTGCGTTTTGATTCTACTGTAGGAATTAAATGGGAGAATCTTGGTTTTGTTGAAGCCTTGGCTTCTTTGATCATTGCCTCTAAAGTACTCTCTT
This sequence comes from Citrus medica, assembly GCA_002013955.2. NCBI lineage: Eukaryota > Viridiplantae > Streptophyta > Magnoliopsida > Sapindales > Rutaceae > Citrus > Citrus medica. Next base: position 472,894 of record MKYO02006121.1, on the reverse strand, counting down.
GAAATAAGGCCAACCCAACTACTTGAACTAGTGTTTTCGCGTAAAACATAGCTACTTGATTTTTTATGGCATCTTTCAATCCGCTTACAAAGTATTGCACAAAAAAAAAATCTTTTGATAATCCTCGAGTTCTGGCCACCAATGCTTCAAACTGTTCTTGGTAAAGCCTTACTGTTGAAGTCTGCCTTAACTTAGTGAGTTGCCCAACCAGATTATCATAGGTACCCAAATCGAAGTTCGCAATTAAATCCATAGAAAATTACCTCCAACTAGGTTCTGCAATAGCCACCTCATATCTTTGGAACCACACTAATGCTTTTCTTTCCAAATGAATGGTTGCCAATCTTACCATATCAAATTCTTCCAGCCCACTGTATTTGAAAAACCTTTCACACTTATAGACCCAACCACTAGGATTTTCTCCCTCAAATGTTGGAAAATTCAATTTTGAAATTCTCACTTGTGAGTTATACATACCAGAGTTCAACCCGATTTTTGTCTTTGTGGAAGAACTACTCCCACCTTCTAATATTATTCATGAAGCCCCTGATGTGCCCAAAATCTGATCAAGTTTGAGGCTGGTCCCTGCCATCATCTGAGAAAACTCCTTCAATTCCATTGCCTGCTGGTTAGAAGCCACTTTCAATTGGTGTACTGATTCTTCTAAATATTGCTGATCGTGTGATCTAATTCCCTCCGCCATTTTTTATGGTGCTAGATCACTTCTTTGATACTAATGAAACAACGAACAAGAAGAAATACTAATTTGACTGAAATTTTTTTGATTTTATTGATAACTTTTTCCTATCCCTTTACAGCAGTCAAACTGATCCTTAAAAGTTAGAGCCAAAGAGCCTACAATGACTAAGCCATAATTTATAGAATGAAATACTACAAACAATTATAGAAAAAAAACAACAATTCAAAACACCTAAAAAATAGCTAATCAAAATAATCCCAAAATAAATTATTGCCAAAAAATAAAATGGTCGTTACAATATTATAGCCAAGCCTGAACAAGGAATCAATAAATAATTGTAATCTATATAGGAAAAGGAGAACGAATCATCGAATCCTACTCTACATCTTCAGAGTATCTTCATCATAGCAACCTCAAAAATGAATTAGATGCTTGACATTCAAAATATCTGCAAACTAAACAAAGGTTCGATGGCATTTGATGCATCTTTTTTAACTGTCTTTATCATGTATTTCGATATTGCAAAAACAAAAAAGAACCCATTATATCTTCATCATGACCGTTTTTTTAAAAAATCACAATGGCCATCACTAGGAATATTTTGGGAAATTAATTGTGCCATTCGCAGATAGCCTTTGCAAACACCAATAAACAAAAAGTAAAATCCTTATGGATATTACAATGCTTGTTGAAGTTTAAAGGGTTATCAAACCAAGAACCCAGAAACCTTTATCAAAGATCAACCTCCAAGATGAACACGGCAGGAAAGGAGGAACATAACAAGAACAAAGCTGCACACATTAGTAGCATAATTTGTATTACTTAATCTCACAAAATCTGATCAACAAGATGTTGAAACTAAGCTAATTAACCAACTTATATAGGCATTTCTGGATTTGTTATACCGATAACAAATTTTAAGGAACTCCTTTACCGTATCACCATCACTTTATCACTACCCCTCAATTAGGTGTTATTTTCAATAAAATCCAATAGCTTTAGATAGTTTTCAAATATGTTCAGAAGGATTTGTAAATTAGTCCACACAACATGTTGGTCTATTAACAACAATTGTTCCTAAAAATCTTTCAAAATCTATTGCAATTCACACATGAATTCAATTTGAATTGGAAAAGATTCCCACTAAATTCACATTAAATTCAAACTTGGTTATAAAAAGTACTTTTGTCAAGCATATCAGCCAGATTAATATATGTATGCATCATGGAAACCACTACAGGACCTTTTTCAACTTCATCTCTAATAAACTATAGTTTTAAATCTATATGTTTGGTCTTCTTATGGTAACTTTGATTCTTAACCAACTAAATCACACTTTGATCATCATAGGATACTTAAAGTATTTTCTGATCCAACCAAAATTCATTCAGGAGACCCTTAAGCCATATAAATTCCTTAACTACTTTTGTAAGTACTACAAATTCGACCTTTGTTGAGGATAATAAAGCTACCACAGGCTATAGAAGAGCTTTCCAACTTATCGTACAATTGTTGAACATAAATAGATAGCCTATAATTAACTTCATTTTGTCTAAATCTCCAACAAAGTCAAAGTCTACATACCTCATTATCTCACTAACAATTTGCTTAGACTTTCCATACAATAAGTTATAATATGAAGTTCTCCTGAGATATCTTAATATCCATTTGAAAGCATCTCAATGGACCTTGCTTAGACGACTAAAAACTTGCTGACAATACTCACTACATAAGCTATATCAAGCCTTATGGAAACCATTGCATAAATAAGGCTCACTACAACTTGTGCATATGGTATCCCTTGCATCTTGAACTTGTTTTTTAACATTTTTAGATGCTTATGTTATAGATAGCTTGAACTGAGTACCAACAAGAGTTAGTAACAATTTTGTTATCATACATGTCAAACTTTCTAAAACCTTTTTTTATATATCTTTCTTGGCTTAATAAAAAAGTACTAGGAGCTCTATTCTTTATGACCTCTATCCTAAGATTTTTCTTAGTACTTCCAAGATCTTTTATCTCAAACATATTATTCAATAGATGCTTAGGTATGTCAATTTCATAGTTATATTTGCTTGCAATAAGCATATCATCCATATACAGATGCAAATACATAACCATTTGAGATTATAAAGTCATCAAATCTCCTATACCTGCCTTGGAGATTGTTTCAAGCCATACAATGACTTATTTAACAAACATATATGGTAATCCTTTCCTATGTCTGCAAAACCCTTAGGCAAAGTCATCAGTATCTGTTTTTTAAGTTTTCTATTAAGGAAGGAAATTTTAACATCTATTGGCTAAAGCTCCATGTCAAGTAAAGCCACTATAGTTAAAAGAATTCTAATAGAGTTGTGTTTAACAATAAAGAAAAAGATTTCATTGAAATCTATACCCTCTCTCTATGTAAATCCTATAGCTATAAGCCTTATTTTGTACCTTGAAGGCTTAAATCCCAGAATTCCATCATTTTTCTTAAAAATCCACTTACAACTAGCTATCTTTTTGTTATCTGAATTTAAAATAAGAATCTAGGTTTGATTCATTTGCAAAAAGTTGATCTTCTTTTGCATTACTTCAATATACTTGCTGCAATTTTCACTTCTAATAGTTTTAGAGTGACTATCAAGTTCTTCAATTGAAAAATCATCAATATTCATTACTGCATAAGCAATTAAATTAGCATAATCATACCTCTCAATCGCCTTAGTTTGCTTATCTAGCTCTGTCTCTGACTAATTAATAGTCTTGCAGGTTAGTTTGTTGTATGTCTTATACTTGAACTACTTTAGTTTCATTATGTAATCCAGCTTCAACATCAATGCTTTTCTTTCTTTATCTTCATCTTCAAGAAGCTCCACCTTAAGCTTAGAAGACTCAACTGACTTATCCATATCATTTTAAGTATGTATATCAATTTCTATTACTTTTTTATCATCATTGATCATTGCAGCTTCATTAAACATAATATCTCTACTGTTAATGCATCTGCCAGATTGTCATACCAAATCATATATCCCTTAACTTCATTAGGGTAATCAACAAAGACTCTTTTTAAAGCTCTAGCTTCAAGTTTGCCTTGATTTATATGTGCATAAGTAGGATATCCAAAAATACTAAAACTATTGAATTTTTTAGGCCTCTCTGACCACATATCCTCTAGTGTTTTGAAACAAATAGAAAATAAAGGGCTTCTGTTAACTAAATAATAAGTTGTATTTACAACTTCTACCCAAAAACTTCTTGGAAGCTTAAAGTTAACCAACATGCATATGGTTTTATTTAGAAGAGTCACGTTCATCCTTTTAGCTAAGCCGTGTTGCTAAAGGGTGAATATGACTGTTTTATGCCTCAATAGTCGATGTTTCTGATAGAATTCTTCGAATTCCCCATTGCAAAATTTTTAACCATTATTAGTCATTAAAGCCTTCAACTTCTTTACACTTTAGTTTTCGAACAAAGTTTTCGAAGACTTATACTTCTTAAAGGCTTAATTTTTAGTTTTTATGATATAGAGCCACACTTTCTTTGAGGATCATCAATCAAAGTCATTAAGTACCTTCCTTTAGATAAAGATGGAACTTCAGCTAGCCCCCATAAATTAGAATGAACATATTCTCAAACACACTTAGATCTATGCATTCTTTTTGGAAACTTAGCTCTATATGCCTTACCAAAGACATTATTCTCACAAAAATCAAGACTTCATATATTGTCACCACATAATAAACCTTGCCTTTCATTTTCTTGTAACCTTTTACACTCATATGACTAAGCCTAAAATGCCATAGCTTGGTCTTATCTACATCATATTTATTGTCATTACATCATTTGTGGTTACAAAAGAACTAGTCAATACACAACCTATTTCTTTTCATCTTTTATCACAACAAAAGCCTCTTTGTCACTTGTATTCCACTATTATCTAAATTAAATGAATACTTTGAGCTATCTAACATGCTTAAAAAGATTAAGTTTCTCTTTACCTCAAGAGCATGTCTAACCCTATGTAAAGTTCTAATGATCCCATCAAACATTTTATCTTGACAGCCCCATATACCAAAACTTTTACACCCCTTGTTGTTTCTCGTAAGAACTCTACACCATCAGTAGACTCATATTCATGATAAAATGACCTATTGGGACATGTGAAAGGAAAAATCTTAGGATAATACTCATTGACCTTTTAAGTTATCTTTTAAAGCTATCAATAGATTAGCATTGTGATAGCCATCATCTGAGGAGCCATTTAAAACCACAACGGCATCTCCTAACCTTTCTTGATTTTCCTTCTTGTTTTTTCTATGAAATCTCTAATGTAATGCTTTCTTTTCTGAAATAAAATCACTTCTTTTTTTCCCTTTATCTTTGACATTTTCTTAATTCTTTGATTGATTTTTCACTGCCTTTGTTCTTTTATTCCTTCATTTCTTCTTATTTAACAACTAGTTCATCATCATTGCTTGTGATTAACCTTTCATTCTTCAAGATCTCTTAAGAGCTTAAAGAAGCTTTCACATCTTCTAGAATTAGAGTCTACGTACTAGAGTCCACCTTGGGGATCTGGAAAAGAATTGGAGTTTTGTGTATAAAGAAATCTTTTTGTTTAGAGGCTACTTTTGAAGAAAAGGTTTACATTTTTAGCATGAAAGAAGGAACCTCGTACAAGATCATATTGATCTTTTTAAGGATATTGCTCTTGATCTTAAAGTGGTAGAAGATGTCAAGATTGGAGAAGAAGAAAAAACTTTTTTTTTAGTTCCTTGCCAAAATCTTATGGAGGTTTTGTTCTGCTATGAACCATGTTAATGATTTGTCTTCCTTCATTATCTGATAGAGAACTAGTAGCTCTATTTGAATCTTCCTCTTCTAGAGCTTCTTCAAGAATCTAATGAACCAGTAAAGCTCTTATTTTGATCTTCCACAAAGAGAAATATGCTCTAATAGTGATTTTTTTTTTAATTTCAGGCTTTGAGAGATATATGGCCAAGATCTAGGCACAAGCTATAGTACCACTTGTTGAAGTTTAAGGGGTTATCAAACCAAGGATCCAGAAACCTTGATCAAAGATCAAACTCCAATATGAACACACTAGAAAGCTAGAAAAAAAAAGTAAGAAATTATAAGTTGCATACAATAGTAATTTTAAAGGAAAATTAGGACACTTTTTATTGCTTAATCACACAAAATCTGATCAAGAAATACAGAGAAGTTGTAAAACTAATGAACAAATCAAAGATCTTTGAAAATAATTTAGTAAAGAAAGAGTATAAGATGTTAAAATTAGGCTATCTAATCAACTTACGAAGACAAATCTAGGTTTGTTGGGCAGATAACAAACTTTAACGAACTCCTTTGCTATATCAGCATCACTTTATCACTTAGTCCCTTAAAAGAATGCAATTTTCACTAAAACCCAACAACTTTAGCTAGTTTGCAAACAAGTTCAGAAGGATTTGCAAATTAGTCTGTACAACATTGCCCTAATATATAAAGTACTTACACTTGTCACTTAAGAACAAAGAACAAGACAACAGTGTATATTTAAAAAATTATTTTGCAAATAATAGAATTTTTCGAAATGAATTTGAAACTTTGGAAGGGGGAGAATAAGGGTTGATTTGAACTTGAAGCTACAACAAAGAAAAATTAAAAATGAAGAAATAAAACACATGAAAAATCAAGGTCCAAGTTAAAGCTACTCAATTTTTTTTTCCTTTTAGAAAGTAAAAGAGTTGACAATCTAAATTAGTTTTCTAAAATCTAACTTTCTCAAAATTTAAACTCAGTTAGCTAATCAAATGAAACTACTTAGAAGTTACTCGATCAAACTCTAGCTAATAAAGTCTTTATAACTTCTTCTTGACCCATCATAGGTGGAACAATGCAACTTTGGCTATAGGGGTTTACAACCAACAAAGTAATTGTTTCAGATTTCTATTTTAAGTAAGAATTAATTTACTCAATGAAAAAAAATTATTTTGAAATGAAAACTTTTTGATAAATTACATCTTTTATTAAGATTGCACATTTTATATTAAAGCTTATAGTTAAGTAAAGAAACAAAACTGCAAAGATCATCTTAAATCTCTTAAACTTTCGTACAATTACAACCATGTATACTAATTTTGAACTGAAGTTTTCGATCTAATTACCTTCTCAAAGAATGTTAAAACCAATATCCATAAGTTATTACCTAGGAAAAATATTTTGTCTCTAAAAAGATAAAAATCCCTCACTATTGCGAATTATATTTCGCGAGAAGGTTAGCGCCCAAGTTTAGAGCAACAATGATTATTTTCCCTCGGAAAATAAGATATTGTTTTTTATATAAATAGATTTTATATTTGTTTTAGTACCAAGGCAAATTATTGTAAAAAAAAAAAAGATAAAAGTAGCCCTCGGTAATAACTTGGTAAGTAAAACATAGCATTTTGTCCTTCGATTTAAACCTATTTACTTCTCTTTTTCCTCAACACCAACAAATATCTATAACCTCTATTGCAGAGAGAGAGAGAGAGAGAGAGAGAGAGAGAGAGAGAGAAGGGTTCTCTCTTCAATCTTAGGACATTTTAACAAAAGACCAAAGGCAAGAAAATAATTTTTATTCATCTATCACTGTCTGTTCTATAATGATATAAATAGACAAGGTTTGGCAACAATTACAAGAGAAAGTCAAAGGAAAATAAATGAAGGAGGTGTGTAAATGTACTTTGTGTGTAGTAGTTGTTTTGTAGGGTTGGTAGTAGTTATCATTATGTTTATTTCATCATTGCATTTTTTGCATGTGGTCCACAATTATTATGTTTTTCTGCCATGTCTGCGAAACTCCCCCTCAAGTTGGAGCGTGGATGTCAATCATGCCCAACTTGTCAAAAAGACAGTCAAATTGTTGAGAAGCTACAGGCTTTGTGAAAATGTCGGCATTTTGTTTGATTTTGGACACATGACCAATTTTGATTAACTTGAATTTTTTTCATGGATAAAATGGCAATCTAATTCAATATGTTTGGTCCGCTCATGAAAAATAGGACTTGCTGTAATATGGAGTGCTGCTTCATTATCACAGTATAAGAGAGCTGGTGAAGAAAAATTGAGACCAAAATATGCAAATAGGAATTGTAACCATTGTAATTCACAAGTAGCTTGGGCCACAAATCTATACTCTACTTCAGCTGTAGAACGGGAAACTGTTAGCCTATATGGCTATAAATATTGATTTTGATGATAACAAACCACATGTATTTATTAAGCAAAGATTTATGAATTGTTCTTTTATAATAAGAAAATGATGTTATGGAATTAAAGCTTTTTGGACTAAAATGAAAGTAATTTCAAAATCTTTGATAGTGTTTTAAATTTCAGATTTAGACCTATTTGAAATTATTTAAATGTTTTTAGGTCATTCTATAATTTCACAAAGTTTGGGTGAAATCATAATTTCAGAAAGTTTTGGGATTAACGAAGCATTACTTAGAAATTCTGAAATTGGACCTATTTACAAAGTTTCATAACGTTTTGGGCCATACTACAATTTTATAAAGTTTTGAGATCAAACTGAAGATTTAAGAAAAATTTCACTGTAGCAGGTTACTGTAGCATCCGGCTTACCGGATATAAAAATCGAAAAATCGGATATTGGGTAGAATGTATCCAGAACGAAAACAACTTACCGAATTCTGAATCCGGCAAGCCGGTTAGGCAAAATTTTGAATTTTGCCTTAACGGTAACATAAATCCGGCTTATCGGATTCCATAAACGGCAAATCAGATACGCCTGGAATGTGAGTAACGACTAGTTTTTGAGCTCAAACTATAAGAACTCAAATCCAACTCATTTTGAAGCTCTCAAACAAGCAAAAACAAAAAGCACACGAGATATCTTGAGCCTTAAAACTTGCAAACTACATACATTGAATCATTCATTGTTCTTCATCTTTGAATATCTACTCATTGAGTGACTTTCATTGTAACTTTCATTTCTTCATTTCAATTGTACGAATTTGAGTGTGTGAGACACTTGAGTGAAGAGATTGGGAGATAATTTCTTCGTTGTAAAGGTTTATTGACACCTCGAAGTCAATTGTAATCGGTTGAAGCCTCGGAAAGGCTTGGATAGTGAAATCCTCAAGCTTGGATTGCTTGGAGGCGTGGACGTAGGCGGGGATTGCCGAACCACGTAAAAATCCGTGTGTTTGTTTCTCTTCTCCCTTACTCTTTAATTATTGTGCCTTTATTAAACTTATTGCTTTCAATTTTTATTAAGGCATTAGATTGTTTGTTGTGTGGATTTGTTAGGATAATTTTTAAATTTCCAATTCACCCCCCCTCTTGGGTTGCACACTTATATTTCATTTGGTATCAGAGCAAGGTGCTCTTATTTAGATTTAACCATCTAGAGTTAAAGATCAATGGCAACTCAAAACGATTCCACATTTATGGAAGGGCAGTCCACTACTGGACCACCTTACTTTGATGGAAACGATTACCCATATTGGAAAACTAGGATAAGAATTTACTTGCAAGCCTTGGATTATGAGATTTGGGAAATCGTTAATGATGGTCCTTTCATGCCTTTGACTAAAAATGAAGTCGGAGAAGATATTCCAAAACCTTCACGGGATTGGAATGAATTTGAAAAGAGAAAAGCTTCTCTAAATTCCAAGGCCATGAATGCCTTATTTTGTGCACTAGATAAGAAAGAGTTTCATAGAGTGTCTAGTTGCGAAAGTGCTAATGAGATTTGGCACAAACTTGAAGTTGTCTATGAAGGCACAAACCAAGTGAAAGAATCTAAAATAAGTAGGTACACTCGACAATATGAATTGTTCCAAATGGAACAAAATGAAAATGTGTACTCTATGTATACTAGATTCACGGACATAGTGAACACTCTAGGAGCCCTAGGAAAGACTTTTTCAAATAGCGAAAAAGTCAAGAAAATCATTAGGTCTCTACCTAAGGAATGGAGACCAAAAAGGACTGCCATTGAGGAAGCCAAGGATTTAAATGTGTTACCTATTGATGATTTAATTGGCTCTCTTATTTCATATGAAGAAGATTTGGCAGCTGAAAAAGGGCATGAGGAAAAGAAGAAGAACATTGCTCTCAAGGCTTCAAAACGTGAGAGTGATGAGGAAAGCGAAATGGATGATGAGGAGCTGGCTATGTTAGCTAGAAGATTCAGAAAATTTTACAAGAAGAATAATGAGCAGAGAAAGTTCAGAGGCTACAAGAATAAGAAGGAGAAGAAGGAGCCAATCACTTGTTATGAATGCAAGAAGCCCGGACACATACGACCGGAATGTCCTCTTCTCAACAAATTCAAGAAGAAGGCTATGGTGGCTACATGGGATGATAGTGATGAGGAAACAAGTGACGATGATGAGCAACAAGAAATGACAAACTTAGCTCTCATGGCCATTGGGGAAGAATCATGTGATGAACTTGATGAGGTAAGTGTTCTTCCTACATATGATGAATTGCATGATGCTTTTAATGATTTGCATGATGAGCTAATGAAGATTGGTAAAAAGAATATAAGTCTTAAAAAGAAGATGATAGAGCTTAAGAATGAAAATGATTCATTTAGTGCAAAGATTACATGCCTAGAATTAGAAAACAAAACATTACATGATAGTATTGCATTATTTGAGAACTCTAGCACTTCACATGAGCACTTAGAGTCACACATGAATGACTTGAAAAATGAGAATGAAATGCTTAGAAAGAAGAGTAATGAATTAAATGAAATTGTGCTAAAATTTACAAATGGGCAAAAGATGTTGGACAATTTGCTAAACTCACAAAAATGTGTGTTTGACAAAAGTGGCATAGGTTATAAACCGAATTTGAAACAAAAATTTTACAAGAATTATTTTGTGAAGAATACATCTATTAACAATAAAATTGTATGTCATTATTGCAATCAAGATGGCCATATGAAAAATAGATGTGCAGTGAAGAGAAATGCATATTATGGTATGAAATGTGTTTGGGTTCCGAAAGGAACCATTGCTAACTCTCAAGGACCCAAAAAGGTTTGGGTACCTAAAGCTTGAGATTTTCTCTACAGGGCTCAAAGAAGAAGAAGAATAAGTGGTACTTGGACAGTGGCTGTTCAAGACACATGACAGGGAATTATTCTTGGTTTTCAAGCTTTACCAAGATCGAAAATGGCGGAGATGTTTCGTTTGGGGATAATTCAAAAGGAAAAATCATTGGGATTGGAAATGTCGGTAATGTATCCTCTACTCTCATTGAAAATGTGTGTTTGGTTGAAAACTTGAAACACAATTTGCTTAGTATTAGTCAATTATGTGATAAAGGATATAGAGTTATCTTTGATGAATCAAAGTGTGTTATTGAGAATGCATGTGATGGGAAAGTCTTGTTTGTAGGAAATAGATGTGTTAATGTCTATACCATTAATATAGATTGTGCATCAACAAATGAGAAATGTCTTTCCGCATTGCATGATGATGGTTGGTTATGGCATAGAAGATTAGGTCATGCAAGCATGGATTTGATTTCAAAAATCGTGAAAAATGATTTAGTAAAAGGTCTTCCAAAAATCAATTTTCAAAAAGATAGAACTTGTGAAGCATGCCAATTTGGAAAACAAATCAAAACTTCATTCAAAAGCAAAAATCATGTTTCCACTTCAAAACCACTTCAATTGCTTCATATAGATTTATTTGGACCTTCTAGACATGCTAGTTTAAGTGGTAAGTTTTATGCATGTGTAATTGTGGATGATTATTCGAGATACACATGGGTATTGTTCTTAGCTAATAAGGATGATGCCATTGATGCATTTCGAATTTTCTGTAAAAAGGTTCAAAATGAAAAAGGTTACTCCATCACTTGTATTAGAAGTGATCATGGTGGAGAATTTGAAAATCATGCATTTGAAAATTTCTGTAATGACCTTGGCATTGAACATCAATTTTCATCACCTAGGACTCCACAACAAAATGGAGTAGTAGAGAGAAAGAATAGGTCTATTCAAGAAATGGCTAGGACCATGTTGAATGAAAATTCTTTGCCTAAGTATTTTTGGGCCGAAGCCGTCAACACCGCTTGTTATGTTTTAAATCGGGTGTTAATTAGACCTAATCTTAATAAAACTCCATATGAGCTTTGGAAAGATAGAAAACCCAACATTTGTTATTTTAAAGTTTTTGGATGTAAATGTTTTGTTTTGAACACAAAAGATAATCTTGGTAAATGTGATCCAAAATCTGATGTTGGTCATGAAGAAACTAATGCAGAGCAAAATGAAGGTACTTCACAAACACTCCCTAAGGAGTAGAGGTATATATCCTCTCACCCTAAGGATGTAAATTTAGGAGATCCCTCACGAGGTGTTACCACTAGGTCATCCCTTAGAAACACATGTGAGCATGTTGCATTTATTTCTCAAATTGAACCAAAATCCTTTGTGGATGCGGAAAACGATGAATCTTGGATTATGGCAATGCAAGAGGAGTTGAATCAATTTGAGAGAAACAATGTGTGGGAGTTAGTTCCTAATCCGGAACATCAATCCATTATAGGTACTAAATGGGTATTTAGAAACAAAATGGATGAATCCGGTGTGGTTGTAAGAAATAAATCTAGATTAGTGGCTCAAGGTTACAACCAAGAAGAAGGAATTGATTTTGATGAAACTTTTGCACCTGTAGCAAGGTTAGAATCCATTAGGATATTGTTAGCATATGCATGTCATAAGGATTTTATTTTATATCAAATAAATGTCAAAAGTGCTTTCTTAAATGGATATATTATGTAGGAAGTCTATGTGAAACTACCTCCTGGTTTTGAAAATAAAAAATTTCCAGATCATGTGTATAAGTTATCCAAGGTTTTGTATGGTTTAAAATAAGCACCTAGAGCTTGGTATGATAGGCTTAAAAATTTCTTGTTAGATAACGATTTTTCAATGGGAAAAGCAGACACAACTCTTTTTGTTAAGCATAAGAACCAAGACATACTTATTGTTCAAATTTATGTTGATGACATTCTTTTTTGTTCTACTAATGAGTTGTTGTGTAAAGATTTTTCATCATGTATGAGCCAAGAATTTGAGATGAGTATGATGGGAGAGTTGAAGTACTTCCTTGGACTTCAAATCAAACAAAACGAGGAAGGAATTTTCATAAACCAAGCCAAGTACGTGAAAGATCTACTCAAAAGATTTGGCTATGATAATGGAACGGCAAAAAGCACTCCTATGAGTACTACCATCAAGCTGGACAAAGACGAGAAAGGTAAGGAAGTTGATATCAAGACTTATCGAGGTATGATCGGATCCTTACTCTACTTGACTGCTAGTAGGCCTGATATTATGTTTAGTGTTTGCTTGTGTGCTAGATTTCAATCTTGTCCTAAAGAGTCTCACATGCTTGCTGTCAAACGCATTTTTCGGTATTTAATTGGCACTATTAATCTTGGCCTTTGGTATCCTAGAGGAACTCATATTGATTTAACTTGTTATTCGGATGCCGATTTTGCTGGGTATAAGGTTGATAGAAAAAGTATTAGTGGAACATGTCACTTCCTAGGCCATTCTCTTGTCTCTTGGCCTAGTAAGAAACAAAACTCGATTGCGCTTTCAACTACTGAGGCAGAATATATTGCCGTAGGTAGTTGTTGTGCGTAAATTCTTTAGATGAAACAAACCCTTAGAGACTATGGTATTAAGCTTGATCAAACTCCTATCTTATGTGACAATACTAGTGCTATAAATCTTTCTAAGAATCCTATTCAACATTCTAGGACTAAGCATAAAGAAATTAGACATCATTTCCTTAGAGATCATGTTCAAAAAGGAGATGTCGTAATTAAATTTGATTCTACTGAAAATCAACTTGCGGATATCTTTACAAAATTTCTTAGCGAAGAGCATTTTATAAAGATAAGACATGAGCTTGGAATGATGAATGTTGAATCTTAATTCATGTTTTACTACATGGCTTGATATGCTTGTTATCATATGGATTTATGCTTCATGAATTAGAAAACTTGATATGCTTGTAAATTTATGATTTTGTGTTTCATACATTAAATGGCTTATTGAAAAGTTTTAAATTTCAAAATGATTTAAAATTAATCAATTTTTAAGGCCGGAAATAAAATAGTGTGTGTAGTACAAGTATAAGAGCTAGCATATATTCCCTTTTCATTCTTCCGGAAAAACATTTCTCCTTATTGATCTCTCTCGGGACAAATTCCAGACAACCGGATTTTCAATCTGGAAAAACGGATTAGCTTTGGTTGGTCTCTGGACAACATTCGGATGACCGGATTTTCAATCCGGACAACCGAATTTTGAAGGATACTTACTGCCTCATAACCGGTCTACCGGTTATCAAAAACTGAAAAGCCGAATTCGCTTTGGAATCTAGCTGGAACAAAACTGGATTTTCGGTTCAAGATAATCCGGAAAACTGAATTTTTGGAGGCTCTCGAAACCGGCCAGCCGGTTAAGGAAATCGGCAAGCCGAATTGCCTCTTGCTGCTCTCGGGTCCATATCTGGTTTACCGGATTTCAAATTCGGAAAGCCGTTTTCAGCTTTCACCTTGCTGCCCGCTAACGGGCTTGCCGGTTAGGAAATCCGGCAATCCGGATTCGTGCCCTTTAAGTGATGTTCATCTTCCTCTCTTGTTTCGGTTTTCCGTTCTTGTTCTCTCTCTAAAAACCGATTGTTTCTCTTTCATTTTCACTTCAAAATCCACCATTTCCACTCGGTTTTGATGCAAATCAGTCCATGAATCTTGATCCACATCCGTTCTTATGCCTAAAATCACACTCAAAACTCATTTTCAACCTCCAAATCCCTAGATCTGAATTTCAACCAAGGTTTTGAGCCATTTCTCTCTCTCTCTAGATTTCTCACTCTCAAGCCATTTTTGATCCAATTTGCTTCTCCAAATCACTTTCAATCTTCATCATCATCATTCTCCTTATCCTTTTCAACTCAAAATCAATCAAAATCAAAATGTCAAGCTCTCGGCCGGTTCGAAGAAAAGGCAAAGAACCGGTTCAATAAACCACTCGGCCACGGGAAGCAAGGGGCACCTCATATCAATCCACTTTTGAGTCAATTCATTTTCAAAATAAGCAACACTTGATCAAACTGTTTCAACAAAACTTTCAGACTCGTGAGGTACTCAACTCTTTCTTTGTTTTATCGGATGTTTTGCATTCTCTCAAGATTAGTCATAGAAATTTATTTCAATTGTTAGGAGATGTTGGTTGGATTGATGCATTGTTGATTGAGGAGAATATGTATCCCGACTTGGTGAAAGTATTTTACTCGAATATGGATTGTTCCGCGAAGAAATAGAATCGAGTAATCACCACAGTTGGAGGAGTTTTGATTGAATTTGATGATTTGGAGTTTAACTCCATCCTAGGATCTTCCGATGATGGCCTCGACATTTTTTCTCTTAGGAAAGCTCCTGATATTGATGACGATGTTCATGTTGGTGCCGTTCGTAATATTTGTCGACGTAGTGATCTTTTTGTTGAAAACTGTACCATTCATTTCCATACTTAGTGTCTTTGTCTTCAAACTCGTTTTTTGCTTCGTATCATCCAGTCCATTGTACTTCCTAGATCAGGATATTTAGATGAGGTTTCTCACATGGATGTCGCCATGATTGACTGTATTCTTAGAGGTCGCCCTGTTGACTTGGGCTATTCAATCATCCGCACCATGTTGAGCATTCCTGCCTTGATTACCCGCTCTCTTCCTTATGGTCACTTCATTACCCAAATTCTTAAATTCTTTGAAATACCGATTCTAGAACCATCTTGTAGGCCGTCCAAGGGTATTGGGGATGAGGTTATTGTTGGGTTAGGCTTTGATTGGAAGGATGACACTTGGGTCAAATACAACGATAACAAGTTTACCTTTCTAGCCCCAAGTGATGATCGGCCACTTAATGCTGTGATTCCAGCTGATTAGCTTCCAGTTTTCTCACTCTCATTTCGAGGGCAGCGTAGGTGCCGAGTTTCTTCCACGGTTGCTTCAGTTCTTAGTGCATCTGCATCTGCTTCATCACCTCCTCGACCTCCTACCTCTGGAGATGTTACTCTTCAGCAGCTTATGGATGAGGTGTGGACACTTTCGGTGCGGCAGACTGAGCTTCAGCAGGAGCAGCAACAGCAACAACAGCTGCAGCAGCAGCAGCTTATTCATGGACAGCGCCTCCTCTTCGAGCACTTCGACATTCCATATCCGTTCCACCTCCTTCACCTCCATCCTCACCACCTGAGTAGTATCTCATGCTTGTACTTGGACACAGCTACATTTCATTTACTGCATTGTGTGTTCTTTTATTTTCGACTCTATGGATGGTTATTATGCTTTTCGGTTTATGTATTTGTTTTGGATGATATGGATTTGTTATGACTATCTATGTTGGATGATATGGATTTGTTTTGGTTGATCATTATGGATTATATGGATTTCTTTATGCTTATGGATTTTTTTTACTAATGTGCTTGTGTTGCTATTTTGATGATTGATAGGGGGAGCTTTTATTCTTTTTGATGATGAAGGGGGAGAATGATTTAATATGTGTTATGAAAATATGCATGTATCTAGGGGGAGCATGTATGCAGGGGGAGTTTTTTTTTAAACAATTTTCAAATCATTTTTTAACTTGCATTGATTAAGGGGGAGCGTTTTCATAACTAGATTAAATCTTTAATATGCTTTGTCATCATCAAAAAGGGGGAGATTGTTAGCCTATATGGCTATAAATATTGATTTTGATGATAACAAACCACATGTATTTATTAAGCAAAGATTTATGAATTGTGCTTTTATAATAAGAAAATGATGTTATGGAATTAAAGCTTTTTGGACTAAAATGAAAGTAATTTCAGAATCTTTGATATTGTTTTCAATTTCGGATTTGGACGAAATCATAATTTCAGAAAGTTTTGGGATTAACGAAACATTACTTAGAAATTCTGAAATTGGACCTATTTGTAAAGTTTCATAACGTTTTGGGTCATACTACAGTTTTATAAAGTTTTGGGGTCAAACTGAAAATTTAAGAAAAATTTCACTGTAGTAGGTTACTGTAGCATCCGGCTTACCAGATATAAAAACCGAAAAATCAGATATTGGGCAGAATGTATCCAGAACGAAAACGGCTTATTGGATTCCGAATCCGACAAGCTAGTTAGGAAAAATTTTGAATTTTGCCTTAACGGTAACATAAATCCGGCTTACCGGATTCCATAAATGGCAAACCGGATACGCCTAGAATGTGAGTAACGACTAGTTTTTGAGCTCAAACTATAAGAACTCAAATCCAACTCATTTTGAAGCTCTTCAACAAGCAAAAACAAAAAGCACACGAGATATCTTGAGCCTTAAAACTCGCAAACTACATACATTGAATCATTCATTGTTCTTCATCTTTGAATATCTACTCATTGAGTGAGTTTCATTGTAACTTTCATTTCTTCATTTCAATTGTAAGAATTTGAGTGTGTGGGACACTTGAGTGAAGAGATTGTGAGATAATTTCTTCGTTGTAAAGGTTTATTGACACCTCGAAGTCAATTGTAATCGGTTGAAGCCTCGGAAAGGCTTGGATAGTGAAATCCTCAAGCTTTGATTGTTTGGAGGCGTGGACGTAGGCGGGGATTGCCGAACCACATAAAAATCCGTGTGTTTATTTCTCTTCTCTCTTACTCTTTAATTATTGTGCCTTTATTAAACTTATTGCTTTCAATTTTTATTAAGGCATTAGATTGTTTATTGTGTAGATTTGCTAGGATAATTTTTAAATTTTCAATTCACCCCCCCTCTTGGGTTGCACACTTATATTTCAGGGACAACACTTTGTTTCTTGGTTTTCCAAGAGATAGGAGTAGATAAAAAAAAAGTGCATAAGCCACTTGTAGATTGATGAGTATCAGGACAATTGGCCCACTTGGAGTCTGCATAACAATCAGCTGGAGGGAACTTGAAGATGCCATCAAGATGCCTTTTCTAAGACTTCCTTTTAAATAATGTAAAACATGTAAGTAGGCTTCAAAATGAAGTTGTCATGGTGTTTGCATAAAAGGATGTCCGGTCATATAATGGTTAAATAGAGCAAACTACCTATGAGACAACGGTATATTGATGGATCTGGCAATAGATTTCCTTCTTGAGCACGAAGTTTAACATTTTGCTACATTGGTGTCATAGAAGTACAACAACCTAACACATTCTGTCGCCACACCTAAATCAAGTGCGGGTGGCTCCGTGGGAGGAAATCTCGCCGCTGACACTCATTTTATGCCCAAATCCCTAATTTAAAAGGAGGAGGTGCTGCTCCATAATCGCGCTCCGTTAAAGCTTTCAAGATGCCGACACCTTACGAAATAAAAAAGATTAAAGAGATGGAGATTATAGAAGATGACTGGTACAAGAAATGATAGAAAAGAGCTTAAGAGCAAGGTGAAAATGGAGAAAGATTGGTGAGTTTTATTGAACTAGTATAATGATTGGGGCTGGTGCGGATAAAGATAGATTGGAAGAAGAATTTTACAAGGCATTGTAACAAACTTTGGGCTTTTCTTTAGTAAACTTAATTTTGATTTAGTTTGCAATTTGAGTTCTTTTGAAGACGATGAAGTAATTTGGAGTTATTCAGGGAAATGTTTTAGGTTTGATTTACAGAATACTATAACAAAACATGGGTTTTTTTTTAATAATCTTACTTTTCAATTGGTTCGCTATATGAAAACTTATTTTGAAGACTCCGTAGTAATTTAGAGTTGTTTGGGGGAAAAGATTGGTTTTTGATTTTATATAAAATTAAAAAGATCATTCTTTTTTGTAATTATTTATTAATTTTAATCTAGTTTTTGAGATGGTATGGAACAAAATTATTAAAACTTCAAATTAAAGTGCAAATTTAATTGTGTTTGGCAGTATGATCAAGATTACTATCCAGCCTAGAGAAAAAGAAGTAAAGATTACGAAGAGGGAATGATAGGATGAATTTAAAGTTTTCATGATTTATTTGGGAAAGTTTGATAGTAATTTGAAGTGTTAGGATGATGATATAGTAATTTTTTTTCCTGCAATATGAGCTTCTATTTTACTATCATATAGAGGTAATTATTGATGCGAGATTCTGGTGTCTGCTCGTGCACGACCAGGATCTTTTCTCAACTCTCAAACTCTCAACCAACTGCAGATTCTCCTCGTAACTCTTCTCACCGAGCAGAACAACACCTCGCATGTCTTTAACTTCAGCAGACTCCTGCGCACACAGAAACTGGTCAGAGTACCCCGGGAGTTTCCCCGACGTAAACCCTCCGACGTTCAAGTCAGAAAAGTCGGTTTACTTTTTTGGGAAACTCGGCCACTGATCTCGTGGCTATTTTTTTTGTCTCTTCGGCAGTAAAAATGCCTCTGAGCTTTTCTTTCTTTTTTCCCTAAAGATGTTTTTTCTTAAGTTCTAATGTGAAAATGTCTAACCCATTTACCTTCATTGATTACCTTTTTATAGCCTTCCTGTGAATCTGATCCCCAACGATCCATGCTCATCACTTTCCCCAGCTAACAGAAGTGGATGCTCGAATGTCGTAGTTGCGGCTGAGTGGGTTTCGTGCCTAGATTCTCGGATAACAGTGTGTGTTTCGTTAATCGCTATAGACTGGGTCTGACGACTTCGATCTTCAGCAGGGAAAGTTGTCGACTCCTACCAGGAGACCATCTCGTCTTCGTGGCCGAGCAGAAAATTTCTGCTCGTGGATACCCACTACTGGACTTCACCCATCTGCTCGCTGGTAAGGAGGCTAACTCCTCGTCCAGGGTGTGGCTGGTCTCGTCGTTATAAATCCCCCAAACACCGGTCCCCCAATTTCTAGTATTTGCAATGCAATGGATTAATACTAGAAACTTGATTAGTCTGGGCTTTCTCGAGGAACATCTGACTTAGTTGTAAGAAATAAGGATATTGCTCACTCTCGCTTAGTCGTTTCCCCTTTTGCCACTAGTAGGCTGCTTCCTTAAAGAGTCACTTCGCAATTAAATGCGGAAGAGGTGGCAAGAATCCATCCACCCGTTTGAATTTCAAATTGACGGTTGTGGAACCCTCAGAGCGCGTGCCGTTTGAATGGCAATAAACCAAATGCATCACCGTCACTTCAAAACCCTAACTCTCTAAAGTGTTCTTTTCCTCATCCGTCTCTTTTGCATCCTCCGGCAGCTGGTGATCCTCTCATCTCCAAAATTCAAACTACCGTTCTTATTTTCGTTCTGGTGCTTCACTGCTTCAGGTACTGTTTTCTCCTTTCCAACTTTGGATTTTTGTTGTTATTTTGAGTGGGGTTCGATTGTGTCATTTCATATAGAGTTTAGGGAATGTCAAAAGGCAAAGAGAAAGTAATTGAGGTTGACGATGATGAGTTAGACTTCCTACCTGGTCTACTCGCTGATCCCGCTTTTGATCCCGGGATTCCTCTAGAACCGATAAGACCTAGTATAGGGACTAGTGCTAAGAGAATGTCTCCTGAAGCAACCACTTCAAATAGCGATGATGACGGGTCTTCTGGTTCGGTGAATACTCTAAGTGAGGACCCGGGTGAAGCATCCTCACCAGGGGTATCACGACCAGAAAGGAAGATGAACCTAAGGGGTAAAGCTCTAGCAGAAAACTATGCTATTGACCTCATGACCTGTATAACCACAATAGAGGACCTCATAGATCTTTAAACTATTTATGACATCCCTGATGGTATACCTCTTAGGGTTCCAGGTAAAAAGGATACTCACAGCCAACCTCCTAGGGAATATGTTACTCTGTTTCTGGAAAGCTTTAAGTTTGGGATGAGGCTGCCCTTACAACCTTATTTTGTCCAGATGCTTAGTGGGTTGCACTTAGCTCTTGGTCAGCTTAACCCTAACAGGTGGAGAGTACTTTATGGTCTGTTCATTTTGTGGAGCAGATGCTGTTAGAGTGAGCCCAAGATTAATGAGGTCAAATACCTATATCAGTTAAAGAGCAACCCCAAAGATGTCGGTTGGTATTATTTCATGTCAAACACCAAGACCAGGAAACCCATAACTGATCTTCCAACAGGTGGTGGTGGGAATTGAAAAAAAAATTCTTTTTCGCTAGGGGTCCTTGGGGTCAAGTGGCACAGATTGATGGGGAGAATGTTCGCGTCCCCTCCCGTTTTGTAGTTCCAGGTGGCCCGCTCATTTTTACGCCTAGTTGTTCTCATGATTGATCTATCTCTGACACTACCTTTGCTCGAGCTGCAAGTTCCTAGGGCTTCCACTACAAACTCAAGCCTGACGTGCTCAAGCAGGTCGAGACTGTGTTAGCCAATTCCTGCTCGTCCAAAGAATTGTTGTCCACTTACAACTTGTCCAAATCTCGCCTGATACCCACCAACCTCCAGATGGAGGACGCTGTGATTGGGGCTATGAACAGGAAACGTCCTCGTCCCAATGCTGCTAAGTGAGATCACCGTAAGGATGCTCCTCTTGGCAAACGGGTTAACATTACGGAGCAGGTCACCCCTTTGAAGACTTTGCCACCTCCTCTTCCCAAGGTTGGCGAAACCAGTGGGACTGCCAGTGGCACTGATCTCACTTCTCCGCCTCTACCTGCAGGCCTAAAACCTCGTCTGCCCGATAATCGACCAGAGATGGTCCCTTACTCTAGGTGAGCTGGTCGGGGCTATGCAGTTCAGTGCCTTTCATCTCAGTTGTATGGCCACTTATTATAAGGCGAAGGTCGACTGTTACGACCAAAGAATGAAAGAAGACATTCAGTCAGTGCTTCTCACCAAACTCAGGTCGAAAACTTGGAGAAGGAAGCTAACAACCAGTACAACCAGGGTCTTCGGCTTTCTTATTGGTGCATCATGGTCGTTCTCGGGAAGCAGCATCCTGATCTAAAGATGGATGAGTTTGCCACTGGTGTTGCTAAATATATGGACGAGGAGGCGGCCAAAGAAGATGGCAGAGAATTAGAGCCAAATTCATTCGAGGAGGCAACCTCCTCTCCTCGTGCAGCCCTTACTGATGTTGCCGAGGCAAGTACTCCCCCAGGCACAACCTGTGAGACCCCCCTGCTCCTAAAGTTGACCAACCAGCGGAAACGGGTCCACTTACTGATCCCCTGTCTTCTTAATTATATTTTGTATGGTGGATTTCTTTTTGGAACATTGTATGTCGATATTAGCAGTTCTTTACTTTTGTTGGGAAATTAATAAAACTTCTCAATTCGTTTGCTTTGCTTCACATACTCTCTTTTTTTTTGGCACGCTTACACTTGATCGAGCAGATGTTGGGAGACTTGGCTCTGCATGCCTTAGAAACTTATTGAAACTTTTGGTAATCTGCTCTCCTTTGCTTGGTCGAGCAGATCCTGGCATGCTTGGCTTCCTGTCTCGCCATAAAACAGGCTTTGAGACTTTTGAGCCTTTTCGTACCTTAGAAACTTTTTGGAACTTTGGTGGTCTGCTCGTCTTCACTTGATCGAGTAGATCCTGGCATGCTTGGCTTCCTGTCTCGCCATAAAACAGGCTTTGAGACTTTTGAGCATTTTCGTGCCTTAAAAACTTTTTAGAACTTTGGTGGTGTACTCGTCTTCACTTAGTCGAACAGAACCTGACACGCTTGGCTTCTTGTCTCACCATAAAACAGGCTTTGAGACTTTAGAGCCTTTGCGTGCCTTAGAAACTTTTTGGAACTTTGGTGGTCTGCTCGCCTTCGTTTGGTCGAGCAGATCCTGGCATGCTTGGCTTCCTGTCTCGCCATAAAACAAGTTTTGAGATTTTGGAGCCTTTGTGTGCCTTAGAAACTTTTTGGAACTTTGGTGGTCTGCTCGCCTTCGCTTGGTCGAGCAGATCCTGGCATGTTTGGCTTCATGTCTCGCCATAAAATAAGCTTTAAGACTTTTGAGCCTTTGCGTGCCTTAGAAACTTTTTGGAACTTTGGTGGTCTGCTCGCCTTCACTTGATCGAGCAGATTCTGACATGCTTGGCTTCCTGTCTCGCCATAAAACAGGCTTTGAGACTTTTGAGCCTTTGCGTGCCTTAGAAACTTTTTGGAACTTTGGTGGTCCGCTCGCCTTCACTTGATCGAATAAATTCTGGCAAGCTTGGCTTCCTGTCTCACCATAAAACAGGCTTTAAGACTTTGAGCCTTTACACGCCTTAGAATATATATATATATATATATATATGTATCTATTTTTTTAATACGTCGATGACAACTGAATGAAATTCCTCCACGTTCCATTGATTACTGAACTCGACTTACATGAAATTGAAATAAACGACAACAGGAAATAAATAACTCTTCAGCAAAATTGGATCTTACTGGAAATATTTCCTGAGATACGCTGCGCTCAATTGTCGTTTCACCTCGTAGCCATCTGCGCGGATGAGCTTATAGGCTTTGGGTCCAGCCATCTATTTGACTCTGTATGGCCCTTCCCAGTTAGGACCGAGTACTCCTTGTGTTGAGTCTTTTGTGTTATGATTCACCCTTCTAAGTACCCAATCACCGATCTTGAACTGACGTACACGCACCTTCTGGTTGTAGTAACGAGCAACCCTCTGCTGGCATGCGGCTGATCGCTTCGATGCTTGCTCCCTCTTCTCAGTCAGCAGATCCAGATTCAAGCACATCTGGTCGTTGTTTTCGTGCTCATCGAAGTGATCAGTCCGGTGCGTGGCCGTCCTTATCTCCATAAGTACAACGGCCTTATGCCCGAAGGCCAAAGCAAACGGAGTTTCACCGGTTGCTGTTTTATGGGTTGTCATGTACGACCATAACACCCCTGGTAGTTCATCAACCCATGCTCCCTTCTTTGCTCCTAGCCTAGTTTTCAAAAGCCTCTTAATAACTTTGTTGGTTGCTTCTACTTGTCCGTTAAATTGAGGGTGAGCAGGCAAGCAAAACATCATCTCTATTCCAAGGCTCTGGCAGAAGTCTCTGAAGTTATGATTGTCAAACTGCCTACCATTGTCTGCTATCAGGGCATAAGGGATCCCATATCGATATATCAGGTTTCTCCAAATGAAGTCAGTTGTCTTTTTCTCTGTGATCCTACTGAGGGCTTCTACCTCGACCCACTTCGTGAAATAGTCTATTACTACTATTGCATGTGTTGCTGCCCCCCGTCCCTTCGGTGCTTCTACCTCGACCCACTTCGTGAAATAGTCTATTGCTACTATTGCATGTGTTGCTGCCCCCCGTCCCTTCGACAATAGTCTAATCAAAGCTATTCCCCATTGAGCAAATAGCCATGGCAAGACCATAGTAGTGAGCTTCTCTGGTGGCTGGATAGAGAAATTTATAAAACTCTGGCAGTTCATGCAACTCTTGGTTTTCTCCTATGCATCTTTGTGCATCGTCGGCCAAAAATATCCCTACCTAAGAGCTTTGTGGGCAAGGGATCTCGCACCAGAATGGTTTCTATAAACCCCTTCATGTACTTCTCTCAGTACGTAATCTGCATCGTCCTCGTCTAAACATCGAAGAAACGGTATAATGTACCCTCGCCGATATAACACCCCATCAATCATTGTGTGCCTCGACGCTTGAGCCCTGATCTTCCGAGCTCGTAACTTATCTGGTGGTAATACCCCATATCGAATGTACGAGATTATCGGGTCAATCCATGAGCACTTCTATTCTATTCACAGCACCTCCAGATTCTGCTCGATGTTGGGGCTGGATTTCACCTCCAAATGGAACGACTTAGGCATTTTTTGATCTGCTACAATTGCCATTCTGGCCAGGATGTCTGCTCGATATTTCACCTCCCTTGGGATTTGTATCACCTCCACTGACTCAAACTTCCCAATCATCAGTTTGACTTTCTTTAGGTATTGTTCCATCTTCCCATCTCTCGGCTGAAATCTTTCACTGATATGGTTGGCAACCAGTTGGGAATCGGTTCAGATTTTCACCTTATCCGCTTTCACTGCCTTAGCCAATTCTAACCTCACTATGAAAGCTTCATATTCTGCCTGGTTGTTTGTGGCCGTGAACTCCAATCTTACTTCATAAGAGATCTCCTCCCCTTCTGGACCTTCCAAAACAATCCCTGCTCTAGAACCTTGTTCCCCAGAGGATCCATCTACCGATACCTGTCAGACCCGATCTTCGTCGTCGACTGTAGCAGTACCCAACTGGTCGAAACCCACTTCGGGCTTTGTGAATTTTGCCACGAAGTCCGCCATTGCCTGGGCTTTTATCGCTACTCGGGGTTTATAGCTTATATCGGACTCGCTTAGCTCTATGGCTCATTTCACTAGCCGATTAGAAGCATCCGGCTTGTGCAGAGTCTACCGCAATGGTTGGTTTGTTATTACCGAGACGGGGAATGCTTGAAAGTATGGTTTAGCTTTCGAGCAGCAACCACAAGAGTAAGTGCCCATTTCTCCAACGGTGGGTATCTGGTCTCGACATCTAGCAGCGCCTTGCTTGTGTAATATATTAGATACTGAACCCTTTTTTCCTCTCTCACTAGAACCGAGCTCGTTGCATGATCTGATACCGCCATATATACGAAGAGCGTGTCTCATTCCCGCGGCGTGGACAACAAAGGCGCTTTCTACAAGTATTGTGTCAAGTTTTGAAAGGCTTCTTCGCATTCGGGGGTCCATTTTGTATTCCTTCCTCTCCTTATCACTTGAAAAAAGGCCTGGCACTTATTTGTCGCCTTGGATATAAACCGACTCAGTGCTGCCAACTTCTCTGTAAGGCTCTGTATCTCTTTCAGGTTGCGAGGGGATCTCATGTGCACGATTGCTTGGATCTTTTCTGGGTTCGCCTCGATTCCCCGATGGCTCACCATGAATCCAAGGAATTTTTCTGACTCTACCCCAAAGGCACACTTCTCTGGGTTGAGTTTCATCTTGTATTTCCTCAAAAGCCCAAATGTCTCCTCGAGGTGCTCTACACGTTCATTCGGGTTCTTCGACTTGGTTATCATGTCTTCCACATAAACCTCCATCGTTCTCTCAATTAACGGCTTAAAGATTTTGTTCACCACCCTCTGATATGTGGCACCCGCATTCTTTAGACCAAATGACATTACCCTGTAACAGAATAAACCCTGGTTAGTGATAAACGTCGTGCTCTCCTCATTCTACCCGTACATTGGGATTTGGTTATATCTCGAGAATGCATCCATGAAACTAAGCAGCCCATGACCGGTTGTTGAGTCAACCAGCTGGTCAATCTTTGGCAGGGAAAAACTATCTTTCGGGCATGCCTTGTTGAGGTCAGGGAAATCAACGTACATCCTCCATTTCCCATTAGCCTTCTTTACCATAACAACATTCGATATCCATTTAGGGTAGTTGACTTCCCGAATGAATCTCACCTTCAAAAGCTTCTCTACTTCACTATTTATTACTTCGTACCTCTCGTCGTTGAAGCATCTTCTCTTTTGCCTTACAGGCCGAGCACCCTTCCTTATTGCTAACCTATGGCAGGCCACCTCAGGGTCGATTCCCGGCATGTCCTCATGTGTTCAAGCGAACACATCTGCATGAGCCCACAAACAATGCACCAGCTCTTGCTTCTGCTCTCCGTTAAGCCTCGACCTGATTCAGCTTGTTTTTCTCGAATCAGCTTGTTCCAAGTTTACCGTTTCCAGCTCCTCAACCGGCTCTTGTCTGCCATTCTTGACCTCCACTCGAGTATCAAGCGATGTGATCTGCATTGCTTCCCTTGCTGCTGTGGAGTAACAGCTTCAGGCAATTCTCTGGTCTCCTCGTACTACCCCCCCACTACTCCATTCACCCGATACTTGAGAGTTAGGTAATGATTAGAGAGCACTGCCTTGCTCATCCCAAAGAAGGGCCGGCCTAGAATCATCTAGTAGGGACTCTCTTTATCGACAACTACAAAATCTAGGATCATCGTCTTTTCTGTCGGGGAGCTGCCTATCGTGACGGGCAGCTCGACTAAGCCCAACGGGACTAGCTTTCCTCCACCAAACCCCTTCAAGGAGGTATTGCTATGCTCTAACCTCAAGTCTGCTATTTCCATCTCCTTCAGAGTCGACTTTAACAGGACATCAACTGAGTTTCCCGTATCTAACAAAATCCAATCAAACTTCTTACTGGCAGCGATGGCTTTAATGACTAAGGTATCCACATGCGGATATAGAATTCATTCTTCGTCCTCATCTGTCCATATGATCGGGACTTGCCTGATTCTTGCTTGCTTAGCTGCTGGGGTGTTGAAAAACACTTCTTTGCTAGTCATGGCATACCTAGCATAGTTCTTCCTCAATCTGTTGGAATCTCCCACCAATGTTGGGCCCCAAGCAATTACCCTTACCATCGGCTGCTCATGGCTCATGTTTCTATTACTCTGCTCCCCTTCACATGACAAACCCACCATCGGGATGGCCCCATCTACGAACTCGTCCAAGTAACGATTTCTCACCAAATCTTCAACTTGAGTCATAAGATCCCTCCATTCGGTCGTGGTATGACCGTGGGTGCCATGGACTTACAATACTGCCCCTTATCTCTCCTGCTGGGCAGTTTTGTTATTAGGATAGGGGGTACAATAATCCCTGTTCCTTTATGGCCTTATATACCTCATCCAGGGGCACCTTTAAGGAAGTATACCGCCCATAGTCTTGGCTCTGGTTGATTATGTGCACCACCCTTTCCCTGTGCATGCCGTTTTGAGCTGGAGGGGGAATTGATACCTCTGGTCTGCTTCCTCTACCACCGTGCGGGTGTGGATAAGGATGACTGCATGTCTGGTCATGCCTTCTCCAAGAATCTCTGGCTGGTGAACGAGGAGGTTACATCCTGCTATGCTGATATTGGGGTGGCCTCTGATGATGCTGGTAAGAGGTGACCCGGCCTCCTGCACCACTGCCTGAGGCATGGTGGTCATTTATCTTAATCGGCCCATTTCTTGGTAGGGCTCTCTTCTATTTCCTTCTCAACCCTTCTAGTTGGTCTATCTTAATCCTTGCTGTCTTTTCGTCTTCAATCTCTATGTCTCTCTTGGCCTGCTCATAAGCGGCATAATTTGTTTGAATGGTTGGACTCCTCAAATTGTACCACAACCGTCCTATCTTCACCCCTTCTTTTAGTCCCCTCAATGCTTTGGGATGGTTGAAGGCCCTCAAATCGAGGACAGCGCGATGGAACCTTTTGATGAACTCCCGAAGGTTTTCATCCTCTCTTTGCTTCATGCTCGTCAGCTCCATCATATCATCTTCAGGTGCTATTGCCCCCCGAAACTGCTCTGCAAATTCCTAGCACATCTGCTCGAATGACTTAATGCTCCCTCGAGAGAGCTTCTGGTACCACTCACGTGCTCGTCCCTCTAGCGACAACGGGAACACCCTGCATCTTTAAGCCTGAGATAATCCCTACACCCCAGTTATATTGTTGAAGCGCTCTATGTGCACCAATTAATCGGTTCACCCCGAGTACTTGAGGTCTTTTGCTGGGCATGGATCGTGGGGGATCGGATTCACAGGAAGGCTATGAAAAGGTAATCAACGAAGGTAAATGGATTAGACATTTTCACATTAGAACTTAAGAAAAAGTATCTTTAGGGAAAAAGGAGAGAAAAGCTCATAGTCATTTTTACTGCCTAAGAGACCAAAAAAATAGCCACGCGATCAGTGGCCAAGTTTCCCAAAAAAATAAACTGGCTTTTCTGACTTGAGCGTCGAAGGGTTTACGTCGGGGAAACTCCCGGCGTGCTCTGACCATTTTCTGTGTGTGCAGGAGTCTGCTGAAGTTAAAGTCATACAAGGCATTGTTCTGCTCGGTGAGAAGAGTTACGAGGAGAATCTGCAGTTGGTCGAGAGTTCGAGAGTTGAGGAAAGATCCTGGTCGTGCACGAGCAGACACCAGAATCTCACATCAACAGTAATTAAATTATTTACCCCTGTAATTGTTTTCTCTTAATGAGTCAAATATGAAATTCATCAATGTGTTGAAGAGGAAATTTGGATATTGCTATGCAGGTAGTTGTACATGGAACACTATAAGCTAATTTGTAAGTTAAGTAACTCAAATTTTTGTTATCTAATGTTTGTGTAAACTAATTCTATGAAATTGAAATGCTATATTTGGAAGAGTTTATCCACATGTTAGTTTTAAATTGTTTTTCTATTGAGGAAGTAATTGTTTTGATCGCGTTTTGTTTGACTAGAAGAGTTTCAGATAAAGACCCATCTGAGGATAACGGAGATTAATTAAAAAAGCAGTATCTATTCTAAGTGGAAATAAACTTATATATTACTTTTTCATGATTTTAGCAATTTAAAAGATAACAAAATGGAATATGCAACTTCAATTTTATTTTTTTTATATCATGTCTTATTGGAACTTTTCGAGCGAAATATTGTGGTCAAGAAATATTTAGGGCCAATAGTGGAAGAGTATGTTAATCTCTTAAGTAAGTTTTAGGTGACAGTAGTGGCATAGAATTTGAATTTTGTATTTTTAGTACTCATATAATTTGACTAAGTTCTTGTGTTTTCTTATTTTCTTTGGGAACACTTATTAAAACATTAGTTTGTCTTTGTTTTGGTCACACTACTTCTATCCCTATGCGTGCATTCAATGCGTTGGATTGTCTTTTCTACATAGAACATATAGGACGAAGATAAATGTTCCTAAATTTCCTTGAACTTGATCTTCATTTCACTAGATAAATTAAATGACATGAAAAATTAATTGATGCAGTTTTGAGGCGGCAAAGTGACTACTTATATGAAGGAGCGCATTTTTAGACATATTAGAGGTATAGATGCTGGATTGTTACACATTCTGGTCCTTTCTATCACAAATGAAATTTTGTTTGTTTGCATTTCACATTATGTTCAGTTATCATTTATAAGTAGTAGGGATGCAGCTAATTTAGAAAATGGCATAATTAATTAATCTAAGAAATAAGCTAGTAAGAGATAATCACGAGATGTTTGCAACTGAAGCCATTCGATAAATTAGTGTTATTCTCCATTTATATGAAAGGACTTTGATTTACATTTCCTGAATATCCACAAGCAGCAACTGAAACACTGCCTACATATTTTGTGTAGTTTAGTGTCATATTTAGCATAGTTTATTAACTATTTTATCTTATGCATTAAAGTAGAATCTAGATTTGTTTCATAAATTAGTTTGACAATGTCTGCAGAGAGGGTTTGACTCAAGTAAATTTGAAGTGATCTTATATGATTGATAAATATTTAGTATATAGATCGTTCCCTGGGGAAAGTTGTTAAATATATGTCCAATGCTTGTTTGGTAGTCAGTGTATGCTAAAAGACTGCTATTCGATTTATATGGTTTTCAAATAATGCAATTCAAAGAGATGAAGATGGGAGCCATGGGACCATTAATAAATTAGAATATAATAAGTGTAAATATATCTTGGTAATTTAGTAAAAACACAAGTTACTAAAAAGAATTTATTTTAATATCTCTTATTATTTTTCGTAAGATCCTATTATTTTTGCTGTAACAGTTTTTACCAGGGGCCCAGGGGCCAGTTTGTTCTTGCTTATGTCCTGCCTGGAGTTATTTTGAGAATTCAATGGGCAACAAATACCTAAAATTGTGGTATTGGAGTAAATTTTTACAGCCTGCAAAAGTGGCTCTCTTCTTTAAAGACAAGCATCACAGACCCTTTTAATTAAATTTCTAACCTATTTTTTTAAAGTAGCCATGATCCTCTGTTTTATGGTACTCTTGTATGTATGAAGAACTAATTGATTAATTGAATCCAAACTTCATATATGATTAATGAAAAATAGAGAAAATTGATACATAGAGAAGATCTAAGCAGAAACTCAGAAGACTATATTGATAGTACATCAAATCCACCTGCCAAGAAAAGTCTCCCTTGCGTGGCATAACCTAGCAACAACATCTCTCATCTCCATCCGCTCAGTTGGAGATTCCATTGAGCAATGAACACCAATTCTAATTACAGTCTCAAAGCAGTCCTCTGCTCTGGCCCTTCCATCTCTCCGAGTAGTATTCTTAGAGCTGCTTGCCATTACCTCCGATAGAAGTGAAGAATCAACAATCTGTATCACTTTTTCTGGTAAAGACATCTTGGCAAATTCATGGAGAGTAAGTCCTCCACTAAACATGGCATCGGTTGGTCGCCTTCTTGTAAACAACTCCAGCAACAGAATTCCAAAACTGTATACATCTCCTTTCATGGATGCTCCCCTGCCCATGCCATACTCTACAAACATATTAATTCATAGTGTCACTTGACATATGAGTGTTAATATCTAGTAAACGTATAAAACATTTACATATAAATATCAAATTTTTCAAACATGAAAAAATTACCTGGAGCAACATAGCCAACAGTGCCTCTTATCCCAGTTGAGCTTGGTCGAGTTTCCACAGCAGTGTCAGGATTGCGGCTGGATAGAAATTTTGCTAGCCCAAAGTCACTCACATGGGCGACTACATCCTGATCAAGCAGAACATTGCTTGGTTTAAGATCTCCATGAACAATGGATGGTTCACAATAATAGTGAAGATATTCAATGGCACAAGCAACGTCAATGGCTAGGTTTAGTCTTTGAGTGAGACTCAAATCGTATACTTCGAGTTGATCATTGCTCTGATGCAACCACTCCTCTAAACTTCCATTTTGCATATATTCATAAACAATAGCCTTGAAATCAACCCCTTGGGAATCTCTGCCAGAGCAAATTGTGATGATTTTGATGAGATTTCGGTGGCGAATATTTCTTAATGCTTTACATTCAGCCACAAAACTCTTGGAAGCCCCTTTCTGCTCAAGATTAATCACCTTTACTGCAACTTCTGTTCTATTTTTGCCCAAGATTCCCTTGTACACAATGCCAAAGCCTCCCTCGCCAATCTTGTTTGCCGGTGAGAAGTTATCAGTTGCCTTACTCAGCTCTGCATAAGAATCCATTAGAAGTTGTCGTTCTATCAGCAACATATTAGAAGCTTTACGTGAAGATCTCCTTCTCCAAACATAAACAACAGTAAAACATACTGATGAGATCAAACATGAGACTGTCACAGGAATCACCACTTTGAGAAGAGTGGTTAAGGATCCTTTGGATTGGCAAGATGGTAAATGCAATTCATCTAAACCCCCACATAGCTTTCCATTCCCGGCAATTGAAAATCTTGTTTTATTGTTGAAAACCCCTTTTGTTGGTACTTCTCCCTCAAAATGATTGTATGAAAGATTCAAGAATTCCAAAAAGGGTAGATTCTTAAGATATTCTGGAATCTGGCCGGTTAAATTATTACTTGAGAGATCTAGCTCTTCGATGCTTTTCAAGGATTCCAATGAAAGAGGAATGCTTCCACCAAAAGAATTGCCCGAGATATTAAGATATTCTAAAACTGTACAAGCACTTAGAGTAGCAGGAATCTCACCAGAAAATTTGTTTCCGGATACATCCAAGCGCATGAGAGTCTTGAAGTTACCCACTTGTGGAGGAAGAGGGCCGTTTAAAAGATTATTATCCAACGCCAAATAAAGTGAAATAGTCGCTATGCTGAGAATTTGCTGAGGAAAAGTACCAGTGAGCTTATTGTGGGAGACGTTCAACCCCAACAAACTATTGCAATTTGCTAGGGAGGAGGGTATAATGCCCTGTAAGTTATTGAATCCCAGTTTCAAATACGTTAGCAGCGTCAAATTACCTAGAGATGAGGGAATGCTACCCTGTAAAAAGTTTCCACCCAGGTCTAGTAATTGCAAGTTTTTAAGCTCACCAATTACCGGAGGAATAGTGCCAGTAAATAGGTTTGAATCCATTGTCAACCAATTTAGATTGGCATGACTTCTTATCCCTGGAGGTATGGTGCCGGAAATTCGGTTTCTACCCATGGCAATTTGTTTTATTGTTGATGAGAAGTTTGCCATAGATTGTGGGAGCACTCCTTGAAAACGATTCCTATTAAAGTAAAGCCTCTCCAATTTGCTACAGTTTGTTAGAAGGTTTATAAAATCAAGTTCATTGGCTGTCCCCGTTCCCAAATTATTAATCCCCATATTTAGCCATGACAGATTCTTAAGCCTACTAAAATCAACTGAGACTCTTCCACTGAATTGATTTCTGGAAAATTCAATCATTTCAAGACGCGAAGCATTGGACAATGAAACTGGGATAGACCCAGTGAAATTATTTCCATTAGGACTAAGCTGTCTAAGGTTTGGAAGATTGACCCCCGTGTCAACTGGCAAACTACCTGTAAATCTATTTTCCGAGAGAGAAATCACCTCAAGGGAAGAGATATTGAAAATTGGAGGAGGAATCGTACCAGAGAAGTGATTAAAAGCTATGTCGAGAAAAAGTAAGTTTCTTAGTTGGACTAGGCTGTCAATTCTCCCCCACAAAATATTCTCCCGAACATCAAATGCAAGAAGAGATGAAAGATTCCCGATGGAAGCTGGGAGCTGCCCTGTTATATGATTGTGAAAAATGAACAATCGCTCAAGCTTGAACAAGCTGCCGATCGCTGCAGGAATTTCTCCGACAAGGTAGTTGGTATCGACAGAAAGTTCGATAAGGTTAGAGCGACGGGACAAATTTGTAGGTATTGTACCCGAAAAAGAATTGTTGGACAGCACCAGCCCTTCAAGCATGTTCAGACGGCCAATTTGAGGGGGGATTTCACCAAGGAAGCCGTTGTTTGCAAGGTTGATGTACCTGAGGAAGCTGAGATTCCCAACATAAGGAGATAAAGTACCTCCTATGCTTTGGTTTCTTAGATCTAACCTGGTTACCCTTTGATGCCGTCGACCGCAAGTCACCCCTGTCCATTGGCACAAGTTCATCGAATTATTCCAAGAACTTGTAACTCCTAGTGGATCGTGAAGCTGTGACTTGATAGCAAGCAATGCAAGACGATCTGTCTCGTTTGAATTGGCACAAATGGTTTTATGAGAATGAAGCAACAAGCTGAGGCTGAGAGTAGCAAGGCAGCAAAAGATGGAAATGGAGCTAAGCATGTTGAGTTTCAGAAAAGCCTAATGTTATTTTGTAAATGGTGTGATCGTTTCAAGTTCACACCAATTGCCTTAAATTAGAAAAAATTAAGTCAAGCGTGTACGTCGGAGCATTTATGATAGTGGCAGAAGACTCTCAGTCTGTGGTGGATCATTGTTCAATCTCTTGACCCAAAATTAGGTGCGCCAAGTCAAGTTCAACGGGTTCCCACTCGTTCACTGTTAATTCAACGAGCGAGACGGGACTCAATAGTAGCAGCAAGTCAATTTTACCAGATAAGAATATTTGGAGCTCCCACCGGATTATTGTTAATTCAACGATTGAGACGGGACTCAGTAGCAGCAGCAAGTCAATTTTACCAGATAAGAATATTTGAAAACGTCGTTTAAAAAACTCTAAAAAAATATTTGCCTGTAGGCTTGAGTGGCTTATACGCTGTCACTCAATATATAGTGGACCCCATTTCACTATCTGTTGACTAGCATACACATTCATGATTCAGAACAAACTTGTAATTACACGGAGGTTATTCTCTCTACTGTGTAT
Source organism: Citrus medica (assembly GCA_002013955.2). Taxonomy (NCBI): domain Eukaryota; kingdom Viridiplantae; phylum Streptophyta; class Magnoliopsida; order Sapindales; family Rutaceae; genus Citrus; species Citrus medica. The sequence goes on along the minus strand of MKYO02006121.1, from coordinate 438,627 downwards.
CAAAGGCCACATGACATAAATCAGATGGTTCAAATTGCTCATCGCAAAATCAAATGATTGTCTTCCTATCTAATAACAGTAATTTAACTCCATTAACGATTTTGATTTCGCTTCTGTTTGGCGTACAAGTGCGTTAATTCACTAGTAGCTAATATCAGCATGCCTAAATTTATAACAACAAACGATAAGTAGCCAATTTAAAGCCATTTCCTTTGTTTTAAAAAATTGATTAAATTGCCGAAAATAAATCACTGTTAATGTGTTAAATGATTGAAATGGTTTCCAAAGGCCAAATACAAATCTGACCCAACAACGACTATTATCATTAAATAGATTTTAGTTAACGACTTCACTAGCTGATAAGGTTAGACCCAACAACGGCTATTATCAAGTGCTGTGTCCTATTAATGGGTTGTATGAAATTTCGTCAGGCACACGTATTGGCTGATGTTCACTAAAACAAATCATTAAATTATTTTCAATAGGATTAATATTCAGTTTATCCCCCTTAATAAAATATGGTGATATCTTCACTCTACATTCTCTATGACCCATTCACTATCAGAAAATAGTTACAAAAATTGCACATTATTTTTAAAAAATCAAAATAAAGAAGTTGAGAGAATTAATTAATTAAATCCTTTTTTTGTAACTTAAATTTCTGTTGTATATTTGAATAGAAATTTGTTTTAGCTATATTTAAATTTAATTATTTTACCCTTTTAAGGTAAAAGTATTAGAAAATTATTTTAATATGAATTTTTAAAAAAAAATTATAACTCATTCATTGTTTCTAAATAATGTATCAAAACTACTTTATTAAGATGAATATTAATCTTTGATTAAACTAACATAATATCTTTATGGAACAATACTCATATAAGTTATTGGGCTGTCAAAGTTATCTCATTTACATGTAAGGCATTGAAAATAATTATTAGAATTCATTTAAAGACATTAGATTATAAGTAACAAACTTAAATAGCTAAAATATTAAATACAAGAACTCAAATTTCTTGGAGAAAATTATCATTTTATGTCATGAGAATAAAATAGTCAAATAAAATAGTCAAAGATGGTCCAAGAAACTTTTAAAAAAATATATTATTAGATTGATTTAACTGATTAATTATACAAAACTTTTGTTAATTTGTATTGGATGAAAATAATATGAACTAATTGTAATTCTGGAAGTGGGGTTGATCCCCACCTCTTAATAACTTAATTGGAGATTGTCAATTATCTTCTTACTGTTTGAAGCATGTACCATTTACTTTGTTATTGTTTCTTTAATACCCCAATTACCTCCTCTGTTAAAAAACTTCTGTTAAATATAACATCTTTTTGTTCTTTTACATATTTACCCCTATAAACAAATTGTCTAAGAGATTTTTATCAGCAACTAAATTATATCAAAAGTGTAAGTTTTAATATAAAAAAAAGAAATTATATATTTTTCTTCCATTTTAACAACTATTTTCACTAAACAAAAAAAATCATTTTATTTGAACTTCTCTCTCCTTTTTTCTCTTTTATTTTGGTGATCCCTTCGGATGAACTCCTTATTTCTTTTTCTCTCAAATCAAGAAGAATCTTCCCATGCCTTTTAAGTTTTCTCATCAAGGAAATGACGGCGCTTAAACCCGAGAAGAAGCCAGCAAAGAAAAAGCCGGTAGGAAGTGTCTCATCTCACGAGATACAACAAAAATCCAACGATCACGTCGAGGGAGATCCAGATGGCCGTGAGATTGGTCATGCCCAATGAATTGGTGAAGCACGCTGTATCAGAGGGGACCAAGGCCATTACCAATTTACCAGCTCTTGATTTTGTGCAATTTTTGGCTTGTTATGGTTTTGTGTTCTTTTTAAAATGGTCCTGTTGTTACTTTTGAGCCCCGCCTAGCCCAAGGTTTGCTTGCGATAATGGTTCTTATGGACAGATTAATGAAATTTATCGTATAAAAAAAATTAATTTACCAAATTTTGAGTAGAAAAAAAGAGTTTTTGTGAAGGTGTTGATATATGCAGACAATAATGACAGATGATGTTGATTTAAACAATGAGTTTTTGAGAGTGTTTAGAAGGAAAAAGATGAGATGACATAATTGAGAGGAATAAAACTTGTCATTATCCTCTTTAAAGGTCAGTTTTTGTTTTCATATTAGGTTAAAATATAATTTTATCCTTTAAAAGAAATTTAAACAGTAACAAAAGTAACGGTAGGGGGTGATGGAGTATTAAAGAAATAGTAGGAAGGTAATTGGTACATACTAAAATAGTAAGGTAGAAATTGACAATCTCCCATAACTTAATTATCTTTAAAATATGTCTAAACTATTTTAAACAACAATTTATTCTCAATTATCATTAAGAAGACAAAAATATTCAAAACACACCCACTGGCCCTCATGTTTTAAACAATAATTAAGGATAAGTTGAGAAATACAATACTTTAGAAATATTTTGTAGATAACCAATTTATTAGGAGAGTGAACTAAGATTCACCTTTTTGTATATGACGATGTTATTATATTCCCATAAAATACGAATAGACACAAACCCTTTGTTGGAATTTGGGGAAATAATTATACTTTGCGAGAAAGATGCATTTGAGTAATGTTGAAAGTTGTTGGGAAGTATAGAAGTTTGGTTTAAGAGAGGAAGAAGAGATAACAATGTAGTCTATTATCAAAGGGCTTTTAATTATTTTTCTTACATACATAATTATGCATGATTTATATTTAAAACATAATTAATTGACATATCTGTGGTCTTTTAACCACGTATTTAGCTGCTTTTTCCTATCCATTAATTTCACTGCCCTTATTTCTTTAACCACAACTTAGATTTATCTAGATGTTTTTCTTTGATTTTTTTACTGACAATTTTCTAGAATTTTCAATAGGGCTTGTTAACTTCAACACTTCTCCTTAATGTGCTTATGTTGAACTCTAATCTTTGCTCGCCAAAGCTCAAACTTAGGCTTTGGAAGTGCTTTAGTTAAGATGTCAGCAATCTGTTCTTCCGTTCTATAATGTTTCAGCTTGATCTTTTTAAATGATTATACTTCTCTTAGGAGGTGATGTTTGATAGGAACATGTTTTGTTTTTGTGGTGAGACACAAGATTTTTTGCTATTACGATAGCAAACTTGTTGTCACAAAATAATTCAGTGGCTTTACTTTACTTCTTATCATGTCTTCAAATATTCTTCTTAATCATTTTGCTTGACATGCTGCACTTGCTGCTGCTACGTACTCTGTTTCAACTATTGATTGTGCAGTTGTTTGTTTCTTTGAGGACCATGAGAATATATGTAAAGTCTCAAATTTGTTTCATTTCTTTCATGTATGTATTTTATAATAGAATATTTTATATTTATTATATGTAAGTGAATGATTAAAGTGTCATTTAGATTTTGAATTTTTTTTTATAGATTATATATATTTTATGCTAGAAATGATGTTGAATGATTAATGTTTGTTAAGTGGAGAAATTGGAGGAGTGGAGTAATGATGTTGAATGATTAATGTTTGGTAAGTGAAGAAATTGGTGGAGTGGAGTAATGATGTTGAATGATTAATGTTTGGTAAGTGGAGAAATTGGGGTAGAGTAATTGTGTTAAATGATTAAGTTTGGTTGTGTTTTTATTTATTTTATTTTCTTTGTGTGTGGCTAGCTTGTGTGCCTTGATGTTGTATAAATGCCCCCTCTCATTTGCATTTAAAATTTTTCAAGAAGTGTTTGAGCAAAGGCTTTAAGTTTCAAGGGTGTAGTCTGGAGTGAAATTCTACTTAGAGAGGTAGGTATTTATAATCTTTTACATTTCTAATTTTATGTATGATTCTGGATTATTAATTGAATGGTTTTATGTATATTATCCTGAAAATTGTGAACAGTGCAGATTCAATGTTATACGATTGTTGTTTTCATTAAGTCTCATTATAGCTTATTAAACTAGACATCTTTATCTTTCTATCCATATGTTTATTGTCCAAAATCTCATTGCATATTAATTGTTTTGATTTTTCAAAGTTGGAATACTAATAATAGAAAATTTCAATTTTCTGCAGCAATCCTCAATTCTATAATTTATTTTGTAACCCAAACAACTTCCAAAAATTCTGGAAAATTTTTATTACTATACATCTACATGTCTAGTTTTTCTGTATTTAATTTCGTAATTTTTAGATTTATCTTAGAATCATTAAAAATCATAGAGCTGGGCTGCCGCAATCTTGGAAACTGTTTTCCGTAATTTCAAGGGGTGATATTGAAGCGAATTTGAGTTGCTTTTTCATTAGCAAATGCTTTATAAATTTTAATTATGATTCCTTATTGTCTCCTCTGATGATCAAAACTTGAATCACTATTTTACAACATGTATAATTAAAATTAGAGTTAAAGGTTAGATTTGAATATGATATTGATGAAAATCTCATCTTGATAATTATAGGTCAAGAGTGAGCTCGTGTATTTGAGGTTACTATTGGTTGCTTCGAATCGAGGTAAGTGGATTCATGCATAACGTTTATTATATATGTATGAATTTATGTATGAAAAACAGATTATGTTGTTCATAAGGATTGGTATATTTATAGTTTTGAAGTATTTTGTTGTTATAGTTTATAATAATGATTTACATTTTGGTTTAAAGTTTATTTAAAATGCTTTCTTAAATTTTTTTTTAAGGCTTTAAAAAACTTGTGTTCTATAAATTATTCTTCCGTAAAAATAATTTGTAAAGCTTTGCCAATTAAATGTCTTATAAGAGATTTTGTTGATTGATTATTGAATGATTGATATTGAAAGATTGAAAATTATTTTAAAGTTTTAGCTCATTGTTCGTAGGTACCATTACTGATATGACTGAACAGTTAACCGTATTATGCGCACCTATTGATGATTATTGTAGGGTAAAGTACCCTAATTGAACCACTAGCAGGGTCATCGAGAGTACAGATGACACTATGAGACATGAGCAAAATTAAACAAATGAAAGGTTTTATTGATAAATGATTATTTATTGAAAATGGTCATTATGTTATGACATAATTGGTTATAAACTTTAACAAAATCTCTTTTGGGAATAGTAATAAGAATTAATTGTTTAGAGATTGCATTCCGAATTGACGGCTCATCCCTCGTCTCCAACATTTTGAAAATGGTCATTATTTTCGTGATTGATAAATTGTTGCTATTTTGCTTATTATTTTAGAGCTAAATTTGGTATTGGCGGATTATTGTTATATTTATTGTTTTAGAGACTATGTTTCGACCTTGGACATTATTGATTTTCTTTTGGGAATAGTAATAAGAATTAATTGTTTAGAGATTGTATTCCAAATTTCTTTTAGAATTCTTGGAAAAATTTAGGGTGTTACAATATACTTGATCTAATTATGAAGGCATATCTTAATGTACTCTTCATGTCATCGACAGATCCTGCCTAAATGCTATCTGTATATCCTATAAATTTTACATCTTGTGTGGGCTGGTACCATATCCCATAATCTATTTTCCTTGTAACTATCTCAGTATCTGCCTTGATCTTCCTTAGTGAACTTGGGATAGTTCTTCCATGAATCTCGAAAGAAGAATAATACATACATTATGTCAAGACGTGTTGTTGTTTGATATAACAAACTTCCAATCAGACTCCAAAGAGTAGACCATCGTCTTTCTTTAACCCGTCTTCTTTGGTATTCTTTTTATTGGTAGCTAACGTTGTGGCTATGGCCTTACATCTATACCTCTTTAGTTTTTTCAATAGATTCTCTATATACTTTTTCTGGCATACGAAGAACCCTTTTAATTCGTTGCTTATATCAATACCAAGAAAGTAGCGAATTAACCCTAAATCAGTCATTTTGAATATCCTCATCATTTTTTTTATAGAAAAACAAAGATGTGTTGTTTGGCTTAAAGGAAAATTTCAGAGAAAATGAAACAATGAATTTCTAGAAGATTCATTCCATAGCATCGTTCACATATCAATGCATATATATATACAGCTACTCACACGTGACAATAACTTGTAACTAACAAACTTTCTCTAACTAACAAGTCAGCTACAATTTGTTAGATAACAACTTTATGAGTTGCACAATGACTTTAACAAATCATGCTGAGCTGTTATTCTTCATCAACAACTTTTTGTTGACATGGCTTTATTGAGCTGCTTGAATAATAAGCTACTTTAACAGCTCCTCTCAAACTCAAGGGATAATGAATGACATTAAGTTTGACTCTTAGATAGTTGAACCGAAAAAATGAGAGTGGTTTGTGAAATACTTACTAGGCAACCCAAGAGGGGGGTGAATTGGGATTTTAAAAATTATCCTAGGCAAACCACACAACAATTTAATCTAATGCCTTAATAAATTCGAAAAAAATAAATTCAATAAAAGCACAATAATAAATTAGTAAGGAAAGAGAAAGCACACTCAAGGATTTTTACGTGGTTCGGCAATCCCCGCCTACGTCCACGCCTCCAAGCTCACCGGGCTTGAGGATTTCACTAAGCTAGCCTCCCAAGGCTTCAAACGCTTACAATTGACTTCCAAGGTGTCAATGGACCTTTACAACAAGAGATTATCCCCAATCTCTTAACCCAAGTGTATCCCAACACTTACAATCTTTTAACTTGATTTTACAAAAAAGATTACAAATGAATCTCTCTCACACAATGTGTTTGATCACAAGTGAAAGCTCAATGTGTGAATGAATAAGATGAATACAAAGATTTAAAGCTCAATGAAAGTTGTATTCTCAATATTTTGCTCAATGATGATCGTTGGAAATCTTCTTGTTTGAATTGGATTGAGCTTATTTATAGTTGGAACTGAAAAACTAGCCGTTATAGATTGTCTGCTCGAAAACGATTCGCCGTTAACCATTAACGGTTAACCGTTTGGGCTGGTCAAAGTTACCGTTGGGCAAATTTTCAAATAAACGGTTAGCCGTTTAGGCTTACCCTTTCGCCGTTAATTTCCAGAGACCTGCAAAACAAATTTGGTTTAACCGTTCTTACTAAACGGTTCAAGGTTAGCAATCTGGAAATAATCGGTTAACCGTTTTCAGTAAACGGTTCACCGTTAGTTTCCAGAATCATCATTTTAACAATACCTTGCAGAACATGCTTTCTGGAAATTATCGGTTAGCCGTTTTAAATAAACGGTTAGCCGTTTGCTACAGTGATTGCTACAGTGAAAGTATTTTCTAAATTTATAGTTTGACCCCAAAACTCTATAAAACTGTATTATGGCCCAAAACGTTATGAAACGTTGCACATAGGTCCAATTTCAGAATTTCTAAATAATGTTTTGTTAATCCCAAAAATTTCTGAAATTGTGGTATAGCCCAAAATGCTATGACCCTTTTCAAATAAGTCCTTCTCCAAAATTTCAAGCAATACTTGTTTATTTCAAAGTTTTCAAATTCTTTCAATTAAACCATAAACTTTGAAAAACAACCAATTTCATAAAATCATTTTTCCATTAAATATGAAACATTTATAATGTGAAAATAATGATTTATTTAAAAAGAATAAAAACAATCAATTTCATAAAATCATTTTTCCATTAAATATAAAACATTTATAATGTGAAAATAATGATTTATTTAAAAAGAATAAAAAATAATTTGAGCTTAAAAGATTAATCATTCTTAATCTTGTTTGTTATCATCAAAATCAATATTATGGAAACATATATGTTAACAATCTCCCCCTTTTTGATGATGACAAACCTTTCATGTATTTAAAGAATGATTCCACAAATTCCTCCCCCTAAATATAATCTTCTCTTACAATTTGCCAATTAGCTAAATTAATGATTTAAATACATAGATTTTTCTCCCCCTCATCATCAAAAAGAAAAACTTAATTGGCAGAGAAAAAAATAGTAATTTTTTTTATATAAATTTGAAAATATGTATTCTTCTCCCCTTTCATCATAAAAAAGAAAACGTAAAGGGAAAGAATAAAAGTAGGAAATTTGTTACCCATGTTGTTTGAGTAGAAATTTTGAAAGAATCTCCCCCTAACAACAAGCATTACCTCAAATACAAGATTAGTAATATTACTCCCAAATTATTATAGATCATGATAAAAGCCAACTCCATACACAAATCATCACACCAAAATATCATGAACCATTATTCCATTAATCACCAAATCAACAATTCATAACATGAAATTATCATATAAAACACCCATGTAATCATCATATCTCAAAAACATCAAATCATCACCATAATCAAAACAATTACTCAAAATGCATATTATTCTCCTCCTTTTGATAACATCGAAATGATATATTATTTTGTCTCCCCCTTTGGACAACAAAAAAGTTCAAAATGCATGTTATCTCCCCCAATTTACATCATTAAAATGATTTATTACTTTGTCTCCCCCTTTGGACAATAAAAATGTTCAAAAAGCATATTATCCAAAATAGAACAAGTAATAAGCTGAGCAAGGGAATGCAAAAGTCATAAGAGCATAATGTCAACAATTCAAGCTCTATAATTACTAATCACATTTTAGAAATCAAGACAACTAAACTCATCAAAGATCTAATGTGACATTTTAATATAACTTACACTCTCATATGCGCCAAGATCTCAATGATCATGTATTTCTCCCCCTTTTGATATCATTTAAAGCAAGTAATGCATATTCAACAATACATCGATAAAGTACAAAAAAAAATGCATTCATTCACTAATCATAAATTGCATAAGATCAAAACTTCATCAAATACAATGTAATCATCAATGCACATTCTTTATCATCAAAACTTAAGTAAAAACATAAGTACTTAATGGCAATATATAAATCATCAAAATCAACATATGCCAATATATAGATCATCAAAATCAACATAACTATTAAGAAAAGCCATCATTATGAGCTAAAGAACAAGTGATCAAATCCATTATTACAAATGTTTATATATATTTCTAAATGATGATCTAGTAATTACATCTTGTGATGGATTTCCTAAAATTAAGTCTTTAGGGTGAGAAGAAACATACCTCCATTCCTTGGGGAGTATTTGAGAAGTACCTTCATTTTACTTCGCATTTGTTTCTTCATGTTGCTCCTCTTGATTTTCAAGTGGTGCATTCTTTTGGCTATCATTTGATAATCTTCTTGTAGCTCTTCATCTACATTATCATCAACAACAACTTTCTCCATAGCGGAAGAATTAGACTCATCAAATATAACAAGTATAAATTTTTCCACAATCAAAGTTCTTTTGTTATACACTCAATAAGTTTTGTTTGTGTTTGAATAGCCAAGAAAAATACCAACATTAAATTTTGGATCAAATTTGCCAAGATTATCTTTTGTGTTCAAAATATAACATTTGCATCCAAAAACTTTGCAATAATTAATGTTGGGTTTTCTATATTTCCAAAGCTCATAGAGAGTATTATTGAGATGATGTTTAATCAATGTGGTCTTAACCATTTTTTTTAATAGACCTATCATTTCTCTCTACAACTCCATTTTGTTGTGGAGTTCTAGGTGATGAAAATTTATATTCAATGGCAGAACCATTACAAAAAAATCTCAAATGCATGATTTTCAAATTATCCACCACGATCACTTCTAATGCAAGAAATAACATATAACTCATCTATCATGCATATACATTACACAATTATAAGATACGATAACACTTTATGGTTCGAATTATAAAAATTTAAGACATGATTAATTCAAAAAGAATTCACTCATTATGCATATATTTTTCACAATAATTAAACATATAATCATTCAAAAATTGATAATTCAAGCATATCATTCATTTATCAAGCTTAGGCATTACATAATCATCAAAATCAAACAAAGCTATCATGATGAGTTGACAAACTATCATCATAAATATATAACCATGCATCATGATAAAGCACTCAATGTTATACACAATGATAATTCTATCATGTAAACATACAAGCATACTTTCGCAAATTCATTTATCATGATTCATTCAACAAAATTAATATGACAAGAATTGTTACCAAAACAATTAAATCATCTTGCCTCATCTTTTTCTCCTAGATCATATTCAAGTGATTATCCTCACAAGCTTTCATCAAGGAACTCTCCACCATTCCTTGATTGTGGTACCTACAAAGAAAATATTCACGTTGTGCCCTTTGGTACCCAAATACTCTTGGGTCCTTGAGTGTTAGATTTAGTTCCTTTCGGAACCCAAATACATTTGACTCCATAATACACATTTCTTTTAATTGGACATCTATTCTTCATATGACCATTTTGATTGCAATAATGACATACAATTTGATCATTTGTGGAGGTAGCCTTAACAAAATAATTCTTATAATATTTTTGTTTCAAGTAAGGCTTATACCCAAGTCCTCCTTTATCAAACACACATTTTTGTGAATTAAGCATGTTATCCAACATCTTTTGCCCATTTGTGAATTTCAAAACAATCTCATTCAACTCATTGCTCCTTTTCTTAAGCGTTTCATTTTCATTTATTAATTCATCAACATGTGATTTCTCATGCTCATATAAAGTACTTTGTTTACATGAGAATGATGCAATTCTATCATGTAGCATTTCATTATCTAATTCCAATTCTTTGATCTTTTCATTTAATGAAACATTGGATTTTTGCAAGGCATCTTTTTCATTTTTCAAGTCATTTACATGTGATTCTAGATGCTTGTGTGAAATGCTAGGTTTCTCATTTGATAATGCAACTCTATCATGCAATGTTTTATT